>JAODJW010000043.1:1454518-1477715 GCA_026777045.1 Hyperopisus bebe
CCTATAGTCTCCCCTACTTTGACTAATTGCACATTTTATTTCCCCTACTCCTCCTGGGGGGTGCTGCCTGGAGACCTAAATCTATGAAGATATCCAACACACCCTGCTACATGAGACATTGCCACTACCCATGATGTCCTTGCATCCAGCTCGCTGTTCTGCTTGTGTTGTCCTCCATGTATGACCGACTGCCTTACTTCTGGTTGCCTGGTGATTGGAAGGAGCTATACAAAAATAAATGTGTTTGTTGTTGTATTTGGCTTTTAATGAATGGGACCTTGCATCTTGCTTGACTTGTAATACAATAGGACATATCTTGTATCAATTACATTCAATTAAATTAATTTGTGTGTATCTGTGTGGGGGGGTTAATTATTCATGGTTACATCTGTGCATAAGGGTAAAAACACAAGCAATTGCCTGGACTATTTAAAAAAACATTTTCATTTTGCTTTTCAATTAGCAGATGTGTCTTACGGAGGAACAGTGTGATCTCATGTATTATGATTCTTTGATTTCTCACAAGCTTCACACTTTTTCGTGCCCACAGGCATTGTTAGTGTGAGAGGGGTGTGAGGTTTCCGAACGTGTCCCGCTCACCCACGGCAGCCACAGAAGGACTACAGCTGTCAGCAGCAAAAATGCTGCACCACAGTATGGCTGTCTCCTGCTGCCACCTATTGGCAACCATGGGGAAGTGCAGACAACACACATGGTAGACTAAAACACTACCAGTGCAACAACATAAAAGATCCAATTAAAAGAAAGATCCCTAGGATTACAGACCACTGGGTTGTCAGAGGAACATCAGCAAACCAGTAAGGATTATTGAGAACAAGTTTCAGAATATACAGGCAGCATACGACTGACTAGTAAATTTTAATATAACTTGCTTTAAATACATTTCATTTATAAACCACAGTGTACATACACACATTTCCCAGGGTCTTTTACGTGTCCTAAGGGGACACGGTTCGGCATACTGGCCCCCGCAGTGCCCCTCACCAGCTTATCCGAGAAGCAGCCAACACTAAAGGCAGAGTCTCTGCTGTCGCAGCCCAGTCCGACTCTCAGGAGTCCCGCAGCTTCTACGGAATGTGAACAGTGAAGGTAAGGCTGAGGAAGGTCACGTCTGCCTTGCGGGACAGCCTCTCTCCAAGGAGCCCCTCCAGGAGTGTCCGCTGGGGAACAGAAGGGCACTGGATCGTGGCCTAGTGCACCCGCTGCAGCTTACAGAAGTAGGTGGGGCCAAAGTTGGCTGTGAGGTGCGGTACCACCAGCGCCCCCAAGCGGCGGTCAGGGGCGAAGCAGAAGGTGGTGCTGAAGAGGCGTGACAATGGCCCTACGTCCTCCACCTGGACGCCAATATCCAGCTCCTCCTGAGCCACACGCAGCGCCTGCTCCACCACACACTCATTCTGCAGCTGGGACAGGGTGCAGGTGGAGTACACCACCATGCCACCGGGGCGTGCCGCCTGGATCCCGGCCCTGCGGACAGCAGCGGACACATGCCCGGTGAAGAAAGACGCAAGGACAGGCTCATATGACAATGCAGTACCCTGGGGGACGATCTACAGCTCACAGAGATGAAGGCTTTCTCTAAAACTCTGATCAGCACCTAAAAGCTGAAAATGCTAGGAGATGGAGACAGAGAAGGAAATCCCTGGTGGAACTGAAGCTGTAATACCAGAAGACCATAGTTGGACTGACAGAGCCAGTGAACAGGGGAGTTACAGGCTGCCACTTACACCAGGAGCTGCGTCTGCAGTAAGGGCAGCCTCTGCCTCTCTTTGGTGCGGGACTTCTTGAAGATGTTGTTCTCCTCTTCGAGAACGGAGTGTCGATCAGTGGTACAGGGAACGTCGACAAGAACCTGGAAGAAGGTTCCTGGATGAAGCTCATTATCTGACACAGAATATTTTTTTCAGAAATTCATTTTCATTTATGAAAACACTGTAAAACAACCTTTAAGTCATTACGGTTTATTTTTTCAGGGAAATAACATCACAAACCAACTGCACATCAGCCGCTCATCTCAGTCCATTTCACACGGTAAACAGCACCTAAAATTAACACCTAAAGGCAACACTCACTCTATCAAAAGTGCTCCGCCCCATTTCACTCCACATCCTGCCATCACAGGAAGTGATGTCAACCCTGTTCTCTGACCAGATCTCCCTGGGGATGTAGTCCTGTAGCATTCTGCGCAGGCGCTTCAGGCGGGAGTCTGACAGGTCGTTCACAGTGAGCTTCTCTGCAAACACACATGCAATCTGCAATAGCGTGCCGTCTGAAAAAGAACATCCTCGAAGTCCCAGCTCACCAGAAAATGGTGAACAGTGGGATGCAAGTAGGTGAAGAGGCAGACATGTTGGAAAAGGAGGGACGCTTTACTTATAGCGTGTGTCTGGAGGAGAGCCAGGGTCTTCCCTCCAGGGGCTGCACAGAGATCCAGGACGGAATGCCCCTCCTGGACATCTAGGGCCAGGACTGGCAGTATGGACGCAGCATCCAGCAGATAGTATCCCAGAACTCCGCTACTGTCTGGCCTGGAAGGAAACGAACAGAGCAGCGTAACCACACAGCCATCACCTAGAGCAGCAGTGCGGAACCCGGTCCATGGGGAGCTGGTATGGGTGTTTGAAATGACCTCTCAATCAGCCAATAGCAGTGGGTGCCCAGAACCGCTGCTTTATTACTGGTTGATTGAGAGGTCATCCAAAAAACCCGCACCAGGGGAGCATGGACCATGTCCGCCACCCCTGACCTGGAAGACAAGCGCAAGCCAGCTTAACCACAGGAAGATAACGCCTCCGGTGCACTCACCTGGCAGGCCTGAAGCGGGAGGTGTCAGACTTAGGGAACACAAAGCACTGGATGCCAGGGCTGAGTTTCGGTACGTCTTCAGCCTGGCCCACCTCGGCCCCGTCTGATCTGGGCACCGACCCAGGGCTTGAAATGCTACAGAGAACAAAATCCTGGGCTCCCTTCATCTGCAAGTCTGACACCTGCCCCGTTGTCTCAGAGAAGTTGTTGAGGAGCGCCCCATACTTCTGCTCGCACAGCATGCTGATCCGTGCGGAGGGCCACAGCGCCCCCAGCTGTTCACCGTAGCTCATGTCGAAGTTCTGTAAGGCTAAACTGGTGGCAGGAAAGCTGGGAAATGTCGCTGCCTGTACAAAGGAGAGGGGAGAGGATTGGATGGAATGGGAGGAGAGGGGATGAGAGGAGGGGAGAGGTTGGGGGAGAGGGGAGGAGAGGGGATTAGAGGAGAGGAGAGGGAAGGAGATGAGAGGAGGGAATGGGAGGGGAGCAGGTGAGAGGAGGGGTTGGGGAGGAAAGGAGAGGAGAGGAGAGGAGAGGGGAGGGGAGGAAATAAGAGGAGAGGAGTCCATATCACCCAGTCTGTCTCAGATATGAGTGAAAAATGCATTTTAGACAGCCAAGGGTTTAAACCTGGAGTGGTAATGTTTTAGGTACATGGTCTGGGCCAAAATTTGAATCAGATGTCTGCAGTAGAGAACCAATACATACACCATAAACCAGAGTATTAGTATAAACCAGGGGCAGCCTGTCTTATCCAGAAAGGGCAGCTGTGTATGTGGGTTTTCACTGCAACTCCCTAATTACATTACTAATTAGAGGAATAATTGGCTAAAGAGTCCTTACACCTGGGTCTGAACATCTGACCTACAGGTTATCCCAAAAACCTGCGCACATACCGGCCCTTTGCAGATAGGATTGGTCACCCCTAGTATAAACGTACAGACATCCCATTATCCACTCCGAAATACTCTAATCAATAGGCGGTTCAGCAATCCGTTTACGGGAGCCTCCCGCATTTCTGTCTCCCTGGAAAATATTTCCCCGTATTTTCGTACCCCTGCTCATTGGCGTCCCATTTTATTTCAGGATGCTAAGCCGCCTAAGGGTCAAATTCTAGAACAGCCCCTGCGTTTCTCTTTTAATTCCATTACATATTTTTGTAAGCAATATTACGAACGCTCAGAAAGGTCGCGTTACCCATTTCGTTTTAACCCGGTTCCGCCGCGGAATCAGACGACATGACAGGCTGGTCCTTCTCAGCAGGATCCGCGCGCCTCCGAGCGTCGCCATGTTTGTGCGCAGCGCTTCTCGTCCCCCCGTCACCGCCACCCCAGACATGCAGTTCCGCGTGACACCGCTTCGTCGGTCAAAGGCAGTGCAATTAAACCCAATCTGTCACTTCGGACCTGAATTTCCGAAACATTTATGTGTTTCTGGGGCCTCGCAGTGGAGGAAAGCAGGTACCCTGAATGATGGAATTATGGGTTTCATTTTATACCCTCATGTACTGGACAAAACATCTCCCATCATACAGTAGACACTCTCACATAGCAAAACACATGCAGCTTCGGAGCACCAGTTGACCTAACCATCTTTTTGGACTGCAGAAGGAAACTCATAGACACAGGGGGAATATATACATAGCGGGAGCTGAGATTCAAACAGCCAACATTTGATGCCCCTAGAATGACGTAGGATTACCTTATTCTGTGACTATTCTTTAGCATTTAAATGACACATTTTGCTTCTAGTTTTTACTAGTAGCTACAGACATTTCACGTAATACTGGGCATAAATTTTACTAACAATCTGTTATATAATTAGATTTTTTTTCCAAGTGAAAACCAAGAATTTATGACAAAAACTGATTAAAAAAAAGAAAAAAAAACAATGGTCACACACACTCATCAGGACGACCAAATCACAATTTGCATCAGATTTCAATAGGATTGTCTTGCCATGCCTACACTAGGAAATACACTCATATGCATTAGGTCATTCCTACCCAACAAAACATTTTCCTTAGTGACAAAATGACACAAGAAGGCCTTAATACGAACTTGAATTTATTCACAAACACATACAACAGCAGTGGTCTGACAAAACCCCCAAACATATTCCGAAGGAAAACATGGGGGATCTTCAGTTATTATCCTCACAATTTAACACGGATCTGGCAGCCAGGGAAAGCGCTGGAATCAGGGCTCAGGCGGCTTTATTTAAGGGAACTGAAGACCTTCTGTGACACCTGGGGGTGAGAGAGCAGCATTAACACAGAGTCAGGACGTTCTGGTAGAACTAGGGGAGTGGTTGGGGGAGAGGGGAGGAGAGGGGATAAGAGGAGAGGAGAGGAGGGGATGGGAGTGGAGCAGGTGAGAGGAGGGGTTGGGGAGGCCTACCAGCCTGACAAACAGCCAAAATAAAGCAGGTGTAACTAACACCTGCAGTCTGGCTCCATACTGAGGAGGAGCCACCTGAATTATCCACAATACTGCCACCCTGAATACCACAATCCCTCTCGACCAATGAGATGACACTTAGGACAGGACACAGTTCTGTGATTGGCCAAGGGGATGCCTGGGGGTTAGAAGCTCGTTTCCAGAGGTTTGCAGACAGACAGGCCCTGGAAGATGTGCGAACGCAAAAAAAAAAAAAAAAAAAAAACGAACTACATTTGCACATGCAGCCTCTCTCACTCACACAGTGGTCCCTGGCGTGCAGGAAATCAAACAGCTCCTCAGTGCAATCCTCTGTCGTGTTGGAGCGTGAGCCGACCCGGGACTCGCACGCCTCCAGGCGCTCCCGTGCATGGACGCAGTGCTCGGTCTGCTCACACTTCTCACGCACCGTCTCTAACGGGTCCTGGGCGGGACAAACAGTGCTGAAGGCATCGAGGTGCCAACATAATGCCAGGGTAAGGAAAGCATTCTCACTATACATTTGTGTCTCAAGTAAAACACAGTCTACTTACGACTGCCACCATTTAATTAAACATTAAAATAACTTTTTTTTATTCAAAACGATTCCAAAGTAACATGGATCACATTAAACAACTGCTTTTAAACTTACCACCATCTCCTCTTCCTCCTCTTCCTGCAAAAAGAAACATGAGTTTAAAACGTTTCTTGCCAACTCAAACGCAAAAACCGTTCCTTAAACACGTTAATAAAAGTAATTGATATTTTTATCCAAAAAAAAAAAAAAAAAAAACAACGAAAACGCAACGGCCTGGACCCATCAGCCTGAGCTGCTTGGTTATCCAGACTGCATAATCACAGGGGCTCAGTGGGGACGGACCGGCCCGGTGTCCACTCTGTCATAAGCAGGTCATTACTGTAGTTAGCGGGTCACAACTAAAGCCGCCACCTTCTCACAGTTTACCTCCTCGGTCGATTAACTCAGTCTCAGACCCATACGTTACAACAAACAGTCATTGTCATACTTTTGTCATGTCCGCGGTGAAGGCCTGACACACACATTCGTATTGGAGTAAGTCGCCGTCTAGCCAAGAAGCTAACTGGCTAATGCATCCTTTCCATTGATGCAACTAGCTAGCAGCTATGCAGGACGGCCACACGGGTCGAGGTTGGCCATCGCACCTCGTCGGGTTCCCCGTTGGTGATCATCTTCTCCTCGAAGACCATGATGAATATGTCCTTGCGACGGCAACACAAGTCTCCTGCACCTCGGTATCTGTAGGACGCCTCAGGTCACACACCGGAAATGACGAAGGTGACCGGATGCTCAAAAACGTAAGCGGAAGTGCCCTGCATCTGTGTCTGTGTCTGGGGCGAAAGTCCCTGCAGGGAATTAAAGGTACCGGTACTAGAAGAATAAGTAGTGTTTGGGCAGGGGTGCCGTTAAGGGGTCGGGGGCCCAACATGGTATGCTTTCATGGGGTCCAAAATTTGTAGTGGCGCCCTGCGGTATGGACATTTTACTATTAGAAAAATATGTTGGCCAACCCATATCATATTTTACATTTTCCTTTCCATGTCCACCTTCAAAAATTAGGCGGATAAATTCAAAGTGAGTGATCACTGTGGCCCCACGGCCCTATTCGGGAAAAGCATTTGTATGATGAATGGATGATGTAGGCGCGGACTGGCCATTGGGAACATTCTAAGCTCCCCCCAGTCGGTGGCAAAATATGCCAAGGGGGTCCGCCCCCACCAATCGGCGGAGAAATATATCAAGGAGACCCCCCCTCCCCCGGTGAAATGTGCCAAGTGCTCCCACCCCCGAACTGACTGCAAATTAACGAATTGGGGCTGCTTAACTTTGATGCAAGTCCGCCCCTGAAATGATGAATGTTCCCTTAAGACTTAAAATGAACTTGTATGTAAGTACTTTTTTCATACCATCATGATGTTTGATCTGTTTATCTCCCATTAATAACTTTTGGCATAAGTAATTAACCAGCGGTTGTTTTGCCAAATACTGTTTCCTTTATATTTTTGTCTGTAGTCATTAATTGTCAGTACATAGGAATGACCTAATACATATGAGAATATAAAATTACTTGTAATGCATTTTGAGAACATTTATTTCAGTGATATCTTTGTCCAGAGTTTAAAAGCAACATGTAATTCAATACACGAAGCTGACAGGCACAAATTCAAACAAGGCTACCGGCAGCTGGGGGAACGAGATTAGCTTTGAGCCGAAATGTAATTAGATCTGGAAGAGTTTAAGTGAATTTACCTTAACATCTGAGACACTGACAGAATAGGTAATACAACAGCTGCTTTGAGATGTGGCCATTGTGCTGATTCGGTGTATCGAGTTCAGTAATGTCCTGTTAGTAGGTCGACTTTCTGCTTATCGAATTGCTTTGTCTTTTGGGCAAGTTTCACATTCACAAAGCCAGAGTGACAACTTCTAAGCCAAATTTTACTTCGTTTTGAGGTGATAGATTTTGCAAACTCATTTGGCAATTAAATATGAAGGTCAGGGAAACTGATGTTTTAATTAGAATTAGACCATTTAAAGTAGTAAAATTAGAAGTGATGTCTTTACTTCTGCATTATTTACATTTTAAAACACTATCATTTCTTTTTTCTTTGTTAATCTTTCGTATACGTTTCTTTGTGAAGTTGGATTTTGCATTGGTTTGTATGCATCTTAGTTCATTTTTAAAGACAAATAAAGATTGAGGGGAAAAGTACTTCCTGGCTAAACCAGTAGCGGCAACCGCGGCCACCGTGAGTAGCAGCCCGCAATTATTAGAAATTGGACGCAAAGTGATTTTAAATAGTGAACCACAAGGTGGCAGCCGAACACCGAAGCAGCGTCCCATTTCAACTCAGAAAGAAGCCGTACCTTTTGGAACCCGATACAAAAGTAATGCAAATAAATAAATTAATTTAAAAAAAAAAAAAAAAAAAAAAAAAAATGAAAACTGGTGAAATATTTGAATATTAACTACCATCAAGTGGTTAAATAAGAGGGCTGAAACTGTTTAATGTACTAATTTTATATAATGGAAAAGATGTTACACATAATTCTGGAAAGTTCGGTGGTTCTGCATTAACATCCTTTTGCAAACATTAAAACGGCAGCCATCGTACGTGGCCCCCACTGGGATACGGACTGGAGAGGAGGCTTAATCTGCACAGGGCTGATCTCTCACCTGGGTTCGCATGCAGACCAACCAGACGCTTCTGCACAAGCTGACAGTGATGAACGTCCTAAGGCAGTACCGACTGATTATGCTAAATCGCCACTTACCCGACCTCACAAGCAACACAATCTGATCAGCAGAGGTCACTGTCATTCATCTCAGATATTAGCAGTAACCTCTCCCTGGAATAAACAGTCTGCTTTGCCATCTCAACCCCCCCCCCCCCCCCCCCCCCCCCCCGAAACGAGACATGCATCTGCAGCAATCCTGCTTATTAATGTCTCATAAAAACCAGGCCATATCTTTCAGTTGGCTTACTCATACACTGGCATCTGCTCAGACAGGACCTGCTACCCTCTGCGTGTGCATTTTGCTGGGGATACTTTTGTAGAGCATTGCCGAAACGACGCCTTGCTCTGCATCCCAGAAGCTGGACGAGAAGATAAAGCACCGCTGCCCAGGGGCAAAGGAACGTCAGTGAGGTATCCTTATGACGAACACATGCCTGTGCACAGATACACATACAGATTCAACAAAATAAAATAAAAAACATTTTATTCAAAAATAAATTACATTAATTTAACCGTTTCGGAGACTACTGAATAGGGATTTCAAATAGCCTTAAATCACGTAGCAGCAAGGTAACACTGAGACCATCTGTGTGGGTGACTGGGAGACCAGTTAATAAAGCAATTTACTAAGGCAACAGGATTCAGAGCAATTTACAGCCGAAGCAGAGACTCCAGTCTGAGGCTGGCAGAGAGCACAGGGCGCCTGAGGGAGCCGGGCCGGGCCGGACCTTCACACCAGCTGGTTCTCTTTGTTGTTCCTCTCCACAAACTCGTCCATGGAGCCCTTGAATGGAGAAGCAAGCAGATATGGTCCCACCTGTGGTGTCAGCATCTTATAATGGGCCCCAGTACAAGACTTTCCTGGGAGCCGCCTCCTCACATCCATACACGCAAACACCTCTGACCCTCGGCTGTCACGATGTTACAGATGTACAATATATTTTTGCAAAATATCCTGAAGAAACAGAATATAAATCTTCATAGCCTTGTGATAAAAAGTAAATAAAAAAAAAAAAAAAATTGGACACTGAGCGAGAATCACTCTAGGAGGAGGGCAGGATGCCATGAGCAGGGGTGGGCAAAGGGGGAGGGGCAGGAAGAGGGGGAGGGGCCACTGCCACCCACCTGCTGTAGCAGCTGCTCCTTTCTCAGGCGGCAGTAGAACAGCAGGACGTCAGGGTGGGCCCGCACCACCCGCGGATCGAAGTCCATCACACGGAGACCCTGCAGGCTGCTGGCACGGGACAGCGCCACATAGGCCTGGCCGCTCTCAAACACCCGTGCCAGGGAGATCTCCACACAGTCCAGGGTCATGCCCTGCGAGAGGGCACAGGTACATAGAGAGGGAGATATGTCAAAGCTGATGACAGTCACACTACAAACAGATATGAAATTGTTTTTTTGGAACCTGCGTGTGTAATCATGCCTTTGCATCCGTGGGTTGGTCTGGCTTCACACATGCCTCCAAATCACACCCCAACTCAAAATGTTCCAAAGGGCGCCCCCTGGTGGCCAAAACCCAGGAATGCAGCAGATAGCTGGGCAGAGGGCTCACCTGGCTCTTGTGGATGGAGATAGCCCAGGCTAGTTTGAGCGGCAGCTGCTGGCGACTCAGGTACAGGCCACCAGTGGTCTTGAAGATCCAGCGCTCCGGCTTCATGGCCTCAGTCACACCACACAGGAAGCGGACAACAGGCAGGCCTGGTGGGGGAGGGGCCACGAGGACAGTGGGCGTGGTCAATATGTCATGGGAAATGCTGCCTCATACTGGGTTAATAACTAATTAAAGGTGCATTTTCCTGCAGAACTCAGCCTTGAAAGGAAATTTAGCAGGAGAAGTTATTTTATGGCATTAATAATTTAAAAACAGTGTTTAGATTCAGCTGGAATAGCAAATTAATCAAGAGATGACAACCATCACAACTGAACCAAACAAAATATTTCAAAAGAGAAAGAGTGAGTTTTAAATAGGAATGTATTATTGCCCGGGGGGGGGGGGTCATTAAATTTAATAAGACCTTAAACACCCACTCGCAACCTGCACATACCTTTACTTCCGGGCTGGAAGGAGACGACGACACCCCTGGCCCCGTTGACCAGGCCTCTCTGCACATCCAGATTCTTAGTCAGCATCACCTTAGCAACAGGCATGGGGGCGTAAGTAAAGGAATCATTTAGTTTAACAATAACAGTAATGCTCTTGTGGGTGGGGCGGAATTTCACCTGGGCTCCCACTTTGAGCCGCAGCACCTGCCCCACGGGACTCTGGGAGTCGATGGTCTGGACGAGCTGGGGGTCGCTGTCCGCAGCTTGGAAAATGTGCACTTGCCCTGGGGGCAGGATGGGAGCCATGAGCGGGTGACCAACTCCCCACCAACATGTTTCACATAATCAAATAGGCAGTGGAGCAGCAGTTTAAAAGTGAAATCTGCAGAAACAGCCCAGCATGCAATAGGAAAGGAAACGGACACTGGGGGAGGGGGGGGGCAGTATGTGAGCCGTGTAGTGTGCTTTACACAGGAGACACACACACACACACACACACACACACACACACACACACACACACCTGGAAGCTGCTGCAGCTTATTCTCATTGGTTAGCTCCACATCATCTTTGTGTGTGCACAGCCTTGTTGCTAGGATACCATCCCTCTCGATGCTGTGATAGGCACTCTTCATTAGCGCTGCAGTGACTTCCTCTGTTACCCTGTTGGCATTGGGGGGTGGGGCAAAAGGAGAATCTTGAAACCAGTGTGGACAGTACAAACTACATATTTAGGGAAGACGAAAGCTTCAGTTGAAGTCTGAATACTTGTCCTTATATATTATCTGCAACCGGTTTATGTGCGTTACGTCAATTTTCATTTAAACACACTCTGATGCCGTGTCATGATTGCAAATTAAATTCAAAATAGACCGAGTAATTATACACATTAAAACAAAACAACCAGGTTACATATATATCATAGTAAAGTAAAACATATCCGCTAAATCAGCACGTACGCGCCGCTGCCTTCACGCAAGGCGCGTGGTAAAATGCACAGCTGCCCAGTTAACAAGTGGTGACGTCATGCCAAAGGTAGCCACTTAAGCTCGGTAAAGGCTAATAAAAAGTAAGAAAGGCTGAGAAAGAGGCATTAAGAAGACATGAGTGGAACGTGGAAACCAGCCGAGGCATCGACAGGAGAGGAGACTGGTTCCAAAAAAAGGGGGCACCTCTTATTTGGAACTGGCCTGGTTTTAAATCATCCGACATGGAGCAAACATTTGACTGTACAGACATCCCAGCCCTTCGGGAAGATCCCGGAGTCTCCCGCATGTTGGCAGCGGCTTCCTAATGCCCGCTCTCCTTCTCCAGAGATACTAGATAAGCTCGAGGCTCCTTGCGCGCTCTCGCTTTTGCGGGCGTTATGTTACCATGCGGGAGACACCTGTTCTTCCGGGAGAGATGGGACATCTACACCGTGCGTTTCAGCACTTGCGTGCCTTGATGCTTTCATTCGCGCGTTTTTGTGTTCCCTGATAAAGTGTGGCTCACAGCTACCATGTGACCACAAGTCGTTGTCTTTCGACATAGCACAACTGCTCATTTAGGTTTTGTTGTAGAACATAAAAGCTAACATCAAGATCTTCAGGCAGGCTTGTTGCAAAATAAATGCCGCTGATACTCTCTCATGTCTCCCAACTGAAAATGATTATTTCATGTACTTATCAATATTTTTATTTACATAAATTAGGAAAATAGTAATACCGTGATATAATACTTTCACCATCCAAAAAGTGAAAAATATATTAGGTCATAGCGCCCACCCCTAGTGGAGAGTAATCTTGACTGCTGAAGAGATAATTCCGTGATTCAAGGCAATAACCACAGACTGACCCTACCTGCCCAATCTCACCGCCTGCAGGATAGAGATGAATCGCTTGTCAGTCTGCCTACGGACGTCTGTCAGCTCCATATTCAGGTGTATACACTTCCTCCAGCTGCGGGCCTGATGGAGAACAGGACAGTGCCGCACTCAGAGACCACCAAGGCTGCGGGGTGCTTTTGCAGAGTCACGCAAACGGCGCTGTGAATCCGGCTGTGGCCACTTCCCGACACACATACTTGGAAGCAGAATTTGGGTTTGCCCGAGCCCTTGGTCACTGGCGGAAGCTGAAGAAAGTCTCCACACACCACCAGCTGAATACCCCCGAAAGGCTGCATGGACCTTCGAACAGCCCTGCGGCACAAACAAGGGCATGCAAATAAGGATGCAAAGGGGCAGTCATTTTCTGTGAGTTTTCCAGAAATTTTCCATCCCATAGGAAGTTAAGATGGGGAATTTTGGAAATATTCCAAGTCAGAAACGTTCCATGGGAATTACCAACAATATATGGGATTTGAAAAATTCTGGTAATTTCCTGCTAATCTTACATGCGACAAGCAAAACTGCAAGCATGCGCAAAATAATGCGTCATCATGTCATCCAGCCATCACTGTAAGGAGCAGGGAGCCGGGGGCGCTATACCTAGCGATGGCCTCAAGTTTATCAAAGAACTGGGCATCCACCATGGAGATCTCGTCGATGATGAGGTGTCGGCAGCTGGTCCACTGCTGCAGGACACCCGGGCGCTGGGCCAGCTCCAGACACCGCTCCAGCGGGGCGGAACCGCACCCAATGCCTGGGTGGATAAACACAAAGTTAGGAGGCAACGGAAACCATCTATTTAAACAGAGACTCCTGCTTTTAATAACACCCCATCACCCCCTGCAACCAGCTTACAACCAGAATATTTTTATCTCCATCCATCAATAAAACTTCCTAAAGCAATCAGCAGTCCTGGTTTCCGGTTAATGCACCTGCAGCGCCATTTAGAGTCATAAGAAATGGATGGAGATTAACTGATGAGACGGCACTGATCCACATTAAAATATACATTAAAACTGAGGGTAAAAGCTTGCAGACTCCACACTCCAGCCAAGCACTTAGCACATTACCCAGAATGCCCAGCCTCAGGATGGCTATAATTAACCCTAAATAAAACCATGCTTCATAAACATTTAAACAGTGTTTTAAGTCCTAAGCACATATCTCAGAACTGACAGGCAAGTTTCTAGGCTTTTCTGCTTTGGGGGAGGCCAGTAAGGTAGGCCTCCGGCCACCTCCAGCAAATACCCGCCTTACCAGCAAAGTTGTGCAGGGTGGTGCCACCAATATGGCAGGCAGCAACACCGGTGCTTGCTGTGGCATAGGTGCTTTTGGGTGGCAGGGATCCCACAATCCTCTTAAGCAGGAAGGACTTGCCCGTGCCTGAGAAGAGAGGCCATGTCTGTCTGAACAGCAGGGATCAAGCTTCTGAACCGCTTGGAAAGGCAAAAAGGAGGTTCAGGGCTAAGGCGGACTCCATTACCAGCACTGCCGGTGAAAAAGACGTTTTTCCCACTCAAAACAGCGCTGAGGACCTGCGATTGCTCTTTTGACAATTTCCTCCCAACGGGAAGATGGAGGGTGGGCTTTTTGGCTGGGTGAAGCGCTTTAACCTATAGTCAAATAAATAAACGCATGCATGTATGCATACATAATTTCAACATCTTAAAATTGACAAACATTAAGTGAGTCGCAATAATGCCTCTGCATTCACAGCGGACCGGTGCCACACTAACCGGACTGCACTCGGTGTAATCCGGGCTGTCTCTCTTCACCTGCTGCCCTGCGCTCCTGTTTCCATGCCTCTCGGCTGGTCCTCTGGGAGGCGGCGGTGCATTTACTTTGCCTCGGAGCTCGTTTGCTTGCTGTATGTCCTTTTGCTGCAGGGGGCTGATGGTCTCAAAGCTACGTCGGAGCCCAGACAGCAGCTTGGCACGGTCTCCTATTGGCGTCTTGCCTTGCCAAGCTTGGTGCTTGATGCTCAAGGTCTTGAGAAACACACGCAGGCGGTCCGGGGGGCAGTCGGAGATTAGCACCTGGATGTTCTCAGGGACTACCCTGATGGTACTCTTGCCGTCCCGGGCGAAACGCGTGAAAAGCTGCATCTCACGGAGCGTGAAGGTCTGCGGCACCTTGCCGTCGTGGACGCGCAGGACGATCTCCTGAAACTCATTGCGGCCCAGGGTGACATGTGCGCGCCGCAGGAGCTGGCGTTTAAGGGCCTGACCCGATGCATTTAAGCGTTCCACTGCGACAGTGCACTGCAGCTCGGCACCATCGTCTTCAGACAGCATGTTGAGACCGGCGGTCTGAATGAGAGAGATCACAGGCAGGTTATTTAAATAACGGATCTGAGATTAATAAAGCTGCTGCTTTATGCATAATACGTTCTGCATGTCTCTCCAGTATTTACATCTGGATCAGTAATCTTAACTACATGTGTAAAAAGACCATTGAACTTAAAAGGCATCTAGTCCATTCCAGAGATGAATGCTTAATCGCATGAGATAGAACCAGTGTGAGTAGTGCAAAGGCATTAAATACTGTTTCACTTCACAAATCCTCATCTCCTTACCTTTCAATTGTGAAAACACAGTCGCCCAGCAAATCTGAAAGGCAGCGTTCAAATATGCCGGTGAATAGCTTCCAGCCAATGGTTACAAAGGCAGGCTCTCCACCAATCGGACTTAGGGCATTTAAAACGATAGCCAATACGCGTAACGTTACGTCACGTCCGTGAATGTAGCTCCTCCCCCAAAGTCCCAGGGGAGGCCTGAATGTTTTGGCAGCCAACAGTATTTACACGTGGGCCATGGAAGCCACATCCGGTTTTGGGTGACTGCTGTATATATTGTATGAGTGTCTTAATGTGTAACGCCAGGCGTTTTCTCTGGCTGTAATCTGGCGGACAGTTTTATTGCTTATTAAACCGCGTAGAACTTTTTTTTCCATTTAAGAATAAGGATAAGAATTATCCACCCGTCACTGATCTTCCAACCACATATGCTGATCACGGTAACGGGGGAGCTTATGTTCACCCTGGACGTGATGCCTTCACGTCGTAGGACACAAACAGACACAGCTATACTTTACGTTAATTTAAAGATACACTTAAGTGCGTAACTTTGGACTGCTGAAGAAAAGCCTAAACCCCAGAAGTAACGCAGAAGATCCGGGAAGAGTGTGCAAAAACACTGGAGATGTGAGGTGAAGGTGCTAGGCACTGCCCCCGCCCCCCTCCAGCTGGAATTACAGTGTAATCCACGTAATTTGTTCGCCGACCGTAACAGTTGTGGAGATGAAAAGTTACAGACTATTGGATCTTAAAAGCAACGATTTGTTTCCCATTTGGCAAACTGACTCATTAAAGCGAGTTCGAATGTCTCAGTTACTGATGACTTTTCACGGTTGAACGATCCACCGAAGCAACCAATACAATTCAGTCCATCGCAGGAAATTACTGCAGAAATATTTTTATTACTCGCTGCTATATTCGTAGCCTGTGAATTAGTTTCTTTCTGAGAAATTTGCTGGGTGCTGGTTTACGTTTTATATAAGCGCAAATTGCAAATGATTTTAGTTGAATTAGTGTCAGGATTTAAAGGGTGCGATGTGTTTTCTTTCTATAGGAAAAAATTAATTAATATGTATGAAATGCTTTTTTATTATTTAAAATGACCTTCTTCATGTGATAGCAGTAGAGATGAATCTGCGAATTTAGTCAAATACAGATGATGGTTGATGATGGCTTTGAATGAACACTTCACATATACCAAGGTTTTTAAATAGCCTTATTTAAAACGATACTTTGACAAATGTTACCAATTACCTTCAACATTGTTTTTAAAATAGCCTTGATTCTATGGGAATTTATATGGTGACATGCAAGTGAAATAGTTCAGAATTCCTACTAATTCAATGCTTCGGTAGTTACTTTACCTTCTCTTTTAACAGTAGTAAGCAAATGATTCATGGCCTCATTAGCAAACTGACTGGCAGCCCACAGATGGCTGGTTTGATTACAGTTGGGGACAGAGGGGGTGTCATTCGGAAGGGGGGCTCTAACCTTTGCCCAACCGATACCTACTACCTCTGAGCGCTGGAATCGCCCAGCGCCTACCAGCTGCATATGTATAAACTAGCAAGAGGGTAGATCATATTACAGGTCGCCAATGTTCTCTTTCCACATGGAGGATTTAAAAAATGTAAGGACCCACGGCTAGAAGCTCCGCGTAAACAGTGATCTCAGCTGGTATTGCTTGTAGTTTAATACGCTGCAATTTGACTTCATTTAGTTAAGCAAAAATGTTTCCATAATTACAACATAGAGTCTGCAGATGTTACATTAGACACACTGTGCTAAACTGCTTCTGGTTCTTTTTTCCCCTGTAAAATTCCAGGAAACCCATGAAATGTTTAATCATAATCCCCACTGGCCATCCAGGGAATGTCAGTACACTTCATTCGAGTCCCTGGCCAAATTATCTCATTAACAAGTTAGTTGATTGGCTGCAATTTCAGACAGCGGCTGTCAGTGTCTTCGCCCCAGTAATCCTGTCACTGTATAGGAGTGATGGATTTTTCATACGTGTCTAAGGCTGTGTCTCTTTCTCTTATTCCCTTATTTTCAACCCTTATTGTTATTTACCAGGATAAATTCGGCTTTGATGCCATCCCATTGGGTCGGAGCAGGTCATGGTTGAAGACACATGGTCTGGGGGTCCGAGGCACAGTGTCATCCATCGCCCTTATGAAAGGCTTGGCCAAGGGTCAGCGGTGCTTGAAGTTACCACAGGGGCTAAAGGTCACATAAAACCCCCTGTTGACCTTGCAACCGGGCCACTAGTTCCCGCTGACATGAATGCACATTATATGCACTGAACTAAACAAACTGTTTAAATAGGCGTGCATCCAGCTCAGGCCGGGACCCAGTCGGGTCTGCATGGTGTATAAATCTTCTGTCTGGGTGCCTCTACAAGGTCTTCACTGTATCCAGGATATCTGGTGGTTTCATGGTTGCCTTCATATCTCCAGCTGCTCTGTGGCTTTCAAGTGCATGTTGCGGGAGAGTCCTCCCTGACAGCCAGCTGCTCTTTCTAGCCAAAGGAAATACTCAAATACCAGCATGACTCACCCACAGCGTCACATTTAAACTGTAATTATCAAAGTTTTGCCAATTAACGGACCCAGGGAAATATCACCACTGGGAATTCAAACCTCATCCGTGTGAGTCATTGTTCTGCAAGGCGCCTGGCAATATGAACCAACAGTGGACGAAACGTAGGCGAAAGTGAATGCAACCGAAGGAATCGTCTGAAGGTAGGGAGAGACAACCACGGCCGGTAGGTTAACCACAGGTCTGGGGATGATGGCGTCCCAGAGACCAACAGTGACACAAGGTGACACTGATGCAATAATACTGAACAAACCTGGGGAAAAGAATTACAGGGCTGTTAGCTCTTTATTATTCAACATAAGTGCATGAAAGTTCTGAGAAACCGCCATATTTAAACAAGGGAAGAGGTCCAGTATGGATGACAACAAGCAGATGATTGGTGATTATTCACAAGAATATGGATCTGCAGGAGATTATCAGGCCTGTCCAGATTTAACCAAAATGTGAGCCGGTCACAGGAGGAATGTCTGACTTTTCTAGATGACCAGTTTCAAAGTGACCATGACCGTGCTGCAGATGCAGCTGGACTTTCATGCATCAATGGGGACTGATTTCCATCTTTTCAGTAGAATCAGCCCACACTTAGGTAATTTAACAACAGCATAAAATGAGCACCACGCAAATTAATACTCTTAGCACTGCAGTTGAAATATCATTTTACATTTATGCCAAGGAAGTTTAATAAAAATAAAGGAATCTGACCAGAGACGAGTAATAAATTTCATTTAAGAATAATGTTCACTCATAAATCCATGCATACACCCACTGGGAAACATCAGCACTTAAAATTTTATGTGGCCTTATTGTTACTCTGCTGTTGAATAAGAGTTTTCTCTTTGTTTCACTTCTTGAATTTTTGTCGTGTGGTTAACAAGCGTTAAGGCTGTTTAAGGCAGTGGCTGGATCTGGTTTGAATGAATGACATAACTAATAATACAGAATGCCGTTTTCAAAAAGAAGCACAGAACTGAAAGGATCCCCTGGGCCCGAGGACAGTGAGACGGGGCTGCAGAGCCGCCAGTGACAGCACTGTGCTCCCTGCGGGCACAAGACATGCAGTGGAATCGCAGCAAGCTGGCTTTCATTAACACAGGGCAGGCAATCAATCGCCATGGAAAACGGAAGCGCATCCCAGACTGGTGGGTCCCCTTCAAGTGTGAAGATTCACTAAGCAGTGAGCAGTGACGTCACAGAAGATGTAAGACGGGTGGGGCGGGGGGACGAGGCAGTACGCATTACGGTCAGGCTGTGCCGATACGCTCCCACCACTTACCCTGATGAAGCCATATCAGGCAGCTTCGTGGTGTCATAATTCCCTCTAACAAAGTCTCTTTGTACTACCAACTACTGTATAAAGAAAGAATTACTCAGACTGGGATAACAAGACTCACAGACTTTGTATAAGTATACAACTGAGGTGTTTCACATGTAATGAATTTTCTTTGTTCAAAGAAGAGTTCAAAAAAGAAAAACATGAATAAAAAACAGGCCTTTTTTCAAGAACAGCAACCAGAGAGAATCTGACAGCAAAAGGGTTTGTTAGAACCACTTCCAGCCCGGCAGCCAGTGGGGTGTCTGCTCAGGGTACGGGTGGAGATGGGGTGTGTGCCGGCAAAAGCCGCCTCAGGAAGGACATGCGGGGAAAAGGAGTATCTGTCTCTCTAGCTGCAGCGCATTCAGCTTCACATATATATGTTATATATGATAATTGTTTTATAATGATCTGTCTTAATTTGCATCTTTGACAGTTCTATACACCATTAACACCAGCCGGTCCAGGGACTACAGGTGTGCATTAGCAATAGTGCTATAACCTGGTACACAGCATCTCTCCTTTTTTTTGAGGTTAATGTCTTTTGTACATTGTCCCTGTTCAAATAAATACTGTAAAAAAATAAAAAAAAAAAAATGACACCAACACGCAGTATGTGTCGCAGTAGAATATGCCGATAATATGCAGACGCTCACGCCAATAGCCCAGGGAGATCAGCATGACTGGAGGACAAGGCTATTGGTGCTTCAGTGTTTAATAGGTCCCTCATGAAAGAGCTGGCATGTCATTAAGGTGACGGAATCACCCGCTAATGCTGCCCCGAGGTGGTGTGGGGGGGGGGGGGGGACTCACCGTAATTAAAGCACAATACGGACACTTTCACTAAGGCTTCCTCCTCCCCATAGATCACAGGAACTATTCCTTCGCCATTTGGCTGCCGTTTGGCTTCTGGCTTCAGACTGGCTTGAGCTTTGTTTGGTCCTTCGTCCAGCTCCTTTGCCAGGAGGACAGTCGTTTCTCCACCATGCTCACTTCAGCACAGAAGCTGTCATTGGTCCACTGACAGTCACATGACAAGGCGTCGGGGCTCTGCCGGTTCTGAGTAGGGGAAATGAGAGCTAAACAGCCACAGACCTGAACACATGGGTTGTAAATAACGGACAGATGAAAAAGTAACTCGTGGTACCTGCTCTTAACTGCTTCCCTCCATCATCTGGCATCATTACACCATTAGGTGTTCTTACCTCCCATCTCTGGGGGGCGCTGTGGTCTACCTTGTCCTCTGCTACCCCCTTGTCTTCCATCTCTGCTTGGTGAAAATGGTGCATTTCACTTTAGCGTGGCCAGCAAGCCACTAACGGGCGTGTTTATTTCCCCAGAGTGCCACCGGCGCCGCGTGCAGCGATGCCGTTTGTCTGGAAGCTGATCGTATTTCTGCAGTGCTGCACTGAGCCGCACGAAACGCCGCGTATTGACGCAGGTTTCTCTAAATGAAACGGCTGAGGGCATTTCTTCCCACCACATATTTTTTTCCTGGGCAAAGCCCAGCTGCAGCGAACGTTTTGCTCGTTCATTAATTGCTCCTGGCAGGGCTGTGCAGAGCCGTTTGGAGAGGATAAAGCCTGAAAAGGGGGAATTCAGTATCTTTAAAGCTCAAGCAGAAGTTCACATGAAATAGTTTGGGCAAAAGGAGCAAACAAGTGGCTGCTCATTGGCTCGGGACTCTCACTCTTTGTGCTCGTGGGTCAGATGAGACACATTAAACACAGCGAGCCACACCTCACCACAGCCCGATCAATTTGTTCCTTAGGCAGTGTGAATTGTGAATTCCTGCCATGAACTTATTCTTAGGTAATGTGAAGAAAAACAGCCTCTGCCTTCATGCTGATTAGATTTCTGCATTAAAGAGCTGAAATTCTAACCCAGGCCTTTCGATACCACCACTTTAAAAATGAGTAGTCAAACTGAATTATTCTGCTCACAGGGGATACAATTGCATCCTTTCACATTCCTTGTGGAAAGAATTAATTCTGAGGTTTGTCTGATCCACATTTCCATCAAAATGAGATGAAAATGAAAGCATACAAAGCTGAAACTGGATATTCCGTGATGCTAAGGATCTTCTGAAGTTTGCTCATTCACATCTGGTCCCTAAACAAATAAGAGGTCACCACATGCTCCATCACACACATTTTGAAATATTTGAGAAGCTCTAGGAATTCATCTCTTCACTGGTCTCACAAATTTATAGCTGTATATATGAAGGCAGAGGCACGTGTACACACGCACGCACGCACACGCACATACAGACACACACATACGCACATACAATCCTCTACTCTAGACCAGACCTTTTCATTTCACTGGCAGAACTATGGGTCTCATTAGCGCCAGTGAAGGCAGGCAGCTAATGACCTTTGAGAAACATGCCAACTGCCAGGCTGAGTCCTGATGCAGTTTGACCACTGCATGTCACAGGCACAGTAAGACAGTTGTGTTTCCCTCCGCACTCTACAGGAACACAGTAAGACGGGCGTGTTTCACTCCACACACTACAAACACACAGTAAGACGGCCATGCTTTACTCCACAAAGGTCCTCAAGGGTAACACATTTCTTTTTTCTGTGCAAAAATTAATATTGTTTTTTCCGGCATGTTGAGTGAAGCATGTGCAGGCAGCATAGCATCTGGAAGTGCTGACGGTAAAGCAGATCTGATAGGAAATAGCTCGTCTGCTTTAGCATTCCTGGGTCCCCATATTTCTTCAGCACACGACTGATCACTGGGGACGCATTCTGTGTGAATGTGAGTGCAACGTGTGCTGTGCTGGTATATAAAGGCGCCTGTTCTCCGTATGGCTTCTCACTGGCTTATGTCACAGTCAGGTCATGTGACCCATCCAGTCGCTGCTCAGCTCTGTATAAGGCAATGGTCTGTGTACCACAAGCTGATCATCAGCCACCTAATTATCTCAGAAGCCTTTGGTCGGTAAACACGTGATACTGGGAATACTAGACGGGGCTCAGGACACGCTTATGACCGCTAACATGCAAGGAGCAGGACCTGAGCCAGTCTGCATCCAGAGGGGGGGTCAGAGCCAATGTGCAGCTGTTACCTTAATGAAAGCCAGACATAAACGGGCAACTAATGAGGCCCCACAGATCAGAAGCACAAAAAATGCAAAACGAAACGTTCATTTCATGGAGACCCAACGGTGAATCAGTAGCAGAGGGGAGGGGGGAACGAACGTCAGCAGATGGGCGGATCTAATCGCCGTTGCCGTAAGCCACGCAAATCGCCCTCCGCGCGACATTAAACTCACAGAGGGAGGACAAAATGCAGAGTTTGCGTAGACGAAATGTTGGCGACACCAACCCCGAACAGTGTGGTCAGTGCAGCTCAGATGGGCACCGCAGGGTTAGGAGGGACGGGGTTGGGGGGGAGGGGGGGGGGCGTGAATTATGAGGCAGATGTGAGAAGGAGGAACAGCAGACTGGGACAGGTGATGCCATGACAGGGGACACCTGGGGACACAATTTTGCGGAAGTGGACGGGTTGGGTGCCTGAAGGGTGAGGAGATGCTGTTTCCCCTGGGGTCCTGAGGGGGGGGGGGGGGCTGCCTTCATGACTCAGAGTGCTTCAGGCCGCTTTCATTTCACACACGAAGCACAGCTTTAATAAAGAAAGTCTGAGCTTCTCAGAAAACCAGCAGGCCCTGATAGGTACGGAGCCTTGGACAGCCATCAGTTCAGCCGCAGCTAAACAGGGTCTGGGGTGTGGCTCTCATACCCAGGCTACTGGATCAGGGTCCAGGGTGAATCATGCTAGTTTACCTTAGACTGAAGGGACCTGGGCTGCTCTGGCTTAATGCCCAGATACAGGAATACTACGCTATGTTAAGTTAAATCATACACAGGCAGGTTATGATTGTAATGAAACATGAGTCATAATCTGTCTCTGTTAATTATTGGGGGGGGGGTATTCTGCAATAGACATGCCGCAAGCCAGTCACTAGAACAAGAGGCCAGTCTGCTGAGTGCAGTGGTCCACAGCTCAATAATTTACATCTCAGTTAATAATTAATGATAATTAACTGCATTTAGACACCCTACACACTAACCTTAACGCGACCCTCACCTTAGCATGTGCCGCAGAGCGACAGGACGGCCACTCAGAGCCATAACCTTAACGCGACCCTCACCTTAGCATGTGCCGCAGAGCGACAGGACGGCCACTCGGAGCCATAACCTTAACGCGACCCTCACCTTAGCATGTGCCGCAGAGCGACAGGACGGCCACTCGGAGCCATAACCTT
>JAODJW010000043.1:1477815-1494107 GCA_026777045.1 Hyperopisus bebe
CACCTGAGCATGTGCCGCAGAGCGCCAGGACGGCCACTCGGAGCCATAACCTCAACGCGACCCTCACCTTAGCATGTGCCGCAGAGCGACAGGACGGCCACTCGGAACCACAGCCCCTGAAATGAAAGCTACAGAATATATTCCCTGCTGGAGGTTTTGGACTGCAGTCTCCCTGCTTAATTGACTTCCAGCCTTCAGCTTGCATGACAACCTGCAGGTGACTTGAAGCTAACACGGCAGGGTGCGTGGGGGGGGGAGGGGTCTTTCCCCTCAGGTTGGAGGTGTGTGCATGAGAGCGGCTGACGTCCGAGCGTGCGGTGCTGTCGTTGTGGCGGCCGGGTACGTGAGTGGCAGCTGGTGGGCAGCGACTTGCGCAGGGGCAGTAAGACGGCCCCCTCCTCTTGCAGGAAAGACGCAGGCTTTCCTTACTCCAAATTACATTTCCTGTCTTTATCTGTTTGTGAAACTTGAGTCAGCAGCACAATCATCTCCAATAACAAACGTTATCAGTTAAATGCCTTTCGTGCGCGACACTGATACTGGAGTGACCATTCAGTATCATTAAACTTCTTTATGTGCTACTTATGTGCCATTAAACTTATCTTTATGTGTCAATGTGATTCCTTGTTCGATTCTTACGGTATTATTATATATAATTATTATACCATTGTGTACTGTACACCTTATTAAATTAAACTGCACACATTAATAACAATAACTAATCATAACAAAAATAACGATAGGGAAAATGTAAGGTGTGATAGGGGTATACAACAGATCTGATTAAAATGATCAATTATACCAAATCTACTCAAATGTCCACTTATTCACATGGTTTTTAATCCTGCTGTAAGGACACACTTCGACAATGAAGTCGCCCATTAAAGGTTGAGTACTTATAGGAAGTAGAATTTTCCACAATATGTTTGATGAATCTGCAGCATTTTGCAGGGGGGGGGGGGGCACACAGCCATAGGAACTCTGCCATGAAGGTCACGCATTTTCTATGTCAGTCTCCTATTTCCATTATTATCGAATTAAGTGCTTTTATTCTCCCTGGAAAAACACAAGAGGCGATGTTGCTTTGGACCACATGCTCACAGGGACTGGTGAAGTTGTGAAGGATTAATGAATATAAAATAAAACACAGTTTTTTGAAATTGTTGTTTAAAACTAATTAGCTAAAAGTAATTTTTATAGCTTTTAAAGAATTTTAAGGATATTTTGGTGTCATTTTATTGCGGTTTTTGGTTTATTGGTCAAAATTTAAAGTGTCGTTTTATCAGAGCTTGGCATGCTCTGGAATTTTATAAGATTTTTTTGTGTTTAAAACTGTAATTATTTCAGTCGCAAAGCAGTGACTAAATCTGACTTAACTCTCTTCCCCTGGATGGGGGTGAGTCAGCCCACCATCAAACAGCAGAGTGATATCGTCCATGCGGGGCTGCGCGAGTGCAACCTGCAGATTTATGCCTCTGCATGCAGAGGTCCCTCCAGGTCTGACAACAAATCTGTCGTTTGTCCTCCAGGACATCATAAATATTCATGAAGGCCCTACTATTACCGTTATTTGTTTTTGCTACAACATGCAGAGAGCCATCTCACTCAAATGGGGGGCTGTTAGGAGAGAGAGAAAGATGGAAAGGTGCCCGCTGATTAAAAAGCGCAGCCTGCAATCGAAGCGCGAGGCGCAGAACGGCCACGATAAGCGGCAAGTAACTGGGAGAGATGCGATGTGGAAACAGGGTTTGTATCGATTCTTTCCTTGGATTTCCTCAACACTCTGAAAGGCGAGGGGGGGGCGGGGGGGGGGGAGGACTGTCGCATTGTAGCGGCCTCAGGGGACACTGGGGCAGGTATCCACACAGACACACACTCTAGCTGCAAAACCCCATCGCAAGGGGAGAAAGAGCTAAACGACAGTAAAGACCGTGGGACGGGTCGAGGTGGGAATGCCAAAAAATGCAGACATTGACAAAGATGCCCCTGTCTTTCTCTGACATTTCCTCCCAGTGTGTAGAGTGACTGGAAGGACGCCTTTGGGAAGCGGAATACCCTAATCGCTATCATGGTGGATCACCTCCCAGCACATTCCCAATAATTACACAGATATTCCACTATTAGCATATTTAAATAGGCAGGTAATGAGCAAACCGTAAACATCGTAACAAATCTTCTACGCCTCACAGTCATGTCTGTCCTGAGGGCAGAAATACACCAAAAAGCCACGTCTGATCCAGCATCCAGGCCGACAGGCCAGCAGGAGCAGGGCCCACAGGAACTTCCTTACAAAGACATTCTCAAAAATACAAAACTGGAGAGTATAAAATAACCACACAGGTCATGACGTCAGCACCCCCTGCCTGGATCACAGCCAGAGATCACATGACTGAAGAAATGCAGGGAGACATAAAGGCAGCATGCTTTAGTTACGGATCTAATGAATAAACACAGCTTAAAGTTTATTAACTTGGCTTTAATAAACAACGAGATCATACTACTGTATGCTGTCATTCTGCGGGCAGCCGGGACCCCGCGGCTGTAGTTTAACGTGGGCTCTGGATGCCGCCTACGACTGTGCATCTGAATATTTACCGCTTAGAGCACAAGAGACACAGGAAAGACTGCGTGCCCTCAGGACAAACATCTCAGTCTATGCGGGAGGAGATAAAGAGGACAGACCGCAGGGCCACTGTGCTATCACAGACCATGTCTAGAAAACGATGGCTTCAGACTCATATCAAATGTCCCCAGACGATACACAGCGTCCATTATTAAAACATTCAATTTCAGCTAATTTAATAAAAGGCATCTTTATAACGCTATTGGGGAGGTCTTGTAATCGTACAGGCCTTCATAATTGGAAAGAATATGGTATGACAAAAACGCCTAAGGTTTTCGATGACTGTTTCAACTGCCTTGAAATTACTCTGTGAGATTTTCATATATTCAGGACTAATTGTTCCAACAACGAACGGAAAAATAATCAAATAAAAGGATTTTTATTCCAATAAAGGAGAAAACGTGCGAGCGTTGGCCAGCTTACATGACGACGCAGGTGTGGGGACTAAAGCGCGTGAAGGAGACATGAGTTTGGCGCTTGTTACCGGGCTCCAGCAACGTGCGGTGACAACGACTGTCGATCAAGGTCTGCGTCAGATCAACAGATGCGAAATGCGTGCACAATGGTTTTCAAATCCTAAAATAACTGTTCATTTGGAAAAATAAAACATAAAGTCAATAAATAAAAAAAGGGAAAATATTAAAAAGTAGTCCTACATACTACGTTTAAATAACTATATCATAAGTACTTTTTGCATTGGATAGTGTACAATACAGTCAATTTAATCCTATCTATGGGATCCGGACCTGACCGCGCGGCGCTCTGCCAGTTGCCGAAGACTGAGTATTGCAGTGGGATCGCCACTGTATATTAACTGGCACCTGCCAACACACCGCCGTCCTTCCCCTCCGGGGGGGCGGCTGTAGGCTTCTCCCAGGCGTGCTTTGCTCGGTTCCAGGTCCGGCTCCTGGTGCGCACCTCACCCCGGCCATCCAGCTTTGCTTCTCCCCGAGGAAACCCAAAGCATCGATTAGTATCTGTGGCATACAGAAGCAACCCAGGGTTGCTTGTTAAAATCTGTGGATGTGAAGATTGAGATGAGCAGGTGGAAAAGACACGGGAACAAGTAACGCGGACAATGAATAACGTGGAACAATATGGCAATAAACAGTGTACACCAATAGTTATCAGCCTGGGGTACAGTGTGCTTGTATTTTATATGTATATTTTTATGTTTAATTAAAATGCTTGCAGATTGAAACTTTGAACCTTGTACTATGAGTGCAGGTGTTTCTGTGCCATCTACCAGAGGGAACTGGGGGGAAATGGACTGCTTGATGTTGTTACCTACATATCTGATACGTTTATATTCCAGTAATAATTAAGACGAAGTAGAAGTTTATTCCATGCCTATAGCCTGCTGACAGACGCCCCCACGGTCCTCCCGCACGAGACGGTGTAATGGGGACCATCGTAGGTGTCTGGCGTCAGTATGGAGCATGACATCAGGATCGACAACCTTTATAAACGCGCTGCCGGGATCAACATCAAGTAACATGTGAGCTGCAGCGTGCCAGCACCGCACAGTTCGGCACACCGCCTATAGTTTGATTTACGTATTTTTTAGCAAAGTATATTCAGGCAGAACTTAAAAATTGCCAAATGCCTTGTAAGCAGACAGCTGTGTATTAAACAGGCAGTAGTAGGCTATATTATTAGAACACATGTAGGCTACCAACCAACATGAATAACTCCTCAAGCGACGGCACCAATTTCTCCGCTTTTTTCTTCTTCTCGGGCAACAGGAGCGAGTCTCTGCCCCTCCGGCTTAAGTCCGGCGCGGTGGCCACCTCCGCCACAATGTTCGCGGTTGGCGTCCTCGGCAACCTCATCGCCATAGTCGTCCTGTGCATCTCCAAGAAGGAGCAGAAGGAGACTACCTTTTACATGCTGGTGTGCGGGATGGCGGTGACCGACCTCCTGGGTACCTGCTTCACCAGCCCGGTGGTCATCGTCACCTACGTGACCAACAGGTGGCCCGGAGGAGAGCTTCTCTGCCACTTATTCTCCTTTTCCATGCTTTTCTTCGGATCCGCCGGCATGTCCATCCTGTGTGCCATGGCGGTGGAGCGCTACCTGGCCATAAACCACGCGTACTTCTACTCGCAGTACGTGGACAGGACAATGGCGAGGCTCGCTCTCACAGGCACCTATTTAGCCAACGTCGTGTTGTGCATCATGCCCAGCTTTGGATTCGGCAGGCACGTCAGACATTTCCCCGGTACTTGGTGTTTCTTGGACTGGAGGGCGATGGACCCCCTGGCAGCCGCGTACTCGTTTCTTTACGGCGGGGTGATGCTGGTCCTGATAGCCGTGACTGTGCTCTGCAATTTCGCGGTCTGCAGATCCCTGGTGGGAATGAGCCAGAGGACCCGGGTAGTGAGAGCTGAGGTCTGCGAGCAGGACGGCTCCAGGCGCAGGTTTCCAAAGCTGACCTCTGTGACGTCGGCCGCGGAGATCCAGATGTTCTGGCTTCTGATCTTCATGACTGTTGTGTTTCTGGTCTGCTCCATTCCCTTAGTGGTAAGTACACCGTGATATAGTTAAATACGTAATTCCTTTTGTGTTGTGCGAGAGTTTGGCTAGCAGGAATAGCTGTCGAGCATAATTTCAAAACTGATACGTAAAATATTTACATTCAACAGGTGCGGATCTTTGTAAACCAACTGTATGGCCCAGCTCGGATATCAGCAGGAGAAAAGCAGGATTTCCACAGCGATCTCCTAGCCATACGATTCGCGTCCTTCAACCCCATCTTGGATCCATGGGTTTACATCTTGTGTCGAAAGAATCTGCTCGTCAAAGGCTGCGAAAGACTGAAGCGGGCGTCTGGGATTGTGCGCACAGATCGCAGCCGTAATTTAGGCTGGACAAGTGGGCAGAACACGCTCCCGTCGTGCGCGGACAGCAATCCCACCAGCTGCGCTTCTCTGCGCACTGGGAACTTCAGACGAGACTCAGGAAGTCAGACCATCATCAGGACCAAGTCGTTCACCGATTTTACTGCGCACCAGTCCTGGGAGTACGATTCGGCGCGGCCGAGTTTTCATCCCTTTAGCGTGGAGTAGGATGCCAGAGCGAGTTTGGACTACGATTCCACTGATCCGACCCAGATCGGCAGAGGATGAAGCCGTTTAACGCCCGGGTTTACAAGGAGCACCCGCGTGTCTCTGGGCGCGCACACCCCGCCGGAGTGTCGGGCGCGCGCACCGTCCGCGCTCGGGACTCACGGTGTGCACTGTCGCGTGCAGCTTCAGCACGGCGGCGTCGTGCACGTCTGAGAAGTGCCTTTATTTAAGCGCTGTGCATAGAACGTGAACTGCGCTCTTTGGCGAGTGAAATTATGCGAATCCCGCAACCATAATGTGATGTGCTTAGTCGAAGAATTGTGGTTAAATTCATATGTTTTAAATAGTTTTTTACGCAATCGAAGGTGATTAAATATCTATTTAAACGCGCAAATGAAATGTTTGAGATATATTTTTGTCAAAACAAAATGTTTTACAGTAGGATTACTTGCTACCGCTGCTGTGTGCAACGTTTTGTTGAAAACGCTTTAAGTGTATTAATGATTATTAATACACAAGAACAGGGACACACAAGGTAACCCTTAAAATGCTGCTGCAAAATACAGAGACACAGTTATGCTGCTATCTGAAAGTAAGTGGTGCCATGCTACTGAGCAGATCTCCTGTGAAATTAGCGCTTACTTCGGCTACATGGTGGCGCTTTCTGTACGACCTGGAAAGTTACCCTCACGGGTGCACGTTTTATTGCCATTCACATCAAATCCGTTCGTGGCGTATCTTTTAAGGGGGAAGAATTGCATTGTGCGGCTTTACCTGAGATTGGCTGCTCTCAGCGGCAGCTTTGCATTGGGGGAGAATCACCTTCAGCCCCCGCAGGTTATGTTCCCTTTGTCGGGATAGGCTAAGTGTACGTTTTCGTTTTAAAATGTATTTTGTGGCATCTGTCCTGTTTTGCTTTTCAGTAATAAAGTTGTTCATACTAACCAAGAAGAACAAATGTCCCAGTTTACTTCGGACTGGTTTTTAGTGGAGGCTGAGAAGATGGACTTTGTGTTTTGGGGCAGCTCCGCTTCGCCCTGCGTCCTGTCACTGTTAGAGGGTGACCGCACTCTAAGTGGATCCCGCTTTAGCCTGTTTTTGCCGCGTGCCTGGTCGTGCTTGAATGTAAATATAACTGTGAACTAATACAATGTCCCGATTAATGTTGTCTCCTCGATAACGCGACGCATGCGTCTTAACAAACGTATTTACGTCCATGTATTTTTTCTCGCACTAAAATGTTTCTTTTTCGAGACCTGTATGCTAATGACACGGCGCCTGTTTTAAGTCCATATTTAGCAATGTCTCTTAAATTATCATCATGGTTATTAAAATGGCTGACTATGTATCTAGGCTAACTAGGCAGTATTTTCCTGCTGATTATTTTCTGGATAAAATGAACGAGAGCTTTTCACTCTGAGCACCTTGAGTCTTTTGGCTGGAAATTAGGAGTCAGTTGAGAAAACAATGCTCTTCTCAGGGGAAATCATTTCAGTATTGGTATACGGAAATGAATCAAAAAGTCAATAATATCTTTTTTACACGCAAGGCGTCCTTGACCCACTGGTCCTACTCACACTGGACTCACGTATTGATTATTTCAGTACACAGTACAAGTCCAAATCGCAAATTGGATGGATTGCAGTTATTGACTTAAGGGTTTAACATTTACACATCAAATACATGGTTTCCGATGTAAATTGTTCACAAATTGCTCACATTTTGAAATACATTTAAATCACAAACAATTTGAACCCATTTTAATTTACTTTGAATAAATCGACATATATAGATTACGTTTATACAGGTTGCCTTCGGTTTAAACGTGTATTATGTAAATGAGATATTCGATATTTGATTCAGTTATTAATTCTTATATAGAATTTCAATTAATGCACCATGTTAACACTGCCGACAGAGGTCGCTACCACACAAATTTAAGAGTCAGAAACACCTGCGTGTCTACGTGTGTTTGTATGTGTACTGACAGCCGGGAGGGGGGTCTCATCAACGCCAACTTTTAGACGGAAGTCTTTGTGATTAATGTAACTCTATCGAAGTTATCATGGGACCCTTCCCTCACCGAAATGGGCCGTAAGTACACGACTTGAATGAGAAAGGGTGTGAAATGGAGACGACTCCTCTCTGGCCATTACCTTCAGAGTCCCTGCCATCTGAGGGGGATCCAGAGGCTGCAGCTGGGCACAGTGTTTGGAGGGCCACATTTTGAGTTTCCTGCGAGGCTGGAGGTCGGCGCCTCTTCCCCCTGCCCACCACATGGATGCCAGAGATCAGAATACTTCATTAATCCCACGCGGTGGTGGCCGAATGTCACAGTGGAGGCCCTGATGGGGACGATCTGCACTCACAGAAACAGGTCAGCGTGGATACGTAGGGTAACTCTCTCCTTCTGTTAACTGCCTGGGGGGGGGGGCTTTCCTGGGTGCAGAATGCAGATTCTGTGACCTACGATGGGAGAGGCGGACTGAGGTCCCAAATGTGGGGCTGCTTCATGAAATCCAGCCTATGATGTGCTTCCCAGGACCAGCACCTTACACATCTGTTCCCAATGCCGTAATTATGCCCTTCTTGGAGTGTCTGGGTAATGTACGTCTGACTGTGGAGTAGCGGAATGTGGCCAGCGAGTCGATGGACGTTACACACTGGAGACAGTCGCGCATTAACAGGAATTAAAAACGCCGCAGGGCCCAGGAAGACCGTGGCTTTAAGCTTCTTAAGTAACGGACCTTTAGGAATGTGACTGGCCTCTGACTTCAATGAATGAATTAAACATCCAGGGAAAATTGGTGCCCATTAACTGGTACCTGATTGTCCAGGACTAGGAGTCCTGGCTGTTTGCGTTGGCTGGCCCGCTCCACGTTTTCTCCTTCTAACTATTTCTCCGTCGGCTGCATCTCTCGGTTGTTTGGTATTTTGTGGATCTGTGACACTGTCAAGGACAGATATTTCTCCCAGGAAGGAAATGCAAACTGTTTTAGTGAAGTGACTGTAAGTCCAGCTGTCGCCCATTTAAGAGTCATTAGCTGTAGCTGATGGTGTTTCATGCTCCTTGCTAACGTGCGGAGTCTGGCTCGATGGCCGCCTACAATAATACGCTTTTGGTTTTTGTTATTTACGAGAAAGTGCACTTGAGAGACCGCAGGAGAACATGCAGAAGTTCACGTCACTGTCCTGCTTCTCAGAGCTGTCTTTGGGGCTCCCACACGGCAGCTGTGGACTTTTTGGCTCGGCATCCCGGCCACTGGCTGGATCTGCTGGTTCCGTTTCAGGCATACCAGCGGAGAGCGAGCGTCCAATCGGGTAGCGACAGCACGGGATGCAGCCACCAATGACTCAAGCGCTTCTGATTCATGTGGGGTCCCTGATGTAAGTAGCCTCCAGGAAAAGCCTTAACCCAAACCACCCAGCTGTGTCTGATACTGACCAGGTGTGCCTTCTCAAACACCCACCTCTGTCTGCGGGTTTTGGGGGAGGTGGGAAGGAACGGGGAGGCACCATGGCATGCCTGCCGTGTTGTTTGTACCCAGCTGCTCTCCTTCAGGTCCTGATTTGCGCATGTGGTGATGACTCGGTCCGGTGGCTGGTTCCTGGCGTGGTTTGCGGTACAGTGGAGATTTTGGGAGTACCAGAGAGGGTAAGTCTCCAAAAAAGCAACAAAACGTGATGCTGAAATAGTGGTGCCCCTGTGCCCTAGAGCATGTAAAAATCAAGCCAAGAGCAGCAGGTAAGAGATGGGGGGTCCAAGGTGCAGGAAGTTAGCAGTATGATGTCATGGGATGTAATATTAAGGGGCCGTGAAAAGAAAAATTATATATAGGCAGGACACCTTATAGCAAAAGGGACATGAGCCAAAAATATACCAGTGATGCGTACTACAGAACACAAATAGATTAAAAGATCAGATATATTTTCGGTGCATGTCGGCTTCTTGCACTAGCACTCCCATAAACTCTCTGAGTCTGGGATATTTTTTTCATGAGTCCGGATTTACGTGAAACGGTTTTGTATAAACACAGAGCTGCATGTCCACTCTGGAGAGGGAGGCGACACTGCGATGACGAGGCTGAGGCTGCTGCGACTGAGCGCCAGTCTGTGCCGCAGGCGTGGCGACATGCTCCGGGCCGAGCGGGACGTGCCTCAGACCTGCATGCCGGGGCGGGGGTGTTTCCGAGCCACCTGCCCCCAACATTCTGCCACTGTTGCAAAGGAAAGATCGAGATTGCAGTGGATTTGCCCAGCCTCAAAGGAGCAGGCCTCCCCTCTGGGCTTCTGTAAACAGCGGGGGCACGGCCCCAGCCTGCGGGTAAACAAAAGGCTTGCGCTGAAGGGAGCCCCGGACCTCCTTTGGCTGCCAGTGAGCATATTTCAGGTGCTTTATCTGCGAGCCGCAGCCAAAGAAAGCTATAATCAGCAGCCGATGGGCACGGGATAAGGAAACAAAACGCACTTGTGCGGGAGCTTACAGAGACGTGCGAGGCCGAGTGTCTCCCAGGGCCTGGGGGGGGGCGGCACTCGTGAAAGCTCCCTCATGTGACCCCGGCACCTCATGGGGTGGCCCGTCCGCCCCCCTGACCCACGTCGCCATCGGTTACGCAACAGCATCGAGTTGGGTTGGGTCAGATGCCCGAGCCGCACGTTTCACCCCCATCAGCAAACGAGCACAACCAGAATCTTTATTCAAAACTTTATTCCAACAGAGGAAACGGCATTGTACAAAAATAGAAGGGACTTTTTAGAGACGTAGATAATCATAACATCAATTAAAATAACGACCATAATAATAATAATGAATCCTTTACTGAGTAACAAAGTTCATTTTGCACTTGTGTTGAAATACTGAATAAAAAACAAACGTGTCGTCTCAGGTATGGTAGATCACCTCCCTGTCACCAGGAAGGTGTGGAGAGCGCCACCTGTAGGGGGAACGCAGCCCACGGCGACTCTCCCGCCCACAGCGGCGTCCCTCCTGCCCACAGCGGCATTCCCGCCCGCGGCCTTCCAGCCCTGTCTGTCCTTTCCTTCTTTACCATAATGCCATCAGTGTATCATCAGAGGCTCTGTCTGTTTTCCTTATAACATTTACAAAAAAAGGGATTAACCGAAAGATACATGGCCACTTTATAATAAATAAAAATATGGTATATGTGAAACAAATCTCATACAAAACTGTAATAAATAAATAACTTACATAAAATAAATATGCTGTCTGTAGAACAAATATGCAAGAAGATGCATAGCATCTATCCATGGAGTTCAGTTGTGCTTAAAGACCTTAGACACTCTGGCCACGTTTCCACCACGTTTCCACCACGTTCCCGCCACGTTCTCACCACATTCCCGCCACGTTCTTGCCACATTCTCACCATGTTCCCGCCACGTTAGCACATGAGCAGTGAGACGGGTGCAGGCACGTTGTAGCATAATGATGTTTCCAGTGGAGGTTGGTCCCTGCAGTGGGTGGGGGGGGCGTCCCGGGTTTATGGGAAGAATTTTCAAGCAGTGAGTGACAGCCATTTGTGCCCCTGGAACGTTCCCGGGAAATAGGATCTCCATTTCTGACACAATGAGTCACGTGGAGGAGGACACGCAGGCAGTGAGAAGCAGAGGGTCCATCAGAAAGCACACGCGTGTAATTCCACGACCTTCCAGTGTTGACTGGACAGATCAGAAACCTTTGATCCAACAGAACATCAAAGCCGAGGGGGTTTCACAGCATTTACAGGAAGCGCAATAATCCAAATGCTAAGCTGAGGTGTGACTAACAGTCCTGGAAGGTGAATGTGAAGGAAACCAGCCGCCATCACCCCACGGGTGTCACTTTCCATAGCCGCCATCACCCCGCGGTGTCACTTTCCATGAAGGTACCTTCCATAAAGGGTTTATAAAACACTCATTAACATCTGCAGTTTTTTCTGAGGAGTTTTTCTTCCATGGTATGTGTTCTTTCTATGGTCTACTGGCTTGGAGCAGGACAGGAGTCCCGCTTGGATCAGGGCTTATTAACCCTTTATAAGCCTCCCACGGGCAGCATGGCGATGCAAAGTCTGACCATGGAGCTCAGCAGCACAGAGAACATGGCGGTACCGTGAGGCAGGAACCACAGAAATCCTGAGTGCCAGACTTGAGACAGACTTGGCTGCTCCTGCAGTGACCCCCCCGGCGCAGGCAGACCGTGCCCCCAGCCAAAGCCGTCACTGTATATGGGGGACAATCTCACAGGAGAGCGCCCCCCCACTGCCGTCACGTAGGGCAGTCTAAGACACTGATGATCAGCTGGGAGCCATACGATTAAAGGCCATGGTTCAGGAGGAGGACACAGACGCAGCGGTTAGCGGTATGTGAGGAGCGACCGTCAGCGCAACAGAGGAGGCAGGCAGGTGGCGTTCAAGGAGCCACGTAAAGAGGAGCCGCTTTCCAACCCTGCAAAATGTACAGAGCTACACACAGAAACATGGACAAATTAAAGCCCATGTGACTGTAGAACACCAATCATCTGTCTGCATCCCCCTCACAACCCAATCAGCCCCTGAACATCTCATCCCATCAACCAATATGCTCTCTGGAGGTTGGTGTTTGGAGGAGAAGATGCTCACCCTCCACTGTCATGCCTCGACCATCATGCGTATGGTGGTAAACATCACGGCTTTTTGGACAAGGCAGGGTTAAGGTTCCCACTGAATAACCCTGATGAATTAAATCTGCCTAAGATCTGATTGGTCCATCCCACAAAACACCAGTCATGTGACACACTCTGGAAGTCCTTTTGGCTGTGAACAGGGCTACTGCTTGACACACAGAACCATGTTTATTTAACAAGCTCCCAGCTGGGAGACGTACCTCGCGGTTATGACTGCCTAATCGCCGACCAGCCCGCTCATGGTGTTGATAGTTTACAGTCCATCGGTAATTCAGTAATTAGCATTTGGGATTAATCGAGCTTGCCTCGGCGCCAACACTGAAACAGACCCTGGAGCTCCATCTGACTGTGAAACCAGCCCTTAAATTTAAAACCTTAAATTTCCAGTTCTGGTCATGGTCATAGTGTGGCCCCCGCTCACTCGAGCATGCTGCTCCAGAATAGGGTGCAGTGTCCCCACCCTGCAGACTGCCTGTCTCTGTGGGGGCTTCGGGGGACCCCTGTCCTCGTTCTCCGCAGGGGCTGGAGACAGAGAGAACTTAACCTTCCATGCTGAGCTGTTCCCCATTCGGGGGCTGAGGGGGGGGCCCTGCAGGCCTCAGATTCCTCTCTGGGTTCTGGTGTCTCCTGCTTGAGCGTCCAGTACAGCTCCATCCCTGGTACTCCTTCCACCTGCCGACTATCACCCGGGCGAGCCCCCCCCCACCGCCCTCACCGCACGCAGCTGCAGTTGGCTGCAGAGAGGTACTCAATGGTCCTCCAGGTGGTCTGGGCGTCCATGAAGACCACCGGCTCGTAGCCCGTGGGCCGGCAGCATGGGTGTAGGCTGACCTTCTTGGACTCCTGCTTGGGGATAGTCCCATTGTCTACCAACTTCTTGAGGGCCAGATCATAGTTCATGCGTGAGCCGCGGCAGGTGCCGGCGCAGTATTTAAACAGGATGATCTCGTCGGAGTCGAAGCCCAGGCCCAAGTCCCGCACTCGCATCTCCTTCCGCTCCATCCTGCAGTGCTTGTCACCTTTGGGCTTTCTCCGGTTCTTCCGCGAGCTCCGGGGCGAACCGGTCTTGGATGGGGAACGCTGCCAGCGGCCGTGTCGGTCATCCAGTTCCAACTGGGTTGGATTCACTGTGGTAGAATGAGGAGGCAAACAGTGAGGATATGACACAGCTGCAGGGCCAAGCTGGCTTTGGCCTGGAGATCATCTGACCTGGACCTACATCTACGCCTCCTACTCCACCCATCTGGACCACACAGGTAACAGGATGGCTCTCCGGAAAGATCCAGAATTGTCACTGTCCCTCATTGATACCAGGTGAATCGTATGCTAACCAAGCAATGCTTAAAAGTCTTTACAGAGAAATACAGAGAACGAGATTGATGCAAACCAGGACTTTGCATAAACAGGCTTGTTAGCAGAGAAAACGGGACAAGCAGAGTAAGCAGGAAATACAATTTGGATCAAGTTAACGTAAATTGAATGTTTTAAATAGATTTGTCTGTTTAGACTTAGAACCAGTCCCTCTCGTGCAAGCATGCTGGTGTGCCAACGTTTTCCTTAGCGATGGGTGATTCCGGCCCTCTCCGTCAGTGTCAGCCTATCCCGGTCTGCTCTGCCCAACCTGAAAGGTACCTGAGAGGCGGCCCTGTGGGGAACTCAAAGCCCCAGCCGGCCACGTTTCTCCTGAACCGCAAAAAGCAAAGTGTCCCCTTTCTCTGTAGCTGCAGGGCTGGTAACTCGAGTCAGGCTGTGTGACCGCAGCCAAAAGGAGACACTGTGACACATACACTCCTGGCTACAGGATAGCAGTGCAGACGGGAGCCTCTGTTTATCGACAGGCTGGTGTGAAACCATAATGTCCCCACAGTCAGCCTCCCATCACGCCAGCGCATTCTCCCGAAAACCTCCAGTTCCGCACGCATCAATCGGGCTGAAATTTAAAGGCAGCTAATGCTGTTATTCTAACAGATTATTTCAAATGACCAAGCTTCTGAGTTCTAAAGGGAGATGATTTCTGCTCCCACAATAACAGCCAGTAAGCTTGTCAGAATCGCGGTTTCTTCTGCACTCCTGACCACAGTAATCCTAACTGCCACTGCATCCTGTGGTGGATGGATTAAAATGAATCCTGTGAATCGTTTTGGACTGGCTGGGTCTGTAGGGATCCGATGTACTTCCTGTAAACGGTTTCAGGTGGCGTCCAAAGAGGAGCACGTGAAGTAGAGCAGAGCTGTTTGTAGAGCAGCACGTCGAGGAAACTGCATACTGAAGGAATGCAGAGGGTGTCGGTGCAATTAAACACGCTGCGCCTCACCCTGACACGGGGGGGCACCGCTTTAATGCCGATGCGCTGATATGTGCCGGAACCTGGCGCTGATGCACATGCAGGTGCCCGAGGTGTATCTATGCATCATTTCGGGTCAAACCCCATCCACGAATAATGCGATATGTCCAGGGATGATTTAATTTTCTCCTGACTACAGCACACTGCGACCGTGACCGTGACCACAATCCGACAAATCCGACCCGCAGACTCCACTCCAGGAGCGACATTAATCATTCTGGGGTCACATTTTTGTGCTTAACGGTTCTTGCCGATCGGGTTCAGTCACGGAGCAGATTTATATGGGTGGCGTTCAGGCAGACGGAGTGAGCACGGCGAGCGTGTCAGAGTAACACGGCGTGGAGAGACCCCTGGGACAGACTCATAATCTAATAAAAGCGGGGGTAAGGGGGGGTAGTGATCTGGACAGGCTGCCTCCCCCCCCCGTGAGACGGGACCCCAGTCGCACCCCCAAGCTTTCCCACGACCGGATACTCTGCATGTCTGTGGTTGGTTGTAAAACATACACCCGCAGAGGCTGTGTGGAGACAACCTGGCTCCCCCCCTTGCTGGCAGCGCTCCCCCCAGCAGCGAGTTCTCACCGAAGAGGCCTCCCCAGGAGACGCGTGCATTCGGCTCCGCCGTCTGCTCCTCCGTCTCCATGACGTGGTCAGGCCGCTGCTCCACCAGAGTGGGCCTAGGGTCTGCCTGGCGGGCCGCCCCGGGAAGGCCTGCCTCGGCCAGCACCAGCAGGCACAGCAGCATCCAGAGGGAGACCTGGGGAGCAGACGGACACGGGTCAGGGGTCCCCACACGCACTGCACTGGACACTTGTGATACAGCCACACAGGGTCCCACATACAGAGGACCATTCCCTCTCTGCACTCTCAGCGTGCTGTGCAGCCTTGACTGTGTAACACAGCAGCACACAGCTGTAACCATCCCCCCCCACACTGGCCCCCCTGCACCCTGCATGGCCGTAGCAGACATTCTTGAACAATTTCACGGCTTGAAATAGATCCGCAAACAGCACCGCCATCTTGAAATAAATAAAAGCTAAAAAATACAAACACCCGACAGAGTTCAAACTCACTTGGGTTTAACTAATCAGGAAGGAAAGCTTGTTCTGATTAAGGACGCTCACATCAAAAGGCGGCACGGGGCAGGACCCACTGGCTGCTATGGGCTCGTGTGCTTCAATAAAGTCCATTTGACCTGCTGAACTTTGGCAGATATATGAAATGATTTCCACTGGTGTGGGATTCTGGCCCAATCAGTTGTCTCGCCAATGTGGAGTTCTATCCTGGGTTGCGGTCCAACTGGTGTGAGGTTCTGGCCTGGTCATTAGCCCCACCAATGTGAGGTTTTGACCCGGTCAGTGGTCCCACTGGTGTGAGGTTGTGGTCCGGTCAGTGATCCCACTGGTGTGGGGTTCTAGCCTGGTCTGCAGTCCAACTGGTGTGAATTTCTGGCTTGGTCAGCGGTCCCGCCAGTGTGGGGTTCCGGCCCGGTCAGCGGTCCCGCCAGTGTGGGGTTCCGGCCCGGTCAGCGGTCCCGCCAGTGTGGGGTTCCGGCCCGGTCAGCGGTCCCGCCAGTGTGGGGTTCCGGCCCGGTCAGCGG
>JAODJW010000043.1:1494207-1516624 GCA_026777045.1 Hyperopisus bebe
ACAATGGAGGGAATATGAAGTGATAGAGTGTGAAAGGAATTGTTCCTATAAGGTGGGACAGTCTAGATAGACAACTTAAAAACAGAGGGTTTATGGCTCAGCATGTTTATGGCTCTAGAGAAAAAGCTGCTTTGATATTGAAAACTTTTACCTTTGAGTGACCAGAAGCGTTCAGCTGAGGGTTGTTTTGGAATTATTGTAATGTTTCGCAGTGATGTGTGCCCAGACTGATTCTCGATCTCCGATCCCCGTCTAGCCACGCGGGAGTCTGCCTTCGTGCACGCCATTGCCTCGGCAGGCGTGGCCTTCGCCGTCACGCGCTCCTGCTCCGAAGGGACCTCAACCATGTGCGGCTGCGACTCCCACCACAAGGGTCCCCCCGGGGAGGGCTGGAAGTGGGGCGGCTGCAGTGAGGATGCTGAATTTGGAGTCCTGGTGTCCCGCGAGTTCGCCGACGCCAGGGAGAACCGCCCGGATGCCCGTTCTGCCATGAACCGGCACAACAATGAGGCAGGACGCACGGTAACGACTGCTGGTCTTTCATTGGCTCTCGGGGCTGACCACTGATCCTGGGCGATCTTGGGGTCTTAAACATTCATGTGTTCATTTTGTAATTCTCAACAAAAATTGTAAGGCTGAATAGCAACGTGTGCTGAGGCTATAAAATACATTCCTGTAGTTACCTGCAGTTACCTGTAGTGGAATTCAGCTGCATGACAAGTGAACCAACCACAGCCACACATGAGACACCCAACATATAATATGTAGGAGGTGTGGTTGGCTGGAGAACGTCCAGTGCTGCTCACACCACTCAAGCTCTCAGTGACTTAGAGGAGGAGAAAATAAATGACAGAAAGAGAATGGTTTGTTTAAAAAAAAAAAAAATCAGTGGTGTTGTGGGAGGGGTTTGGAGAGGCTGAGGGGCAATTGGAGAGACCACACGGTAACAAGGCCCAGCTTTGATCTGGGCTGACAGCGGCCGGGAGAACAAAGGTGCTCACACGGCCACCCCCCCGCCGGCCCCCCACCCGGCCCCCGTCTGATCCCCGTCATTCACGGCTGGGCTTGGGCTCCGACTCTCGCAGGGGCCCTGCGGAGATGCCTATGGCCCGGCAAGCCTGGGACGTGACATCAGCCCCCGGTAAGCCGAGGTGCCGCAGTCACCTGCCCATCCTCCCCCCTCCGCAGCTGGGGTGGGGCGAGGGGGAATCTGGCTGCTTTATAGGAGGAGCTGAAAAAAAAATATAGACGCACACCAGTTGTGATTTGCCTTGTTCCCCTGACATGTCGCCTACAGAGTTCCCTCACCTCACCGAAACGTCGACACGTACAATTAATATGGTCTTCAGAACCCTGTGGCCCAAACCACCTGTATCACCCCCAGGAGTCGGGACTGAGCCAAATTTGTCAAGGGCAGAGCCAAAATTGTCAAGAGTCTTTCTGTGTTTTTGAAATGCATTGACGTTCACATTTTTTTGTGGATTTGCCTTTAAGCACATGGCTGAGTATCTGTACTGGGTGAGGGATCTCCTTTCAGCCGGGCGTATCACGGGAACCTGAGAATCCCCGTTCGCCTTTTGCTGAAGCCGTCCCTCTGTCTCCATCCCGACAGACCATCCTGGATCACATGCACCTGCGCTGCAAGTGCCACGGCCTGTCGGGTAGCTGCGAGGTGAAGACGTGCTGGTGGGCGCAGCCGGACTTCCGCATGCTGGGCGACTACCTGAAAGACAAGTACGACAGCGCCTCCGAGATGGTGGTGGAGAAGCATCGTGAGTCCCGGGGCTGGGTGGAGACCCTGCGCGCAAAGTACGCCTTCTTCAAACCGCCCACGGAGCGCGACCTGGTCTACTACGAGGGCTCACCCAACTTCTGCGAGCCAAACACCGAGACGGGCTCGTTCGGCACGCGCGACCGCGCCTGCAACGTATCGTCACACGGCATCGAGGGCTGCGACCTGCTCTGCTGCGGCCGCGGCCACAACACGCGCACCGAGAAGCGCAAGGAGAAGTGCCACTGCATCTTCCACTGGTGCTGCTATGTCAGCTGCCAGGAGTGCATGCGCGTCTACGACGTGCACACATGCAAGTGAAGCCTGCAGCTGCACGGGGGCGAGATGGGGGGCACAGACTCACGATGACATCACACGCATTCTCCTCCACAGGACAGCTTCCCAGGCACAAACTCCCATAATCAAAAGCACTTCCGTACTGGAAAGTCTGGCAAAGTCCGACCGTGAACCAGCAGCACGCTTCCCGATCCCAACGTAGTGCTTCACTTCTCCCCCCCCCCCATCTTTATTTATTTCTCTACCCCTCCATGACTCACCGCTTTCTTCAGCACTGGGGTCCATACAGCTGGCAGGAACTGTTGGTAGCTCAGGTGCTGTGACCTTCCCTGCTGCCCAGGACTTCGCCTCCCCCCATCCTGACCAGTACTGGCCCAGTGCACCTCATCCCAGCAGCCAGGTGCTCGACCGGCGAACACGCGGAGCACGGAGGCCACCAGGAGCCCCGTAGCCCAGGATGCATGACTGACCTGCTCCTCATTTCCACACACTGTGCTGTTACAGTTTAGAGGACCTGGTTTTATAGCCGTGTTTCTGAGATCTGACCATTTTGCAGGAATTGATGTCACACAATGCAAAATGTAACTTTTTCTTTTTTGATGTTGTTCAGAAGTCTAACGGCCCACAGAAAATACACACCATACTTCACAGGTACCCTCCTGTTGTCCAGGTTTATACCCCATACAACTGTGATGATTAATTTTCAAAGCTGTGCCAGTCAGAATACAAATACATTCCATACGTCCTAATAAAAAAAGTAGGCATGTCTTATCATTCAGACCGTTTTTATGTTTAAGACAGAAGTGGAACTTGTGCCCTTTAAAAACAATAGAGGACATTTCAGACCACGACTGAGATCACCTAAAATGTGAGATATTAATAATAAAATAGCACATGTGCATGAAGCCTGATGGAATTTGCACTTAAGATTATAAGAAAAATAGTAGCAGTAAGAAAATGGCTGTTGTCCTGTAACCCACTTACCTTCTCCATACTACAGTGAATTCTTCCTCCCTCCCACTCCACACACAAAAAAAAGGAGACTCACAAGTGGGCTGGAAAACAGCCCTGGGGGAACAATAAGCATATATGGATGCATAGATGAGCAATAACAAAACTAGGCAGCTTAACCCCGAGTCCTGCCTGTGACAAGCAGCCTGCAAACTGAGGGAGTCTGGCTCTATGTGTGTGTGTGTCTGTGTGTGTGTGTGCGTGACGGCAGGCGGGACAGCACAGTGCAGTGGGGGCGACCAGCTTCACGACATCGGCAGCAGTCGCCATGGTTTCCACACGACATGTTCAGACAGCTGAAGTGCTTCCTAGCAATTATATTTAACAGCAAACATACAAGTTACAATTTAGAGTAGGATTTTATCCCCGTGACGTAGTCTAGTATCCACGCTGTCCTCTAAAATACCCTCTTTCTCACTTCTTCTGTTGTTTTACTTGTTTTTTCGCTATATCCAAAGTTTTGTACAAAGTTTTAATAAGTCCCTTTTTATTTTATAATCTGAAAATGCTATGTTTTTATAAATATTATTTATTATACAATGTATATATCTGTATGACTGAACTAAGATTATATATTTGAAGAAAAATTCTTGTCTCATTCTTTTACTTCCAAGCCTTATACATCTTTTAAAGTTTGACAGGAACGTGGAAAAACGTGTATACAGGCAGTCAATGAAACACACCTCAGTTCATTATTCCACTGCAAAATGTACTTAACTGTCTGGCACAGTCTTAGACCTTACATAATAAAATGAGCATGACATTATCTATAGTTACATAATAAAAAAAAGCTTCTTTGTTATTTCCATACTCTTGACATGATCCTGGATTTTTTTTTTAACTCTCCATGCAAACACCACAGAACGTGGCTTTTAAAGAATAAAGGAGGACAAATGTAAAAATAAACAAAAACTACATGCATGGAGATTTTTATTAAGTTTCTAAAGCACAATCTGTAATAATGTCAGTTTTGGAATTGGTTAAATTTGCATAACCAAGCTCTGCTGTAGGTGCTCTGTGCTCAGTGTCTGCTTTTAATGTTCTCACTTGATGACATGAACAGGGGGGAAAAAAAAAAAAAAAAAAACACACACACACGCGCGCACACACACATACCCACAGACACAGACACACACACACACAAAATCTCTTCGCATTTTTATTGAAACATCACATTTGAATCCTGCCACTTTACATGACAAGCAGCTTTGGACTCATGCTTACAGTAAAAATGCTACAATAAAAATTTGTAGAAAATATCTGCAATGTAGACCCAATGCACACAATCCAGATGCAAGCATATGTGCACACAGGACTGATCCACACACGGAATAAAATCCCCTTAAACACACCTGACAGCCGTGAGCTGGGACAAAACACTACTTTACACTGCCCATGTGTCTGGTTAACAAACACAGCATCTACGGTACATGTGCACAGCCTGCTGTTCTCATCTCCCTGGCAAACTAATTACTCACAAGCAACCTCAGAAATATTCAGCACATGCAAGGAGACACACCGCCCCTCATGTCACCATCCCGCCGGCTGATACAGTCACATTTCCCCCATTTCAACGCCAACAAATCAGAGAGACTAAACATCCATTAAGTGAAACACAAATTCAAGGAATGGTTAATACATTCTATAGATTCAGACAGCATAATTTAAAAAATGTAACTGGATTAATCTAATTTGAATCACAACAGATGTTTTAGAGAAGAATACGGCTATACAAATTTCTGCAAAGAAAGAGAATACAGTTTTCTCAGCGAGTTTCCCAACATAAAGAAAGTATTCCCACAATGCACTGCATGTTCATGGTCAACATCAGTAAATCTGTGAAGAGCCTGTTCACTTGGATGGACTGAGGAACAAGGGCTGAGGATAAATGGGTACTAGGCAGTACATGCCATTTTAAATCAGCAGACACTAGTCCTTCACATTCAGAATGCCTGACAACAAACCCCAAGCACTTCTCCTCAACAATGCTATAAGCATTTATTGTTATTCTCAAGTGCAATTTAAACTAATTCAAGAGCAAGTTAGAAGACTTGTAATGCATTGTGAATCAAATATTTAAAAATAACTGGGGCCGACCTAGACGTCAGTATATTGAGTCATGCACTTTCAAGGGTATTCCCAGGGAATGCTGTTTGATTTTGTGTCTCAGGCCACCCTTGGAACAGATACTGTTAGAAACATGCATGACTTGCTTTAAGTATTTGTCCTAAGTAGTTTTATACTTATACAATGTGCTGAAGCTCAGTAACCACCTGCATGCCTACACCAGTGGGGTATCAGATTCATAAACAGTGCTCTTTAATGGGGGGAAAAAATATCCATGGCAGTGTCAACACTAAGACTGGAGCTGACAGATCAAGACTGAGTAACGCTTCTTTGCGTGGATCAAACACTCACTAACAATGATGTTAATTTAAATTATGTCAATTTAAGTTATTCACTATAAATACACTCACACAATATATAGATGCATACATAACATAAACACTGAACAGGCACACCTCTACACAGCACATAATGTATATTTTATATCCACAAGCATGACCGTATCTGAGTTTATATTAAAATACTTCACATATATGTGCAAATATATACCTGCAACATAGAACAAGACTGCAATGGCAACAGAATGGGACACAGGCTGTTTTTAATTCAAATTATACAAGAGTGACTAAAACTATATAATAAACGTATAGTAATAAGTTACTCACTGCTCAATAGGGGAGATTTATAGTAGCTACTGAAAACATGCAGGAGGGCAGTACAAAACTGAGGCCAATTAGGGCGGTGGGGGACACATCGCACTTACTGTCAGATTGTCAACATTTATAAGAGATGAAATGTATAATCTTTGCTTCTTGGTGTCTCAAAGTCTCCCTGTGTGTTGGATATGGAGGGCGCTCTGCTGTCTGCAGGAAGGGGAAGCAAGGGACAGTAAGTGGGGTAAAAACCAGAACTGGCGCAAAGGGGCGCAGCCTTGGCACTGTGTTATGGTGTTGCGGCACACAACGTTTAACATCACCTGTACAGCACAGTCTGTAGGGATGGGTCCACCAACATTTTTTCAGTTCCGATCTGATTCCGATACAGAACTGCTGATACCGATACAGAGTCCGGTACAAGACCTATTTTTACTTTAATATTTTAATTAATAAATATATATTTATACTTGTGATAACAGCCCCTTGTGTATCACAAGCTGCACAGAGTACACCCCTAGCTCCCAAATCATCCATTGCTGTTTCCATATTATTCGCATTGTCTCACATGATTCCATGCGCTTTGTCCAGTGGGATTTTCCAATAAACGCTGCTTCCACCTCCCAAAGTTTTTACAAATATTGCAAATCGCTGTGCTACTAGTTGTTGTTAAAAGTGTAAACCTCTTATCAGATGGTCAACCTCTTATCTGATGTTCTTATGCTCATCATATTGCAAATGGCATGCATGTGGTGTGGGCCAGTGTGTTCAGGTTAAGGGGAGAGGATCTGGGGCAATCGAGTCACTAGGGTGAGTAATAATGTTGCTATTTCCAATCAGCACCACACCCAGTGTTGGTGTCACAGGGAATTTCAGCATAGCTGCAGTTCTCTTTCACATGTTAACTGTGTGTGAACTATGAACTGAATAGTGTGCAGGTCCCTTTACCATGAGCTATGGAAGCGCTGCCTTCAGAAGCATGTGCGGGGCTCTCAGACGAGCGCACTGCTGGGACGTCCTCTCAGCCTGGTGATTACAAAATACAATCATGAGGAAAAGGCCTGAAATGGCAGAGAAACCTTTTGGGAACATTCTGGCGCAAGCCACCAATGGGAACAAAGTGTCTGAAAGGCAGCCCATTGGTCCGTGTCAGCACAGCCATCTAACAGCATGTACTGGTTATCCTGAAGCTACTGGAGGCCTCAGACTGGAAACACACAACGCACAAATAGGCATCTGTACTATTTAAATAATGCCAGGGCCTACGTTCTGCGAAATACATCTGGGACCAATCTACCCGTTTCACATTTTGACAATATTTTTCTTAAAAAAAAACAATGATATTCAAATTCCTGCTCCTGATGTGGCCAGCAACACCTGAGAACTATTAATAACGTATGCAGGAACTGCACATTTTTCAGCAATTGTTTACTTTGAAAATATATTTTTAACTGCACTAGTTCAGTCAGCAGAATGCATCTTGGGTAAGTCAGTAGTATTTAATGGCTATCAATTAATAGGACAAGTAAAGGCTGATCTTTACGATCTGCCAATTATCATGCATTTTGACACCTGATAATTAGCAGTTGCCCCTTGTCCACCCTGACCCACATCTTCAAGCTCCAGGACCAAAAACCAGCCCAAGGATGCAAGAGGGACATTTAATATGCTTCTGCTTCTGACATGTTTGCATTTTGGTTAGCAACATCACTCTGGCCCCACAAATAGAAGAAAGCACACGTGACTTATTGTCGGCAGACACTCACGCGCCCTCGTCTCCGAGCAGCGTCAGGAACTTGCTGACCCGGTATTCTGGGTCCATCTGAAACACAAACAGCCAACACAGACATCCAGGTGAGAAGCTGCTCTCTCCATCAACATCACGAGACAGCGGAGTGGGGCTACGTTGCTGTCAGGCTGTCCACTTAGCCATAATTTAGCCCCCCCTTACATTTTCCTCTAACAGCATCTTAGGGGGTGAAGCTCAGCTCCCCGGCGTTGTCACGCTGAAGCCCCAGAGCAGGACTCCATCACGCGACACATCGGCTCCTCACAAAGACGGAGACGCGGATGCGACTTGGGCCACTGCTGAGCAGTAATCCTTCACCCTGCCAGCCTTCCGCTGGGATCGGGGAAGCGTGTTGGGGGTGGCAGGGAGTGCCTGGGGGTGTCTGCGCTGGGCCGGGATGAGCGGATTACGGCATGAGAGGGGCTGGTGATAAATCCGCAGAGCTGGGGCATGACGACAGCCATACCTGCCCCAGCAACACGCGGCTGGGGGAAGAAGCGCCCCAGGGTCAAGCCGGTCGGTTCTGCTCCCTAAACTCTGCACATACACTCCAGGAAGGAGACTGGGGGCGGCCCACAAAAACAGACACTCAACGAGCCCTATACTGACATATTAGCACTACCAATGACACACAATAGCAATATTCCACTAATTAATTGCTGCCCGACCCATTTTAATGGCCTCATTATATGGACAATAAGCCCTCCTACTTAGGGAAGAATAAGAGAACGCCAAAGGGTTGCATTACCATTATTTCATAATAAATGCGAGCTAATGATTTTCTGTCTGACTTGTATCCCAATTAGCAACACAACTCAACACCAACGTCAATAATTTCTTTTGATAATTTTTCTTTGCTAATGATACACAGAAGTGTCCACAGTCATCATAAATTATTAAGGACTATTGTCGGCATTAATGAAAACATCTAATTATTTTTTGGATGTCTGGGACAGGTCTGGCAACACACACACACACACACACACACACACACACACGTAGAGCTTCTGCTGTTTAATGGATTTGCTGACATTCAGCCTCATCCTGCTTCCGTGATGATAGGACACTTACACAACAGGCTGCAGCGGCCGCTCAGGGGCCTGATCCAGGGGGCAGGAGCACGCCCCCCCCCAGCTCTCTTCAGCCCCCCAGCGGCCTCCCTGCTCCTGGCTTTCATTCACGGCCAAATGAACACCCAGCATCGAACACACAGCAGGTCCCTCATAATAAGTGTTTAAGCCTAAACCACAGCAGACAGAACAGGCAGGTAAACCAGGAGAAGCACTCACCTTAATATTCCTCAGATGATGTGGGGGCGCTACTGAGCAGACACTGGGGGCTCTCTGTGGGACCGCCTCCCTCCACCGGTTCTTCCCATCTAGATGGAGAAAAATTAAGAAAGTTGCTGGTGAGTGTGAGCCAGTCAGGAAGGCCACATACAGCCCTGTGTCACACAGCATTGTCACACCCAGGAAGGCCATGCACAGCATGCCAATGCCCAAGAAAGCGACGCCCAGCATGCCCATGCCCAGAAAGTTCATAGACAGCATGGTCACGCCCAGAAAGGTCATATACAGCAAGGCCACGCCCCGAGAAAGGTCATACACAGCAAGGCCACGCCCCGAGAAAGGTCATACACAGCATGGCCACGCCCAGAAAGGTCATACAGAACATGGCTAGGAAAGCCAGTATTTGTGTAAAGGACAGAGGTAGATCGAAAGATGAGTTGAGTGTCTAGCAGCCATATGGGGGCATGCTGGTCCAGGCCAGAAGAGGCTGGGAGAACCCGGCCAAGAGCGATGCCAGGACCAGGGTGCGCCGCTTGGCCAGTCCCCCCCCCCATCACTGCAGATCGCTGCCTGGGAAGGGGTGGGTAAGTGGGTGAGCCTAAGTCCCCCCCTTCTGAGCGAACACCTTCCTGGATGCTAGGCTGATCCACATGGGGACATAGAAAATGTCTGGTGGCGGCTGTCAGATTCATTCAGACATGATTCCTGCCATCCATGGTTCTAGAAATTTCTCTTTTCACCTTACCTTACGAGAAAGTAACTTTTACCGCTTCAAAGCTTCTTTAGCTACTATAGATAGTTAATTATTACTACTACTATAGAAGTAATTATTATTTTTACTCATTTTTGCTCCCTCTCATCTGTGATATTAATAACCTGACTGCCAGTAAACATCTATTACACAGTGGCCTCATAATCAAATTAAGCATTAAAAAATGTTTCTGCTTATAAACATGGTGAAATATTTGCTAATCACACACAGGCTGTGAGGGATTCCAGGCAGCGTGCCATCGCAGCGTAAACAGCGCCCGTCTGCCACGGAGTCGTGCCGCGTGAGTATAGGCAAGTGATTCGCTCGGCAGAGATGCCCAGACACTGCCGCATTCTTTCACCGCAGCTGGTCTCTAAAAATATCGCAGCCGAAACGCTACGAACCAATAGCTGGTCATGTTACTTCCGCCAGATTATGTGACACGCGAGCTCACTGGCCAGAGGTTGGAACGGCATTGCCGGTAGTCCCAGAGCCAATCCCGGGGATGTAGCATAGCTAACGCTAACGCGGCACTGCAACTGCCGGAGACTGCTGAGGGGGGTGGGGGCGTGTAACCCCCCCAGACTGCGACCTGTAGCACAGGAGTGACAGTCCTGAGGCCCAGTGAAGGGCTAGGAGCTGAAGCAGAATCCCAGGCAGAGCGGGGGTACCCCCTGACCTGACTAGGCCATGGAGCCCGTTGTGGGTGACAGAGGATGTGGAATCCTGGTAAAGCAGCTGCCTGCAGCGTCAGTCAGTGCGGGGCTGTCATTCTATTCGACGCCGAGGGTCACATGACAGCGGCTCTCCCTGCGAGGGGCCCCGGCTGCCCCCTGACATTTCACAGGTCTGATTAGTGCCAGGCGGCCACTCACCCATGTGCCTGCACCCCACCTACCTCTCACCCAGACCCCCAGCCTCTCCCCAGGAACCTGCTCTTTGGGTCCTCGGCCTCCTCTATGCCACCGTAAGGCCATCAGCGAAATAAGAAATACACTTAAGGGAATGTTGGGGGGATGGGGGGGGAGACTTGACGTGCTGAACCCCCACAGGCCTGTTAAAATTACGGTCTCTGTGGGACTTTGAAATATTTGGGGAGACTGCGCTTCACCCCACGAGCTGCGTGTGTCTGGTGGCGGCTGTCAGGTTCATTCAGACATGATTCCTGCCAGTTCTGCTGTGGAAGCACTGGCCCTGTTACACCTTGGTTTAGCACAGCACAGATCGGCACAGCACAGCACAGATCGGCTCAGCACAGATCAGCACAGCACAGGTCGGCTCAGCACAGATCAGCACAGCACAGGTCGGCTCAGCACAGATCAGATCGGCTCAGCACAGCACAGATCGGCTCAGCACAGCACAGATCAGCACAGCACAGGTCGGCTCAGCACAGATCGGCTCAGCACAGCACAGGTCGGCTCAGCACAGGTCGGCTCAGCACAGATCAGCACAGTGCAGCTAGATGCCTGTGCTCTGGGGCTTTGCGTGCTTAATGGTCTTTGATCTTGGTTAGTTGCCTTACAGGACTCAGCTGCATCAGGCTAAACACAGCTCATAGCAGGAAGCAGCGGAGCGGTGCGGCGTGTAACAATAGCATGCCGCGCTCGTAGGGACGGCACTTAGCGTCAGAGCTAATGAGCCCTCCCCATCACCCTGTGCGGGGCCAACGCCAGCCCCGGAAAGGCCTCAGAGAGCAGGACGCATGCGGCTCCTGGGGCGCCCCGTAAGGTGAGACCCGAGCCAAGCCTTCCTCTCCAACTGCTCACATCCATCTCAATTCCACACATCCACCACAAGCTGGAATGCTGCAATAGTTTCTGGAGCAATCAGCCAAAATGCTGCCCCTGGGGGGGGGAGGGGGGGGGGTGACGCATTGGGGAAATGAGGGTACACTTAGAGAGGCCCTGCCCCCCAGCTATAGCTCAGAATAACTCCCGCGACAGCAGGAGCAGCAGCATCTCTTGGCGGAGCAATGCAATGGATTATGGGATGGGGGACGTACCTGTGTGTACCCCTGAGAAAGGCTTTCCCCTTACACCAATGAGCTCCAAGATCTAAACGATGCTGGGTGGTAGCCTGTGGATAATGCCTATTTCCGCGTAGACCACACCCACGCTGCCACCCCTGGCCTGGCGCGAGCCGAGGGGTTCGGCACAGAATCTGGTGCCCTAGGCGGGCCTCTGTGTTGCCTATAGGACGGACTGGCTCTCAGCAGCGAACTGCTAGGAAGCAATCAGTTATATTTTTTCGGCTTCATCATCTCCAGGGGCTTTGAGGGGAAGATCAGCGACAGGACGAGATTTTGAGACCTCACAGTGAGATGAGCCCTCCGTGGGAGACAGAATGCTGAGCCGCTCCACCCCTGTCGGAAGCTCCAGTTTCAGAAGCATGACAACAGAGTGATCGGTAGCTAACCTCGGGACGCTTCCCTGTGATTTAACACGCCATTCGGTCAGGTTAACAGGCAGGGTGCCAGTTATCACGCGGTTAGTGGGTGAAAGTGAGTGAGCGAGAGCGAGGGAATATGTTTACACAACACGTGCGGCCCTGAAGCCTTTTACCGCGGCTGGGCGCCGATTCTGGAAGGTCCAGCCGGTCTGCCGGCCCGTTCAGCCTGGTCACGGGCCAGCGATGATGAAATGGCCGCACAGCCTCACTGCAAAGCGAGCTGTCGCATTTTTAGCTCATCAGCATCACCGTCAGGACAGAGGACCACCAAGCGCGCCCGGATGCTTGTATGCCGATATTTAGCGATGGCAGAGTGCCCGGTTTATAATAATCGGCGCCAGGAGCAGGAGGCGTAACCGGCCTGGCGCCCCAGTGCCCCACCAGCCCACCTGAAGCCCCTCCATGCAAATTCCGTCATGTAAAATGTGGTGCCTGCCCCCCCCCCCCGTGATCTGCAGCGGCCTGCTGCATTGCAGCGTGTCGGGGCCCCAGAAGGCTGGTCAGCCCCTTTGCATGTGCTGCGCCAGGCCGTGCGACTGGCTCTGAGGCCACGCTCATTTGGCTTTACAAATTAAGTGGATGCTGTTTGCATTCCCCTGGCCTGGAACATCCCAGCTGCGAGTTCTCGTGGCCCCCTGAGCTGGTGACCCTAGCCCCAAGCGCACACCAGCTGGGCACGCACACCTGCCCTTCTCATCAGCGCGGCCCTGGTGGTCAGATCCTGCGGGACTTCTTAGCGCAGAGTAGAGTGCTGGCCACATGGAAACCTGCGTATTTGGATTTAACTTTCAAAGAGGGCAATGCTGACTTCGGGCTGCTTTGGGGTAAAGCATTAGCTGTGCTGTCCACCCAACATGAGCGTAAAAGCTGATGGTGACAAACTGGCCAACGTGGTAGAAGGTCCTACTGCTGGGGTTTGGTTTGAAATTGGCCTTTGTCTCTTCCTTGTACCTTGTCTCTGTTGAGCTACCCATAATGCATCATTGCAAGCGAATGGCTTCTTTCGGGGGGATGCTAACCCCTCGCATCAGCACGGCAATGGAAAACACAGAGAAAAAAAGAGTCACCTGGGTCTGTTAGGTCACCTGCCTTGTCAAAGGCTGCCAGCCAGCAGTGCAGCACGCTGGGCCGGGGGGGGGGCACTACTGGGAGGACAGGCCTGCCCCAGTTACGCCGGGTTGTTATGCTAACATCACTCCGCGAACGCATCAACACACCGCAGGTCATGTGACCACTGTGGCCAGCACCTGTGCCAACAGGACAGTGGATCTGTTACTATTCCAGGTGCTTTTGATCTGCTTTTAGGGGATGGCAGGTCGGGGGGGGGACTTTGTTCCCTGTATTGTCCCACGAAACCACACACACGCCCTGCTAGCGAGATCCCGCTGCAGGCTGCTTGATGTCTCCTGGCTTTGTGAGGCTTCTACAAAAGGCTGAGAGCATCGCCCACAGCCACACCTTCCAGACAGAGCAGCTCAGTGGCCTGCAGCCCGGCCAGCGAGCAGAGCTCTCCACCTCTCCCAGAAAGTTTGAGCCATGAGGAAACAATCGGCATGGAGTGGGAAGAGCGTACGCATGCCAGCTGCTCTGGGCCGCCGCCGCCTGGTTCTCCGCTTTCCACTCGCACCCTGTGATTTAATTGCAGTCTCCAGTGGCCTGACATTACCTGGGGATTTATGGTGGATTCAGAGCTACAAAGACCAGGAATCATTAGTACTTCCAGGCAGAAAGCATCCTGCAATTAGGCAGCTGCAGTGAGGCCTCCCATCCTCAGCGGGGCGCTCTCCCTCAGGCTTACCCCTGAGCCCCGCAGCTGGAGCTTCAGCCATAGCTCATCAGAATTTACCTCCATGCCAAGAGAACATGGCTGAGCTCCCGCATGCAGGTGACATGGCTGCCGGGCTGCCGTCACACTCAGTAGGCCACTGCTCCCAAAATCCAGTCACGTGCTTTTTGGGGGGACTGGTTTGGTGAATCGTGGCTGAGGGTTTGACTGGGTAAACCCCCCTTTACAAGGAGCTGAGAAAGCAATATGGCCAATCACAAACCACAAAGGTTTACGGGGAAACAGTAGAAGCATTTCCGCCCGCATGCCGCTATCTTTAGCTGCCGTGGGGCCGCATTCTGGCATGCGCATCTCGCAGGGTTCGGGCAGGAGCGGTGCGGGGATGCGGTGGCACCATGAAATCATTAGTGTTTGATGGGCCTGCCCCCCCCCCCCGCCTCGGTGCACCGTTTCGGTTTCAGGTGGCGCCGGTCGGGTTTTTCGGCACACTGTTTATGAAGTCATGGGGAGGGAGAGGCGTTTTCACACCACCACCCCCCTCCCAGACCCAAGTCCCAGACATTGCAGTGATTAATAACAGACCCCCAGATTTTCAACACATCTCTCTTTTAAAGCTTGACACTGCACCTCCCTCTGAAGGGGGCTCCCGCCCACTTTGGCAAAGTCGCTGCTCTTTTGACCCCCCCCCCCCCAGATAAGTACTTCATTAAACCCCCTCTAAATTTCAAATGATCCCCCCCCCACACTTTAATAAGCAAGAACCTTACATGATTAAATGGAAAAAATGGTGAACAGTGTAAAAGGTCTTCTTGAGGGAACCAGGCCTTAAATGGTAAGAATTTGAGTGACTGCGGTGGGGGGGATTTTCAGATGGCAGGACCACGAGTGTGGTCACCGTGACCTGGTCAAGCCAGCAGTCAGGGACCGCAGGAAGTGGGAGAGAGTGCGTGTGTGTAGCTGGGGCCAAAATATCATTATCAGACATTAACAGCTTAAAATAACAGGCGTATGCAATATATCATTCATATAAAAAATTAACAAGATATATTTAAATATTCTTTAAGGTAGAAGCTGCAAACGTGACAAAGACTCGGACTGTGACGAGGGTACAGAGAGAGGCTATGAGAATGTTACTTGTTTACAAAAGCATCTCTAACTTCCTGATGTTTACAAGGCGGCTTTAAAGTACAGGGCGGAGGATTCAGTGTTTGCGTAACGATTAGATGTTAGTGCTCTTTCGCCTCCCGTTTCAATGAATTTGCTATTTTCCTAATTTCTAAAACGCTGTAATAGCGGGAAATTTGAATTTAATACGACAATTATTTTATTCTTTCATAAACATTTTGGGAAAATAATGACTATTCAGCCGTAAAACTACCTTCGATCTACTGTATGCACATAAGCAAAATCCTACACTTTTATCACTACACTGATATTAGCAGAACGTAATAATCAGCAAATCGTTAATAAATTCAATTTTTTTAAAAAAGGCAAAGGATAAATATTTCGCAAGCTCTCAGCTACCTGCCACAGGCGGCCGAGGCATTCATCAAGACTTCGGCGAGGGGCAAAGCCAGCCCCACCAAAGAAAAGCAATTATTTTAATCAGCTTCTTCAGAGAGCCAGAGCATCCTTGGGACCTTATATCTCACAATACATTTGTTCAAATTATATCCACCAAAGGGGGAAAAAAACGGTCATTAGTCTGTCTGGATGAACAAACGACATTCAAAGCATTTCCTTGTTGCCCGGCTGAGTCCAGGACTAGTTTCAAGTAATGACCAAGCCTGCGATTTCAAAGGGAAACAGCTCAGGCATGATTAATGCATTTGACCTGGCAAGGAGGACTCAGTATGTTCAGAAGAATACAGTTAATTGTACAAAGAAAGTGCTTGAAGTTAAAAATGCGACTGTGAAGCGGTTCGCTGTTTAACACCTCTGTTCGAGCGAGGACTTCTCTTAACCTAAACTTCGTTCCTTTTTTCTTTTTTTTTCCAGTAATTTTACTTGATTAGATGACGGTTTGTTGTCAGTTTAGGTCTGAAAAGCCATTCCAAGGTACTTTTCCGGAGATGTCACTTCTCAGAGCTTGTTCTCCAGCGTTCACCGATTGCGCAGCAGCTCATTATGCGGCGCCTTAACCGCGTCCAGGTTGCGGGTGCCGGCGGCTCCGGCTCCCCTCGTCACTCTCACGCTACAATCTGTCGGAATCGTTGTTGGACTTTAATACACAAACTGCCGCATATCCAAGAGTAGATAAACGGATCTTTGGAATTTCAGCCACCAGTCATATATATTTCGTTGCTTTTGCGTTATTAGCATCTTATTTTTGTTCGCCTGCTCTTTAGTATTTCTGCGTACGGAAATTGATTTAATTTCGTTTATCAAGTAATTAAAAGGCCAACACATTTATCCATGCATCTCGTAACCGTTTGCCCTAAGCACGGGGAATACGGTTATAATATTTATACTTATAAATAAATGTGCTTATAGCAGTCTGTAACTGTATTATAAAAACTATTTTCTGAAGAGCTCGAGGTTACTCTGGCAGAAGTAAACACTTAAATGCCCCCCTCCCCCGCAGTCCTATAATATGAAATGAATAAAATGAGACGGTTAGCCGAGTTAAGCGGGGGATGGATGTCCTGCGGGTTATTTTAAAGCGTTTATGCTCCGCATAGGGTCCGGACCTGACGCTCCCTCTGTCATTCTAAGGACCGCGGCCTGGCAAACATATTACCAAGTTATATGTGGGAAAAAAAGAGCTGTTAAACAGATTTTCCTAAACGAGCCTCCCACATTAAAGTTCCCACAAAAAGAGGGCGACCTGCGTTGGACACAGGCGGAGGGGCCGCTGTCCGGATACGAAGCTCCCAAAACATTTAACACGTTTTGCAGGAAAAAAAAATAAAGGTGAGCAGGCAGAAGCAGCTGGTCACGCGAAACGCCGCCACAGCCCCTTTATTGGGTTCAGCGGTAGGTGTCCGTGTCCCTGGATGATCATAACGGCTCTGCTGACTTCACTGCTATTTTCGCGTAATATATTAATAAAAGGGAGAAATAGGGAGCCGGAGCCAGAGCGCAGCGATGCGGGATCCGACAGGTGCTCTGTCGCCCTCTTCGGAAACCAGCCCCGCGTTACATACAAGCGGGTTTCATGATAAACACTCCAGCTCACATTTGCTAACATGACATAATGTACACAAAGTCTCCGTGTTTCTAGAACGCCTTTCGTGGCACTGTACGTCCATAATAACACTACTAATCATTTTCAAAGAAAACGGCGGCCGGAGAAGCCAGCGCGTACCCCTGTCCGTAGGCGGTCCGGTCCGGTCCAGAAGCGCTCCGGGCCGCTCAGCAGATGGCCTCCCCGGCGATCCTCCTGGGCAGCGAAGCATGTCTCGGCCGTGTAAATCCGACTCGCATGCGTCCCGCTTCTCCGCAGCGTCCGTCTTCCTCAGCAACAAAAAGTCTTCAAAGGCTTCAGGAAAGATCTGAAAGCGCCTCCCTCCCTCCGCGGCCAAGCCTTTCTCTTTCCCCTTTTCTTACAAAACTTCTCTTCTGTTTTCTTTTGCGCTCTTTTTTGTACGCGAACCTGCGAATAGACGCAGTCGGGGGACGCATCAGTCCCACGATCGGATCTGTCGGTGACCATTAAAATTATACCATTTTACTTTCCATTTAAGCGATCCTGAATTTTTTGCCCTGAAACATAAATTGCCCTTAAAACGTTACTGTAATAAAATGATGTGTGTTATCCATATGCGGGCACATGCACATACTCGGTACCTTGTAGAGTCTTGGCGAGTATGAGATTTCATGGATTTAAACTTCACCGGTCAAGCGGCTGGGGGACATTTCATATTTAGTTTAAGAAATACATTTAAGTTGGTTTAAAAAAGCTTTGCTAAAATTGTCCTGTGATTTAGTAACAAGCATGATGAAACTGGCTTTAAATAATACCAGTGTGTGTGTGTGTGTGTACTGGATTATTATTGCACTCATACGGAATTTTATTGCACCGATGACGGACGTATTAGCATACTTTGAATGTTTTTGATCAAATATGAACGTTAATAATTCAAAACCTTCTCTCAGCCCATTAATAAATGAGCGATTTCAAATATATTTATATTCCAACCATGAACGAAGTAGGAATTTATATACGGCCTTTCTTAAGTGCCGTGTAGAAAACTTAATTGTCGTTTCCTACAGTGTCAATTTAAAATCGCCGCGCTGTTTTTTCTATTATATGATCAACACCAATGAGTAAAGCAAGATTTTAACGCACAATATTTTTAAATCCTAGATGCACATAATAGAATTCAGTTAAATCACTGGGCACGTTTAAAAACAAATAAAAATAAAGGCACAAAAAAAGTAAAAATAGATGAACTGCAAACCGTGCTTACCTTATTGTCGTTTCAGCGGTCGGGTAAATTTAGGAAAAGCAGAAGTGTCTCCCGGGTTAAAGCGCACCGGGGAGTGTTACGGAGAAGGGCTCCGTCCCACGCAGCGCCCGCACAGCCGACACAATCACGGCTCGGAGCCGCTGCGGGCTCCTGGGCTGCAAGCGATACGGCGCGCCGGGATGCGTGTGGCCGGAGCAGGCGTGCTGTCAGGGGCTGTGCCGACGCCTCAGATCGCCCTGGAAACTTTCTCCTCCTCGATAGCCACGATTTCTTTTTCCTTTTTTTACCGAATTCAACCTTCAAAGACAGATACGGATTTCCTCTCATTTTTTAACCCCCCTGGTGTCGGATTCCAAACTTTGTCACATGACTCGCATGACAAACCTGGCGTCCGGTGTCCAGGTGACCGTGGCACGATAATAAAGTTCAGCCTTTAATAATGACAGTAAAAAGCCATTAATAAAAAACACGGCTAAGCGTCGTGTCACTATTTTTCCTAATGTGTTTGCACAGGCTTGTGTCTTTAATTAACCAACATTTATTGGCACAGAAATGACTCTAGGGGCGGTTTCTGGGACTCCGCTTTTACTATTCAAACAGGGTGCGATGGCAAATAGGGAGCGGGACCGGACCGGACCGGGAGACGGAGCCCTCAAAGAGGCGGAGCGCCGCGACCCTTACCGCCTTTATGGCTCATCTTGAGTGACAGCCCAGCCAGAGCCGGACCTGTGAATTTACAGCAACGGGGAAGGAAAGAAAAACAGCGGGAGGTGTGAACATGACTGCGGCTCTTCCCCTCTCCGCTCCGGCGCGCGGCGTATTTCAGAACTGCGCGTCATTGCAAACAATAAATCATCGCTATTTACAGCAAACAGAACTATTTAACATGGAGGTTAAACGGTAGTACGGCATCACAGGACACGCCCCCTTTTAAAAAATAAAGATTTATGAATGGCTTGTTGCATGGCAATTTTTAAACTGAAATAACTGTTTGCATATCTTTCAGAAACTTAACCAGTGCGGAATTATCTTCCAACCATCTACCCAGACGATTTGTTTCAGGTAATAAAGCTTTTAACAACAGTGCAGTATTTAGACGATGCTTTTATCCAAAGCGACACACTGTTGAGAAAGCAGGATCAGATTGGGGGTTAGGGGCCTCGCTCAGGGGCCCAGTGGTGACATCACTCTGCTGACCCTGGGATTTGACCCAACAGCCTTCTGATCACCCCCCCCCCCAATATAATGCAGTGTGGGTTTGCCCCTACACACAAATGAACTGAAAGGTGGTGGTCATTGGTAAGGCCTGGGGTCTCCCCGCATTGGCTGATGCCTCCGCACGTCAGGGGCTAACATTAACCTAACCCTAACCCTAACCCTAACCTAACCCAACCCTCAGGTGGCTTGACGCAGCACGAGCATGTCTGGCTGTTTACACAGCGCACACGCACACACACACACACACACACCCGTCACTCACAGCTGTTGGGAAATCTGCAATTAGCTAACAAACGGAGGAAACAGCAGATTCCATATTTCTGACATGATCCGGCACTTAAGCACAAACCACAAGGCAATTTAACGGCAGCTTGTCTAATTTTTCCGTTGGCTGCCTGGGCCTGCCTTCACCAGTGAACGAGAGCCGCGGTCGATTTCAGAATTCACCTTCCACTTCCAACCCAACAATGCTGGGCTCTCGTTAGCCCAAGATGTGTGACGATAACATCCTCATGGTGATGCATCAAAGCCCTATGTCTGTCGGTCGTAGGCCTGTTCATCTTCCTTACAGAGTAGAGAACAATCCAACATATCCTACAAGCGAGCTGTTGGTGTGGGATGAGAGATGGGAGTCCAGCCCCCACTCCAGGATCCGCAACATCGCTTCTGACCTTCAACCCCCACGATACTCAAGGGACTGTCACCGGGGCTGTGCCGACTCGCTGCGGAGTGTTTCAGACTCCCTGTTGCTGTGCAGGTGTGTCCCCTAGGCTGTGGTGACGCTGCCCAGCCGACTGCAGATGTGGGCGCAGGTCCAGTTGGCCCATCTTAAGGGAACCTCCTCTTCCTTACCTGCCCATCAGATCTGTTAAGAACCTTCCAGTTACCATACAGTGGCCTTCTATAGAAGTTGGAGGGAATCATGAAAACTTTCCCCAATATTCTGCTGCTGTCCGGGGGATACTGGGGTTCTGCATGGCAACCCCCCCCCCCCCCCCACTGAGAAACAGCACTAAAGCATTGGTATGAAATCCATCCAGACAGATGTGTCATGCGCTGATGTTCACAGGAGCATAGAAACCTCTCAGCTTATACAGATTCGCAACGCGCTGCTTCAGCATAGTGTGTCTGATACCAGATATTTATCGATGGATTTCCTCAACAAAACATTTTCTAATCAAAAACTATACTAAAAAGCCAAAGTATGACATGGCAAATCTGAAAAGCGAACCATGTGTTGGTTGATGCCGTGTCCGTATGCGACGTGCGTGAGATGAGTCCACTGCTTACGTGTCTTTGTCTGATTCATTGTCACAGCATGTTCTGTCTTCCCTCATTTCATTGATCTTTCTGTTTTGTCACTTTTATTATTGTTACTATTATTCTCATAATATTGGACTGGAAACACATAATGTTTCCAATTGCCAATAATTGAAGTAGGTTTTTGAAGCGTGGTGGTTTTTCAGGAACAGATTAGCAACGTAAATGGAGAAAATCCAGCCTGTGTCCTTACTGACCACAAACCATTTTCTCTTTACAGTCCAGCTTTACTCATTGCAATGTTAATTCCAGCCAGTAACTGGGAATACATGTACTGGGAATATACAGTTTCTGGGAGGAAGAGAAGTTTTATCCCTAGAGAAATCAGTTCTATCCATTGGGGGGCGACACGCATGGATGTAATCAACGAGCGAAGAGATTTCATTAGAAAACACTCAGAGGTCTGGCAGCTCTGTCAGACAGCTCAGCTGGAAAAACAAGGCACTACATTTCTATGGGCTGCGCGGGATGATCAGGGCTCGGAGATCGGGCTGCCCAGATGCTCCCACAGCCGCTCGTCGCCCCGTCAGAGGGTCAATGAGCAAACGAGCCCGTAAGAAGGCCTGTGCAACGGTGACGCCCATCTCAGAGCCGACAGACCGCATGTGGCGCATGAGAACTGCAGAAAGTCTGTGAAGCTGCTCTCAGACCGAACTGTAGGCTTTACATCTAGGATAGGCTCAGAGAGAGAGTGCGGGGAGTGCTGTGCTATCACCAACGCAGGCCTTTAATGGAGGGGGGCATCGTTTGCTTTGCAAATAAGAGGACACTGGGGGCAGGACACAAAGAGAGGCATCACAGCAACGTAAATATGCACACAGGAAGTATTCTGACTGTAGAAACCAAATGTCAGCATGAAATAAAGCAATCCTGGACATTTTTAGCTTCCAAATAAGAGGACAAGTCCTCGAGAAAGAGGACGTATGGTCACCCTACTGTAATGGCTGAAATGCCTCCTTCCGGAAGCTTCTGCTGTCACGTTACCTGTAATCCACAGGCTCGTTTCCCCAAGAAAACAGGTCAAGTGCGTCTCAGCGGAGTGGTGGCCAGTGTAACAGTCTAGAGGACCTTCTGTGATGACATGCAGTCTCTGCTGTCATGCCTTAACCTCCAACCCTGTGGTGGGACTTGGCACTGGAAAAATTTAAGCCATGTCTGACAGTTACCCGCAGACACACATTAACGATGACCCCACACGACCCCCACTCAGAATACACTCCTGTGTGTGGTGTGGTCCCGGGGGTCCAGAGAGCGGTGTCTGGGTGGTCGAGGCTCCCTGTGGGGCACAGGGGCTTGCCCCCCCCCCCGGTGAGGGGAATTCCCCCAGGCCTGGAATTCTGCCACCTGACCAGTAGGTCCTGCTGGGAAAATTGCTGCTCACAGAACTGGGTGCTGGTCACAGTTAGGGACACTGGGCATGAGGGGCATTTGGGCTGTGCTTGTCGGGTTCCACACTCAGGAACCGGTTCGGGGACATGAAGGAGTGGCACCAGATCGTGCAGAACCATAGGAAGAAGGGGGAATGAAGCTTGGGAGTTCTATGAGCCAGCCGAACCCCAGGGAGGCTCTCCGTTCTGCGCAGCACCCCCCCCCCCCCCCCCGCCC
>JAODJW010000043.1:1524822-1537717 GCA_026777045.1 Hyperopisus bebe
GAGAGCAGGGGGGGGGGGCTTCAGGGAGGCACGAGAGAACAGGGGGGAGGGGCTTCAAGGAGGCATGAGACAGCAGGGGGAGGGGCTTCAGGGAGGCATGAGACAGCAGGGAGAGGGGCTTCAGGGAGACACAGGGAAGTAGGGGGAGGGGCTTCAGGGAGACAACAGGCCAATGGGGGAGGGGCTTCAGGGAGTCACAGGCCAGTAGGAGGAGGGGCTTCAGGGAGGCACAGGCCAATAGGGGGAAGGGCTTTGGGGAGACATGGGTCAGTAGAGGAAGGGGTTTCATAACATATGGCCAGTTCAACATGCTGTAATAGATGCCTGACTCACTGACTGAAGCAAACGACTTGACAGGACAACTGAATCAGTGGGTCTGGGTCAGTGCCAGCAAACAGCTTCATGCATCACGACCTGGGCAGCATCAATTTACATCCAACATCTCCAGTATCCTACATAACAAGAGGCCTGGGATGTTATTATCCGATGGAGAAAAGCTCTCTAATGAAATACTTCAGTGCTCCTCAAATCAATCTGTGTGTGTGACTTTGAGGAGGAGAATGACACAATAATCACATCAGACCCAAGAACATATGCTGGGAGAACCAGCGACCCAGTGGACAGAGACAGAAACGTGGTGGCCCACTCTGTAACATAACAGTAAACAACAGGCTAACCAGATCATCTTTCAGGCCAGCAACATGCAACCCCCCCACCGCCAACCCCCACCAGCAGGTGGAATAGTCATAGAGTCCAGGCATGAGGTGTTCAATAATTCACAGAGGCGGTCCTGTTGCGTGGCAGCAGGCTGAAACACGAGAGCCACGGTCTGGGGGCCCCGCAAGGGCGGGCGGGGGGGATGGGCTAGGTGACCCAACCAGGCGGGAGGAACCGAGAACCTCTGCACAGGGTTCACCCCAGACCCAGAACCACGTCGATTTAGATCGGGAGCAAGGCTTCCCGCCTGAACACCGCCACATGCCCCAACACGGGCGACTCTGAGGCCTCTCACCTCACACAGGGGCGGGCGGATCAAGTGACGAGAGCTCGGCAGATACACGGTAATCCAGACACTGTGGAGCACCCCGGCAGACGGGGGGTTCATGTTTACGGCGGGCTGAATGAGGCACGCCGTTCTGAGGGAGGACTGGGCTTCTGATCTTGGCGTGACCCGATACGCCGTTTCGGGCACCGTCCCCATGCCAAGTCTGGAAGGGGCCGCCTTTCCCATGTCCGCTATTGTCACTGAGACACCGAGAACGCGAGTTGCGGGGAGGGAGGGGCATATCCCCGGACACAGCCGTGTCACGCAGGGAGTGTGTCGTCCCGCCCGCAGGACTCCGCAATGCCCATGTGCCCATTCTGTCAGGGAAGATTCAGTTACCGGCAGGACAAAGACGACAGAATTCTGCCAGCTTTACCCCCCGGCGGAAACCTGAAACCTGAAATGCATTCCGGCATCTTCCCGCCCTCTGGCATTGGGGTTCAGCGGCATGGACGCGATCTGTATGGCACCGTCGCCATATTATTTTTATCCCCTCTGGGGCCTGGGGGCCATCTTGCAGCGACAGCCGGATTGGGGGACACGGAGGGGAAGGGGTCATGTGATCGCACGATGGTACATTACCTCTTTAATGGCGGCCATCTTCACGGCCTCGTAGTAATGCAGGGGGGAGTGCGGGTCGTTCATGTCGTACCCGAAGCCGGCCACTGCAACCTCGTCGCAATTATGCAGGGCCATGGTGATGGCGACTGTGCCCAACGTGGGGATGTTCTATAGAAAGATACAGAATGCAGTCAGCGGATGCATCGATCTTACAGCTGAGCCCAAGAAAGAAAATGAACAAAGCTCTAAAAAGGGAGGCGAGCGAAGGAGCAGAGGACTCATCTCTACAACAGCCCTATAAACAGTCTGCTACTTGAGGTTTAGAAACAGCCCGTCACATCCAGCCCTTTAAATACACTCACTGACAGGCTTCCAAGTCAAATAGCCATCTATCTTTTCCAGGCACTGCGTAATCGTGGACCTGCGTGACGAGATGCCGTGCAGGGAGGCCGACAGGAGCTGGGCTCTGGCTCGGTGGGCTGGGACAGCAGATTAACGTCCCTGCTTTTGGGGGGGGGGGGCTTATCAGTGGCAGCACTCATGTCATGCTAATCCAAGTCCCTCACAGCCGCGTGCCACCTGATAAGCCGGTTAGGGTGCTGTACCAGGCCCTAGCTGCCAATCATGGCTCTGGGGGGAGGAGCCTGATATAACCGCAGCCCTGGCATAAGGCCCCCATTGACAGTGCTCACACACCTCATAACACTCGCTTCGTTCACGGGTCAAGCTGCTAACTCATTTTCGGCTTAGGACCTGATGATTGCCTTAAAGCCCCCCCACCTGTCATGCCAATTTTTTGGGGTGGGGGGAATCAGCCGGGAAGGAGGATGTAATTCTAGCCATTAGCCGGCCTGGTCTGGAGGGCCCTGGGGGTCATGGGGCCCAAGAAAGGAGCCCCATAATCACTGGCCAGGCAGAGGGCAAACGCCCGGATCCTCGAGGTGAGTGTGGTGCCGCACCATCAAAGAGGGGGCACTGTGGCAGGCCGGTGGGCCTGATCAGTTCCATACGGCCTGGTAGTGCCCTGGGGGCTCAGCCAAGCGCACATGTGTGCCACACATGTAGTGAATGCGGTGCGGGGGGGGGGGGGCCCTCACACCAGCACGCCCACACACGCGTTCAGCTCCAGCTAGGAGGCCAGTGATGCCCGCACCTTTCATCTGGGCGGAGGGGTGACAGCCTGTCACCAGAAAGGTCACGAGGCGCCCTCCGCAGGAGGAGCAGGAAGCAGCAGCCCGATAAGTAAAGCTCAGGTAGAGGCGAGTAGGACGCCGAGGCCGTCACAGGCCCTTCACAAACACCTCCTCTTATTGGCTTTGGCCCCAGTGCGGCCTCCGGCTCCCAGATAGGGGCGCGGCCGATACACAGCTGGGAAGCCGACCGTGACCGCGTGCTTCAGATGGTAGCATCGCTCCCTCTCCAGGAAGCACTTACCAGAGCCGCAGCCGCCCGCAAAGGGGGTCAGCTGACCTGCCGTGAGACTTACCCCCTTTCCCATGAGGCCGTTGTTCAGGGGCAGGCCGATGAACTGGAACGCAGCCTCCTGGATGAAGTATGGGTTGAGGATACGCATATCTGATGCTTCCCGCGGAACGTAGAGGGCGATGGACTTCCAGAAGCCTTCCATCCCACGCTGAGCCCGGGAACAAGAAGGGAAAGGAGAGAGAGAGAGAGAGAGAGTGAGACAGAGATACCAGGTCAGAGACGGCTGGCAGCCTCTATGGGTGATCCATGCATTTCAAAGCCCCGAGTCACTGTATCATTCGCCATGGAAACTGGCCAGATGTCCAGCAGAGAGATTATTCAATCCAGCCGCACCGTGATTAGGAGTCACAGCGGCAGAACAGCCCCGATGGTAAACAGAGAGGCAGCTATTGGCTTTAATGGAAATCACCTGTCCAAACATGCGAGTGTTGTCTTTGATATTCCAAATAAAGGGAGCAACCACAACACGGAAAATGGCTTTGAACCAGCCTGGAGGGCTGCCAAAGGCGAGCCCCGGCATGAGACGCCGCTGCCGGCGGGGCCCGCCGTGCCTGGGTGCGCGGGCACGGAACGGGGGGCGAGCGGCTCGGGGCCGGAACGCCGGCGTGGGAATGGGACGCGGCACTCGAGTGAAAACGAGCTGGTCAGGCAGCACAGACGGAGGATTAGCGGTTTCAGCTGAAATGTTACCAAAGGCACCTGACAGCAATCAGACAGGTGACTCACTGAAAAGGCCACATTCCCACCTCCGCAACATGGCCTCCGCCTGGCAGGCAGGGCAGCGCCATTTTCCAAAATACATTTTTTCTTTATATATTTCTGTCCATGGTGGAGATACAGAACATCTGGTGCAGAGATCTGAAACTTCTGGGCTCTCTGGACCAACAGAGGTACTTGAAGAGTGACCAGGGACTGATCTCCTAGAGGTCTGATCCATGATCAACCAGCCCAGGACCACGGCATAGGGGTGGTTGGACCACAGGAACTGAGAACATGAACAGCCGGGGAATGTAACCAGGTGAGAGTGCCCCGAAGCGGCAGTGAAGCGAGGAATGGATCAAGGAGCAGCTCAGAAGTTCTGCATCAGCCTATAAATGTGGCGCCCGCTAGCTGCAGGAAATGGTAATGCGGCTGGGGGCAGGCGGTCACCAAAGAACTTGCTGTTGTTGTTTTTGTTTCTCTTTGGATGAGGCCCTTATAAAAAGTTATTGGATAATTACATTTAGCTTCACGCAGGAGGGCTCCATAATCAAACATTAGCACCTGTTAAAACAGCCGTTCATTAGATAGGCGATTACTGAGACAGCTGGGAGGAATTACGGCAGAGAGGAATTCCAAGCAAGCGGTCCGAGGGCCACAGACACGGCCGGAGTGGGAGCCCGGGGCCCCGATTGGAGCAGCGCGCATGCATACAGCCCGGCCCAGGAACTGCCGGACCTCTTAGGCATCCATCAGGTTTCTGATTTAGGCACCGGTTCTCGGCAGACTATGCCTCTGCTTAAAGCACATGGAGGCTGAGAAGTAGATGGGCCACAAACGCGTGTGGTGTCAGGCTATAGGGAGAGCTGACCAGAACCACAGGAGATTCATTGTTTGGCATTAATTACTTTGGTCAAGTAATTAATGCATGCGGTTTTGCAGAGATACCAAATTTAACAAAACTTGTGATAACGAAACTAAACCAAAATATTTTACTAGGCACGCGAATGTGAAACATCTGGAGACAACGACCCTGCATAACAACCTGACAGATAACGGGATCCTGCCGGGCCTCCGGAGAGGGGACGCCCAGGAATCTCCGCAGGTCCTACTTCGGCAGAGGACGATGAACCAACCGGAAACACAAACTGACCTTTGGCCCCACCCTTGACCTTTCACCCGGAACTAGAAGCTGCTGATTAACAAGAAAGGGGTGTGAAGTTCTCTTCATGCAAGTTTTAATGACCTACAGGGTAATTAGTAAACTTCAGAGTGTGTGTGTGTGCGCATGTTTTTGTAATCATTACATTATGGGGACCACATTTCCCACAGTATGATAAAAACCTGTTACTTTGATGTTGTGGGGACCAGCCACAACAAGGGAAAACTTAATTTAATAAAAATCTGTGACTGCAATCAGAAAAATAAAAATTGTACTCTTGTATGTTGTTTGGTTACTTATGATTATGGTTAGGGCTGGGTAGGGGTTAGGGCTGTCATAGTTGGAACTGGGGTTTTGCCCATAAAAAAAGAATGGAGTGTTCCTATAAAGATGTGAATATGTGGACTGTGCGTGTCTGTCTGTATGTGTACGCCTGTGTAAGCGTGCCTGTATCAGTACGCCTGTGTAAGCGTGCCTGTACCTGTATGCCTGTGTAAGCGTGCCTGTACCTGTATGCCCGTGTAAGCGTGCCTGTACCTGTATGCCTGTATCTGTATGCCTGTGCGCGTCTGTATCCGTATTCATGTTTAAGCATGTTCACTTTGCAGGCTTCAGATGCTAGTTTTTGGTGGCCCTTATATCAGACCCCCGGCCCGCCACCCTCCCACCCTCATTGAAAAACGGCAAATGACACAGAGCAGCCCCCCCCGTCCACCTTCATTGAAAAATGCCAAATGAGACAGAGCAGCCCCTTCCCCCTCCAGATTACGGTTCCACTCTGCCGGCCACAGGTTTCCCACATGCCCACAGAGCTTCACACTCACCGGCGATGTTATCGTTAACGCGGGACTCTCACTATTCCAGCCGCTTAGAGCCGCTTTCCCTGGTATGTGGGAATTCATCTGGCAAACTTCACTGCCTATTTCCCGCTCGTCAGACACCTCCGCCACCCCCCCAGCGATAAAGACCCCCATCCAAACTAGGGGAAAACATGAGTAGCTACGGTTGGAAGACAATTGGCTGGCACAGACCCAGGGGGATGAGAAGTGGTCAGAAAGGCTATGGGGAGGGATGGGTTAGAGAGATTCCAGGGGTGACTGGGGGGCACTTCCCAGAGTAAAACCAGTGAGCGTATTCCCAATGAAGTAAAGCGGACCTCTTTGAAGCGTTGCGATTAGCTGGCTCTGCTGGCCGTGAAATGACTGCAGATAAGAAGAGGGTGGGGTGGCACCCCCCCTTCATCCAGTAAGCAGTGCCGCCTCAATCCCTACAAACCACCCCCCCCCCCTCCCCTGGGCCAATCTGGCCATGCCCTGGGGCTGTAGGATAAAGGGAATGGGGGCGGAGTTATGAAGTCAACTCAGGAGAAACCCTGTATAAATGGTAATGCGATACAAATCTGGGGGGGGGGCATGGATTAAGTCAATTCTGCAAAATCTTTACCATTGAGTCTGTAGGATATTTTCACCATGTAGGTCACGTCCCGAAGGAGCCCCCACCGCGGGGCGTTTTATCAGAGGCAAAGCCGGGATGCAGATGAAAGAGACGGGCAGCATTACTGGGAATTTCCACCACTAACGGGACGACACCTATGACAAGCCGCTTAAGGGGAATATATCACACGCATTCGCGGGCAGGATTAGTGGCGTGTTCCCAGGGACAGGGGGAAGGGGGCGCCGCGTTGAGTCACCCCATAAAAGCAGGTGAGAGACTCTAGGTGTAAACATCGCATGGGAGTGTGGTTGCGCATGGTAAACAGAGGAGCCCAAACAGCTGGCTGACCTCCCTGCCGCAGATGTATGTTTTTGGGACATTTACAGGGGCCTCTTCCCACAGCTTTTCATGTTCAGGGCAACAGCAAATGCAGATGGATGGTCAGGAAGGCCTCGTGGCACAGCAAGCGGCTCGTCCGCGCTCAGGTGGGTCACTGTCTGCCTTCCTCAGGGGAAGGAAGACCAGGATGGTATCTGCTGATTGGGGGGGCGAGAAGGGACTGAGCGGGAGAAAGAGGAAACGGGAGGCAAAGGGGCAGAATCCGGCTGACACATGCGGTGAACAAACAGATGCCAAAGGCAGCAGCGATTCGAGGCCCCCTGAGCCAATCAGATGGTGGCCAGTCCCGTATTCCTGGGTTACCTAGGAGTCCGGTGCCTGGCCACACACTCCAAGGGAGGGGTCCGGAGCCACAGCGGGAAAGCCCAGTCCGGCATTCCGATGGCACAGAGGCAGCGGATGCCCAGAGAGCCACCAGGATGTGAGGAGCGGAGCAGAAACTGTGAGATCCTGAGAGGGGCCCCTGCAGAACTCCTCCCGATGTATAGGGGCAGGTCCCTGATCCTCACACAGATAAATGGAACCTTCATGGGCCGCTGACCGCTCTCACGGCGGCGACATGTCAGGTGACGGTGAACAGACATGGGATCGATTTGAGAGAAGGCTCAAGTTCGGTGCTGCCCATCCACAGAAACTCACCCAGGAAAAAAAAGCATGCTATCTGAGGAAAACAGGCTCATTCCACACTGATACTGTGAAGGCAGGTTCTCCGAATTCCACCCTTGGTCTCATTCCACACTGATACTGTGAAGGCAGGTTCTCCAAATTCCACCCTTGGTCTCATTCCACACTGATACTGTGAAGGCAGGTCCCCCGAATTCTGCCCTTAGTCTCATTCCACACTGATACTGTGAAGGCAGTTCCCCCGAATTCTGCCCTTACTTACACTCTTATACTGCTGCATGGAAAAACAACAAACTGTTAAGGTGATTCGAGAGCCAGCAAACCCTGAAATGTACATAATGTTGCGTCGCACTAGGCTGCATGACAGACGTCATGTGACAGAGGGTGGGGCGGGCAGGTGTGGCAAAGGAGTCACTGAAGCTGCGTGGAGGGAGGGGTTTCCGTTCAGGGTGGTGTGCGTGTTCAGGTCAGGCCCATGAATGATCAAAGGGGGGGGGATGCTGGCATGGCCCCCAGTTTTTCCAGTGCCATTTCTTGCACTGGGACCCGAGCCTCTCAGGAATACTCCTCTGCATTTTCTGTTGGGAGGAAGCTGGAACATTCCTGTGCTTTTTTTTTTGGATGGCCCCTCACCCTTTGACCTGCGAGGGCAGGGACTGGCTATGTGTGGAGTATGAACCTTCACGCTTCCATGGGCCTTAAATAGCAGCCCGCATGCCGCTGTCTTTGGCCAGCCACTCATCAGGTGTTAACAGCCACACTCGTCATGTGAGCTAAGGGACAGTGTGTCCACGGGGGCCACCAAGAGCAGTGATGAGGGGCAGCAAGCATCTACATGCTGGGTCACCGCCCGCCCCGCTGTGAATCTCAGCCCGGTGACTCTGGGACTCAACATTCGACTGGCACCTGTTCACCGCCCACACACGTAGGTGCTTTGGTCTGCTGGTGGAGTGGGCCCCCTAGAGGCTAGAATGGCCCACGTCGCTCCCCCATCCCACTTTTGATCAGTGCGCAAGGAAATGGCTTTTCAGTCTAACAAAGCTATCAAGAAACACAGACATAGCTTGTCAGTTGCACGCTCAGCGACACACTGTGCTGTGACGCGTCACTGCTCTACGCAAACCCAGGACACAGAAGACTCACGGAGTCGCGTCCATATGCCGTAGCTATTCATTTCCCCGCTTAACCCAACCCCGACGGTGTCTGTCATAGCCCACTGCTTCCTTAGTCTGCAGCCATCATGAGAAGATATCGTTGTCCTGCAGACCACCTAGGTCCTTTGAACTGGGATCAGGACCCCCGGCTCCTCAGCGGGCCGGGTCTGCGGTCTGCCCTGTAGGACAGCCGTAACTTTACACCGTCACGAGACCGGCCTGGAAGAGCCCAGGGTGCTGGGCCAGTGTGGGAGTCCATCTGTTTGGAAGCCCTCCGAGTCTGCCTCAGAGTCTGCCTCAGAGTCTGCCTCAGAGTCTGCCTCAGAGTCTGCCTCAGAGTCTGCCCCGTGCCGCACCATCACCCTTGGAGGGCGCTGCCGCTCGCCGGAGAGGTGCTCCCCCAGGATGGACATACGCATGATTAAACAGGAGGACAGGGAAGGCGGAGCAGCCATCATCACCCCCACCATGCATATCTTCTGGGGGGGCGCCCATGCAGACCCAGGGGCAGCTATCGGTGTGTGGCATGGACACACGACACCGGCGTATCCCACAGGTCTCAAACGGAAAATCAAGAGACTGGGAAGCAGTGGATTAAAAAAATTAAATTAAATCAGAACGCAAGCCCCCTTTAGAAACTCCCCAGCAATGGCATTACTGACTAAGGGGGACTCAAGCCCCTTGGGGTTGTATCAAGCACACATCACATTTGTCTGGACACTGGCTTTTCGGTACTAAATGGACGTTTACTTATGCTCACAATTAGGGATGCTCCGATCAGATTTTTTGCTGCCGATTCCGATACCGATCACCAATGAGTGCCGATCACTGCCGATTCCGATACCGATCACCAATGAGTGCCGATCTTTTCCTGCTACCTGCTATCAATAACACAATCTTTAACAGATTGAAAACATTAAGGCTCTCAACAGGCTAAATAGTGCAGAAAGTCAAATAAATCTCACAACATTACGTAAATCAAATAATATGAAGTAAAAAGTCAAATGTAGGCTGCATTCAAAAATTATAATAAATCATAAACAAGACTATAATAAATCATAAATTATAAATAAGTTACTAAATCAAAAATATCAGAGCATGGCTTACTGTTTTGTGCATGAGCAATCTCTGTTGTGCAGTGTCAGAGGAAAAAACTGTTTACCTATCTTATTCATAAAGGTAATAATATAATGGGTCTGTTGCTTCGTATGCAAAATACAAAAACCCATTTGCTACTTAAATAACATTATTATGGTCTTAAAGACCTTGAAACAGAAAAACAGTAAAACGTAGCGGGGCTCCAAGTGAGAGAGCAGTCGGCGGAACCCGGTGTCTTCCACCACTGAGAAAAGCTGGTCATCTAGCCCAATGAATTCAATTAGTTTTTGGGTTATTATAGTGTAGGCTGCGTTAACTGCCGTCTGACTGTTGCTGGTCCGGGTGTCGTCTTTTCATTCTCTGCAGTGAGCCTTGAAAACTCACCATACTTTAAATGTCGTATTAAATTCGTTGTGTTGAAGCGTTTTAACGAGCTTTCCCCGCGAGGTATTTTGTCGTTGCATGTGTTGCAGGATGCAAACTTTACATCACACTTACAGACGATGTGAAAGTTCCACACGGCAGACATGTTTGTTGACGATTTGCGCCTGCGCAATTTCAGCTAAAGGTGATCGGCTTTTGTGATCGGCAATGAAAGGCATGATCGGAATACGGCGATCACATACTGTTTCACGGAAATCGGCCGATAATGATCGGCCACCGATCGATCAGAACACCACTACTCACAATCTGGTAATCAGAGCAGTAGTATTCCTAAAATATTACATACAGGTGTATTGTGATGCCCAAAAGTTAGTCATTCGTATCAATTCTCCATATCCTTATGTTTAATAAACATGTCGGACTTTGAACTGCAGAAAGTAGCGCCACAGCACCCACAACATTTTACCTTGTTTACCCACAAAATCTCCCCTTTTAAAAGGTGATGTGGCTGCTGATCTGTCCCTTTCTTCACCTCCCCTTCAGTGCTTATGGCCATGATTTACCAAAACAGTAGCATGTGGAGAGCTCTGCTACCCGAATTTAATTAGCAAAAGGAGATGCTGAATATATACAGATTAACAACCTTTGGGCATCACAACTGATACCGAATCAAGTCAAATGGGATTGGAGATTGAATTGATTCAGTGAATCAGCTGTGACACCCAGCATCACCCTGAATTACATTTTCATACTCCACCAAAACTTAATGTTTCACCACTCAGCCTCAAATCCAGGCCATTAAAATTTTCCAGCATTCTTTCCACGAAACTGGAAAAAATGAACATCACAAACTGAAGAGGACCTCTCAGTTGATGCTGGCACCTTTTAGGTGGGGGTATGTGGACAGTAGGGGCACCTCAGTTCATGGGCCGTGTTACTGGGGGGGCTCGGAGTAGCAGATGGAGGGGGGGAGGATGCAGCAGGATTAGGAGGGACACTCATAAAGCACACAGCCGGTGTGGTCGACATGTTTGTCTTAGGCTCACTGACATACGAAGGGGGGGCTGCTGGAGTCACCGTACACATCGCATCAGGGATCTCCATTTTTCCCCCATCATAAACGAAAGAGGCTTTGCTGGCAAGAATACAGGCCAATTGCAGGCAGGTGCTTCGAAATCTGCACCGATAATCTTAAGATTAGTGTTCATGCAAAAACAAAATGACGGCAAACCAGCACAACTCTGTGCCTCCAGCTTTAAGAGGAGAGACACACATTTACAGGAAGGTGGCAACGCCACGCTTTTCTAAGTATGTGCTAGTACATGCCTGGATTTTTCATCGTTTCCATTTTATTTACCTGTAAATAACATGAGGCTGCCCTGCCAAAGACTGACGGTGGTGTTTTCTTGCAGACAAGAGGCCTCATCTCAGCGTGCTGAAGCCCACATCCTGAGCTTCCTGAGAAGCTGCTGCAGCGTCGTCCCCAGCTCGCGATTGACAGACCCTCCTCAGAGGTGATCCACACACACACACACACACACACACACACACACACACACACACACACACGTAGCATCAGGGACCCACTGTGAGCAGTGCGCGTCTCATCTGTTCATTGAGTTTAACGGCAACATACTGCCGTCACATCCAGAAAGATAGATCTTCAGCGTGACGCACGCGGACCCCGAGACGGACCCCGGCTCAAAGGAACCTTGTAGAAATGACCGGAAAGCAAACAGACACCTGAGGACGGCCACCAGGGACCCAGTTATGAGGGCAACGCGTCATCCAAACCCTCGGGACAGGATTCAAGAGACAATCCAGGGGCCGGCTCCTTTGATCACTGCTGGAATTTTAATGGACAGCACAAACCTTCCAGGCAGCTGCCTGTGGGTGTTTACGTTAGTGGGCAAAGCTACGACAACCGTGTGGCCAGGCGCAGAGCACAGGGGAGAGGAGAGGACCGCTTATTCCATCACACCCTCACCCTAACCCCCATTAGGTACGGAAGAGGGCCGAAAGCCATCCTACAGCACACTGCAGTCGCGTGGGTCTGTATAACTCCTACAGCACACTGCAGTCGCGTGGGTCTGTATAACTCCTACAGCACACTGCAGTCGCGTGGGTCTGTATAACTCCTACAGCACACTGCAGTCGCGTGGGTCTGCATAACTCCTACAGCACACTGCAGTCGCGTGGGTCTGTATAACTCCTGGGCAATGCGGGAAACCGAAAGGCCCCTTGGTTAGAGACGGGGCTTGCTTTTTAAGCAGAGCTAACGGGAGCTCGAGCTTAAATACTAGCCCCCCCCACCCCCACACCACTCTTTGATAAGGAGTGGGAACAGAAGACTCAGTAAATTGCCATAATCTCCTGGGAAAAGATAAAGAAAGGCCACTCAGGTGGGGCGACCAGCCCACTAACAGGCCAATTCATCAAACGCCACTCATGGGGATGGAAGAGTCTTAACACTCAGCTCACACAAAAGACACCATATGCTTTATCGCTAGGGGGTGAGGGCTGATCTTTTACCGCTGTGGAAGCCTTTTAAAGTTGGTTTTCATTTAATTAAGTCCGCAGCAATGCAACTTCTACCTCCTTTAAAAAGCTACAATGGGAATACCAAAGGAACAATAAGGAATGTTCACAGAAAGAACTTCAAGCCGTTACAAGAGATTGAATCTAGTTAAAGAGAACCTCACTCTGTTACAGGAGATAGAGCCCTGCTAACAGAGGGAGAGAACCTCAAACTGTTACAGGAGATAGAGCCCCACTAACAGAGGGAGAGAACCTCAAACTGTTACAGGAGATAGAGCCCCGCTAACAGAGGGAGAACCTCAAACTGTTACA
>JAODJW010000043.1:1552479-1568296 GCA_026777045.1 Hyperopisus bebe
TAGCCGGACAGGAGAGAGAGCTAACGGCGCCAAACGGACCGGCTGGACAGGAGAGAGAGCTAACGGCACCAAACGGGGTAGCCGGACAGGAGAGAGAGCTAACGGCGCCAAACGGACCGGCTGGACAGGAGAGAGAGCTAACGGCACCAAACGGGTCGGCCGGACCACTATGGTCAGCCACACTACTGCAGGGGTTTACGGAAACAGCAGCGTTCTGCCCTTAAACAGTTTCTAAGGAAACTGTACGGATATGGAGACACCTCTAACCCAAAGTGGAGACCCGGCCCAAGCACATCCCTTCCATCGGTCCCCAGTTTCAGGACTCATTTCTTCCCGTAACCCCCAAACGGGTCGCTGGCCTCCTGTCCTGTGACACCACCCAGCAGCACATGGAAGATTGCAGTGAGTAACGCAGCAGGCCGCCAATGGCAAGGAAGGAAGTGACTGGCAAATTTAACTTTAAACATGACTGTGCAGTGACCTCAGGCCGAGACGGCATGAAGGCCGGAAGAAAGCAGGAGCGCCGCCTCAGGAGGGAGACAAACTGAGGTCCTGGATTCATCTAATGCAGGGGTGGCCAATCTTATCCAGAAAGGGCAGTCATGTATGTGGGTTTTTGCTGCAAATTCCTAATTAGATTACTAATTAGTGGACTGATTGGCTAAAGAGTCCCCACACCTGGGTTTGGATAGCTGACCGGCATACACACCAACCCTTTGCAGATCAGCCACCCCTGACCTACTGAGGGCATCGCAATACAAAATCATTGTCATACAAAGTAAAGAATAAAATAAATGAAAGCAGCACTTGGCCCCATCCTTTCAGGGAAAATACATTTGCACACAAAGTATGCAGATTTAGAAGAGCAGCATGTGAAGAGCATGTGAGGAACATTGCTCTGCAGAGACACCAGCATCCTCCTCCCAAGGGAAGGGAAGTCTAGAGAAGGCCAAAGAGAGGAGGCAAAAAAAAGACAATCTTAAGGCTCAAAGAAGCACTGGGAAACTGGGGGGGCAGGTCAAGATGTTAGCGGAGTCCATCCTAATGGTGGGCGGGGAGAGAAGCCCAGGGGAAGCCAAAGAGCAGACAGGGGCTATGCAGCAGCCATGAGTGAGTATGGGGGGGCACAGGGGGGTGCAGCAGGAGAGGGACAGGCTCACGGCCCCTGACTGGCTCGTCTCACCAAGACAGTCCCGAGCCGTGGCTTCCAGCAGAGACGGCAGCTTCCAGACCGGGCTGGAACGGAGAATGAGTGAAGGGGGGGGGGGGGCACAGGCAGGTTTGGCCTTGTGCGGCTGGAGTACAATGGAAAGTGGCTGCAGGCCGTCATCGTTCGGGACGATGCACGGCGCCCTCTAGAGAGCTGGAGGTCAGAGCCAGAGGCGAGAGCCAGTAGAGGAAAGGTCCAGGCCCACTTCCGACAGAGACGCGGATGAAAGCCTTTTTCACGGCGGAAAGAGGCCTCATCTGGACTCTGTATCCCTTCTCACACAATGTACGGTGTTTAACAAATTATTCACAGACCGCACACTGAGAGACAGACCGCCCTTTCAGACCAGTAACGGGGGCGATGCTATGTGTTCTGGTCACCCCCCCCCATTTGTAAGCAAGGTGCCGCCATTTGGAGAGGAAGGAGACAGAGGAGCGTCAGGTCGAAGTCTTGGTAAAAGGGAGTGGAGTGTGCCGAAAGAAGGTGGCAAGAGATGGACAGTTTTCTGCGCCTAGGCAATGCTGGGAGGTCACATGGCTTGTCAGGCTCGGGGGGGTGGGGCGCAAAAAAAAAAAAAAAAAAAAAGCAATGGGGCAGATTTCACCATCCTGTCTGACAGGACGGACTTCAAAAACACAGATGGCACACGAGACAAACATCTGTCTAATCAGAACAAGCAGTTAATGTTTAAGAAACATGGCCTTCAGGTCCATGAAGTCCACCAGGAGCAACTCTGGTGACAGTGACTCAGGGTGGACTGCTCACCACCTGCTCATTTCACCACCGAGCTTGCCGTATAAAACGGGGCTCCAGAATCCACTAGAAGATTCAGGCACCAGCATGATCTTTACTGTGCTTCTGGAGCTTCTCAGAGTGACCTCCCAGCACAGCCAGAAGGACAGCATACTTCAGGATGTTGTGGGCCTGTACCTGCTCGTCCCACGGTGAGAATGGCTTCTTCCACCGGCTCTGCAACACAAGAGTGCGAGTTTAGCCAAGGGAGCTGCGTCAGGTGGCGAAAGCCTGCAGGGCGGCATGTGCTCACATGCGCCCCCTAGGGGCACTCAACACACACAATCTAGAAGAGAGGCAGCAGGGAATTAATAGAGTTAGGAATCAGGCTTTGCCGTTTTGCATTCAGATCTGCTGTACGGTATATTACCACATCCCAAAACAGGCTTTACTCCATGGAGAATTATCTAAAGAGTCATGCTTCCCCAGATCACAGTAATCTGACTGGACAGAGAAGGAATTGGATGAGGACACACTACAGTGTGAAACCCAGTCTCTATGATCCTTTATAAGACTGTTATTCAGACCCTCAATCAACTATACAGTGGGCAATGCCGCAGGGCGTGTGGCGCGATTAGCTGGACTGATCTCCCGCCGATGATCTTAAGCTATTTATCTCGTTAAAGGTCTTGGAAGAGCTTGGTATGACATGTGCCATTTTAGACTGTTTCAATTGTGCAAGGATGAAAAGTATAACAATGAGTGATTCAAGCACAATTAAATTTTTAAGGCTGATTTACACTTCTGTGTTGAGGCTACACTGAGCTGACGCCATAGTCTATGCAAGTGGCCAACAAATACATACTTGTGCGCTGGTGTGTCTTTGTTGCTCTGCAATTACGCCACCAAAACACTAGTTGGTTGAGCACAGAGGGGTTTATGTTTCCCTAAAACATTTTCACTGTCACTGTCACATGTCATAGGAAACAAAACTTAGAAAGCTTTGCAATTTTATTCACTCATTTTTTGCTTAAATATCACAGTATTTAAATCACAAAATATTTTAAAAATCAGAGCAAAATATATTAAATTTTCCAAAATCTTGCAGCCCTAGCATGAACAGCTGCAACCATGGTTACAACAGCCGGCCAACAACAAGCTAAACACAACCAGTCCCACACCAAACCCTCCCCAGTTAAAAACAACAACAGCGCTTTTGAACAAGAGGAAGTTCAGTGCTCCAAAGCACACCAGTCACAGTCGTCGCAGCCGCCGCAATGCGCCGTTACATTTCTGGGGAGATGTGGGTGAGTCACCCCGCAGCACAGGCTACAGTGTAGCTATGCCGTTACGCAGTTACATTTCTGGGGAGATGTGGGCGAGTCACCCCGCAGCACAGGCTACAGTGTAACTATGCCGTACCTGCGGCCTCAGTTCTACTCAGAAGTACAAATCAGTCTTTGGTGGGCAGGATTAGACTTAAATGAGTACAACTGAGCCTGGGTCTGATATGGACAGCAATAGAGGAGAGAGACACCCAAATTCGTGGCAGAGCACCTAGAGAACTACAGCACACGCAGGACGACAAACCAGGCGCCTGTGCCTGCATCTGCGCTCCCTTTTGGCATTACAGTGCCGTCCAGAGTTTCATCTGTAACAGAGGCAAAAAATAAGTTGTACAGGAAGCCCTGGGGGCCGACTGGTGGGACTGTCCAGTAAAGAGTCACAGTGACCCCCATGTGACTCCCACGTGACTGACCGCATGCCCCTCCACGTGACCTTACTTACAAACATCTGCTGAACACTTGCGCTCACCACTGACAAGAAATGACCCCCGGCTACCAAACACTGAACACTAAACAGACCATTTGAGTTATTTTTACCACGATAAAACTATGGCAGGATTTGTAGTAGGGCAGCTCACTAAAGTCACTGGAACATCAAGGCGGACGTGTGTCCCTGTGCCACAGCTGGCGAGACCAGAATGTCAGTGAAAACCCAGACAGGAGGAGTAGGGAGCACGCGGTGACCAGGCAGGAGGAGCAGGGAGCACGAGGTGACCAGACAGGAGGAGCAGGGAGCATGCAGTGACCAGACAGGAGGAGCAGGGAGCACACTGTGACCAGGCAGGAGGAGCAGGGAGCACGAGGTGACCAGGCAGGAGGAGCAGGGAGCACGAGGTGACCAGGCAGGAGGAGCAGGGAGCATGCAGTGAAGCTGCCAAAACCAACTAATGCTCCAATCCTTTGCATTTATATCTGAACATAGGGAGGGTCCACACACACACACACACACACACACACACACACAAACACGCACACACACACACACCCCCCTCAGTGTACTGTCACCTCCCTGACTATTTGCGTACCCTGACATTCAGTCTCCTGATCACAGAGACACATCCACAGTTCTCCCAGAATACACACTTCCTCCCCACCCCTTCAGCGACCAGGTCCGCCTCACTGGCTCCTCAGTGCTGCCACCTGCTGTTTCACACTCACAGCACATGCATATTCCATTCAGTGGGAAGCTGCATGAGGTCACCATGTACATGCCGGCGTAGCATCGGCCCAGAGGAGCCTGAAAAATCACACAGAGGTTTGAAGGCCCAGGCCGCCAAAAGCCCGTCCACCTGTATGGACAAAATGTGGCAAGGATGAAGAGTCAAGCTACACAGCCCATAACTGTACCGTAGAACGTTCTGGCATTGTGAGGTGAAGGCTGAAGAGACAGACACAGGGATCTGCACGGTAAGACCACGACACTGTGGGGAGCTACCTGTCAGAGACACAGAGGGAGGACAGCTGCCCAAGCTGGGCTGATGTCTGACCCCCGCAGATGCTTCCTCGGTGTACATCCTACCAACTGTCAGCACTTGGGTGAGAAGAAAGACCTCATCCGTCTCAGACTTCTGACGCGAGGAGCAGCAAGCGTGTAGTGATCATGGGAGAAGGTTCTGCAGGAGATGCCTGCAACCAAGCATGCCACACGGCGGAAGTACAGGGCGCCGCTTCACCCCACCCATCCAGCCAGCAGAGATCTGCAGAAGACACCCTTAACCTGCTTGGGCTTGCAGTCATGGGGCGGCGGCGTGCTCAGCCTCTCAGAGATCCTCGCAGACGCTCCTTACACGCCGAGGTGCTCCCAGACTCGGCCACCATTTCCGCACCTCCACGTAGGGCTGAACGATTTGGGGAAAGTATCTAATCGCGATTTTTCTGACAGACATTGCGACTACGATTTGATTTGCGATATAATTTTTTATGTCAAGCTTCAGTTGAATATTCAGTGTGTAGTAAATTTAAAACATATGGTGCAGCATTACCACATGAGATACCATCAAAATATTAACTAGCCTATATTCTAATGCAAGGATGAGAATTTAAAGATGTGGTGTGTTAAATTAAATAATGTAATAATGAACAAATGCAGCAAAAAGAAAAACAATAGCGATCTTGCAGGTAACGCTGATTACCCCCTTAATAACACTAGAACCACCTTTCCCACACCAGTGAACAAGCCAGAACTACTTCGGTATATGCAGCCTGCAATGTTCATAATGATAGGACCTTTCTGAAACAATCTCGGCCCATATCACTCACAGCTCAGTAGTGGAATCAGTGTTTTTCCGCACCGCGAATGTAACATTTTCCTTGGGTTTCACGTGTTTGCTGTTTGTGGGCCTATACGCCTTCTTGGGGCACTTCTGATTGGTGAGCATGACTGGCACGCGAGAAGCACGGCGCTTGTGATTGGTGAGAATGACTGTCACACAGGGAGCACGGCCTGAATTTATAAAACTATTCTGGCAGCAGTTTTAAACCCTGGGTCCAACGTGCTGTATTAATGTATATCCTAAATTGCGAATTTTGCGACTTGCTAATCGCATTGTTTCAAATCGCGATTTCGATTTGAAATCGATAAATCGTGCAGCCCTAAATCAGATGTTTTAAAAAGTGCCTACTCACATGCATAAAAATCACAATTAAGGCCCATAACCGTCCAGGTGTGTTTTACTGCCATCAAAGCCAACACTGACGGTACTCCAGTGAGGGCGGGTGGAAAGAGCAGCTACGAAATACTGATTTTGGGGTAATATAAAAATGTGAAAAGGGCAGAGGGAATGATGATGAATACCACAAATACTGTTTGTCTTTTGGGTTTTATTTCCTTATACTGATGCAGTCACAGTCTTGGAGCCAGTACACCAGCATTTCACTGCAAACTCTGTGTATGTGACAAATAAAACTTGATTTGACCAAAGAAGCCTGGGCTTGTTTTTACTTCCAAGAAAACCTAAACCACCTACTGAATTCATGCGAAAGGAAGACCAGCCGATCACATGATGCTTGACAGTGCGAAGCTGGTGAGCGGTATCCCCTCCAGAGAGTTACGCTGATATAAAAGCCTTTCATCGGCCATTTAGCCCCAGCTCTTTGTTCCATAACTGCAAACAGCCACTAAGCCATTAGCGCCCCACCAAACCGCCTATGGTTAAGAACAATGACCCATTTTCCCCTTTGCAACAAACATTCACAGAAGATCTGAGCATTTTAGAAAAAGAGAAACCAGATCAATCTTGTCTCATCTTTCTGGGGGAACAACAACAACAACGACTCTCCACACACAGGATGTACTCTGCCAGCGTAAATCACTGCTAAGTAAACAGATGCTGCCAACATCCGGAAGGATCACAGAAAGCCGCGTCTGGGCTCTGGTCCAGCATCGTTTCTTATGACAAAACGACAAGGTACAGTACAGAACTGGGGGGGGGGTAACTTTAGTCCAAAAGAAGTTATAAGCTGACTGGACAAGTGCTAAAAACAGCCATCGTGGGTGTGCAGGGTGCAGTTTCCTGCCACCTTGAGACCTTGGAGGAGAGTCCAAGGCGCTCAGGACTGGGGGGAAACCCATGACACGTTGCAAAAGCACAGGAAGCACTGGGAAACTCCTCAGGCGTCTGGGAAAGGAAGAGGGCCCTCTTGTGGGCCCGACGGGCAGCTGCCCTCCCTCCTGATGGACAGAAAGAAACTACCGCCTAATGCACAGGTTGCTATCAGATATTCAGCTGGTACTGAGCATCTCCAGGCTAAATCTACTCCACTAAGCAATCCGACAGCAGCCTGACCTGCTTATCTTCCTAAGCACTGCTGAGAAATCCTGGCATTTATTTACAGATCTTAAAAGCTAGAGTTGTTCGCATACTAAGAGAGAGTGAAGCTTTAATCCTAGGTCAGAAAATATGCAACTACCAACTGAACGCATCCACAGGAGGCAAGGAATGACAGATCTGTACAGACGAGAGACAAACACTATGTTCACACTAACTCATAAAGAAAAAAAAAAAAAAAAGACGGGACTTTCCGGAAGAAAAGCCCTCTGTCCACACTAAGCTCACCACTAGCATCATTTGCACATTTTTCTTTTCCCCTCAACAAAATTTTTTTATAATTCTAGAACTGGCAAAATATATATTTTGACTTTGATTAGTAAGAAAGTTCTGTTTTTATAAACATTTGAATTAATCTCACACACAACCACGTGTTTAAAGTAAATGCTCATATTTTATTTAGCAAAGTGAAATATCACCGGGGGGGGGGGGGCTCTCACTGTCACCTCACACTTCTGCGACCAGGGTTCGAGTCTTCTCCATGACTCTGTGTGAGGGGTTTGCATTTTCTCCCCATGTCATCGTGGGGTTTCCTCCAGATACTCCGGTTTTCCTCCACAAAATATGCTGAGGCTAATTGGAGTTACCAAATTGCCCATAGGTGTGCGAGTGTGTGTGTGTGCGCCCTATAATGGGTTGCCCCCCCCATCCTGGGGTGTTCCCTGCCTTGCACCCATAGGCTCTGGACCCCCCACGGCCCTGTACAGGATAGGCAGTTTTAGACAATGCATGTATGGATGGATAGAAATATCACAGTACTGTAGTGTTGCAAACACAAAGTTGTACTTAAAGGGACCATAACAACAACATGGGGGTCCAGAAATGTAGTCCGTACAAGTCTCACTCTCTTCCCCTCAATTTCAGAGCACTGTAATGATTCAATGACTGGATGCCTTTATCATCAGCTACAGTTACACTTAAACAAAGCTCAGACACAGTCTCTTTCTGAGCTCCACAATAGTTGTGAACAGCATACAATGTACACAAAACACGATTTAGCTGCACACAAGTAAGCAAAACAACATATGCCAGGTAGCGAGAGTCTCATGCACCCTCCATGTTCACATGTGGCTTACTTCTGTGAAAACAAAGGCATAGTATTGTTGATTCCCGTGAAGAATATCCAATCAGGATAAAACTAAGAGAGCTAATCGGGAAACGGTCACAAGCTAAGTATGAGCCAATTGGAGCTCACGGGTGTAAGCTTAACAAGACTTTTACGCTTATGAGCATCCACACTAATGTATTTACAGAAACATTAGTTGTCAGAGAGCCGTGAAATTTTTCTCCGTTTCAGGGAAAGAAGTGTCTGTGGTAATGTGGACAGAGGACTAAATCAGAAGATTTTTTTTTTTTTTTGTGTTACTAAACAAAAACGCATTAGTGCGGATGGGCTCAAAGACTGACAGATAGAGACGACTGCTGACAGATCAAAGGCCGCCACCCTGATCACAACCAGGAACCTAAGCAATTACAGTCAAGGTATTTTCTCTGAGAGACAGTACAACCTTTCGATGCAATCTGAAATAAGCATCTTATACTTCAAGAAACAGCATTAAACGCACACACACACACACACACACACACACACACACACACACACACACAATACTGTCAATTTTACTGCATGTGACATGAACAGTCACAGCTTTCCAAAAATCTGATTTCTCAGAAAGCTAACATGCCACGGGGTTTACCCAAATATTTACAGACATGCAGACTCGGGGGGGAGGTGGTCAGGGCCAGCTGTAAGTCCTAAGTAAAAAAAAAAAAAAAAAAAAAAAAGCGTTGACGGCAGCTATTGCAGAACAAAAACACAGGATACACAAGGCTGCGGCTGCTTAACTGACAACCTTCAGAACAGGGAGGAGGGAAAGCAGCAAGGGGCTTCCTGTTCCACCACACCATTCAAAAAAACTTTAAGCGTGAGTTTGCAGAATTTATGGAAATTTAGTCTGGAGTGAATGAATTTCCAGGTACCATCAGACGGACTATTATTGCCCCCATATGGCAACATTGAGCATCAGCAGGCACGGCTCCCTTCGATTTCACAAACAAGGCAAGGGCAACATGTAATATTTTCTTTCAGACACTTAGCAGAAGCAACTGAGCGATACATTCAGCAAATGACTGAAAAGTGACTTATTGGATTGCAAACCAAACTTATGCTGCAAATGCAGAACTTGCACTTTTGATACAAAAAAAAAATCCTAAATTAAGTTCACTTCCACTTTGTCGTTTATCAGGTGCCTTTACCCACCTGCCGCTGCTATTTTTGTCACCATCGCGCGCACTCTCACACCCCCACACGCAGGGACGCGCGCGCCCTGGATGCCACGTTATTTTCGTGGTAGAAACAGGTCCAGCTGCGGATGAAGGTAACTCTGTAGGTCGGGGGCTGGCATGCCGGGGAGAGCGGCCATGACCTCCGCCAGCGGGCGCACACCCTGTCCGTGACACTGCCCTGGGGAGGCGGATCGGGAGCTGCAGGCCGCAGAGGCGGGCGGACGGACGGACGGACAAACGGACGGACAAAGAGACGCACGGGTGACGGGGCGCGAGCTCGGCGTCCTACTCACGCGTCTTCTGGCCCCACATGTGCAGGTGTAGCTTCCCGGCTGAGTAATAGATGAAGCCCAAGACCAGCATGGGACACAAGACAAAGAGCAGCTTGCGTGTGGGTTTCATCATACTCATTTCTCACATAGTCGCTTCAGCTCCACATCACCTGCGGAGGAGACGGGGGGGTTAATGAGCGCGCCGGCCCCGAAGCGCGCCCTGCCCCGGGTGCCACGTTCTGGGGCAGATGTGGGTTAGGGGCGCCGGGAGGAGCCGCCTGGACACGTGATCGGACGGCTTGTCGATCTGTAACCAGTTTAAATATTGTATTGGCATAAACTGGACATTTCACAGAGTGTCGGTGTGATACTGTAAATCCCGCCGAAGCATCATTTACTACAGCCCGGGAGGCGAGAAGCCGTACTAAGTTTGACGGCGTAATACAACAGACGAATAAAACACCAGAAAATGCCCAGAAATAACTTATCATTAATATAATTAAACAGAAACGCATTCCAGTTCAATCTTCCGCCAAACTGGACACATCTACATGTTACCGTTTTTAAAACACAAGAGGAAAGGCAGAGGCGGATTGGGGGTTTTTACCACAAGCCAAACACTGGTGAATCAGCGACATTATTACAACTTTATCATGTAAACCTATCGATACTGATGCGACATATTAGAAATGAGAACTTTTAATAAAAATAATAGCTTACCACAATAGAATGCTTTAGCTGAAATCTTCCGAATTTTTCCAATAAAAAGCTTTTATTTCGGGGCTTCAGGCGCCGCATAATAGCGGAGACACGCGGAAAGCTCCGTAAGAAGAACGTGACCAGGCTGTGGACAGACGGTATCGTCACCGGGAGAAGATAACGAGGGCGCCGGGGGGACCCGAGTCACGGCGGCGCTACAATGTATCCTCCAGGACCGCAAAAGACGCCCGCGACGGCAACAAAGTGTCCCAGACGGGCTGAGTCTGATCCCCGAAAGACGCCACCAGCGGCGGATAAATCATTAACGGATACGGCCCGTTACACGCTCCGGACTCATGAACGCGCCTTTGTGGGGGGAAATCGGCTCGGTTCTGCCTAAATAAAAACAGGGGGGAGGGAATCGGTCTCAGGCGGCAAGAAAAAGCCAGGGCCAGTTTCGGGCCTAATACCGATCGATCGGCTTCTCACAAAGCGGGCTGAAACCAGCCCCAGCCCGGCCTTACCGTCGCTCCAAGGCGCTCCCCGTCTGTCGGCCGTAACTATGCGGAGTCGCAGTCCGGCATGATTCCCCGAAGCGGCTCACGGCTGGGTGTTTAGCTGCGGTGCTGAAGGGCGCCCTGCAGCCGGCGCGTCTATGCCTTTTTATAGCACCTTCTCCCCCCTGTACACTGCTCTCCCAGCCCTTTAGGCCGGCGACGGCTGGCAGAGAGGTTTCATGTCTCATCGGCTGCGCTCCGGTCCGCGAAGCGTCTCTCGGAAGCTCTGTGCTAGACTGCAAGATACGCCGGCATCAAAGCTCATCGTGGCTGGCGCTGCTGCGTTCCAGTCTGGCCGCCCCCAGCCCCCAGAGCGCCGATAGCACGGTGCCGAGCTCAGCGGGACACACAGCCGCGTCTCGTAGCCCCGATCGAGGGTCTCTCTGCGACAGTCACTTGCTGCGACTTTTCCTACGTCGCCTCTTCACTTGGTGTCCAGCTTACAGCGTGGAGCCGCTGCAGAGCTCCGGCCGGCCCTCCGTCCCTCCCTCCGTTCGTCTGTCACACACACAGGCGCACGGAGGCACAGAGCGCCGCTCTTTCACAATCCGAAAGCCCGAAGTTTATTCCAGCGTTCATATCCACAACATGAAGGTCCTTTGAACATGCATGACTGCTGAGCTGTTAGCGGAGAGCGTGCATTCAGGACTGAGTTCCTCATTAATCCCCAGAACGGCTTGACTGAGACCCCGAAACAATATCGGTCTTTCAAACTGCAGGATGAAGTCTAATTCTTCAAACATATACATGGGTTGTAAATCGCATTAATGTTTAAGGTGAATGTAGTTCTTAATGCCATGGAGAGCAACAATATTGTGGTCATATTCCAGCCATAGTGTCCCCGGTACCATAAATGCGGCATCCATGCATTTATGTGAAATTATGAGATCGTGTCTTGCATACAGTAAAGATGACTTGTTACTATATATTGTTGTATTATATCGGCTTGCTCCCGTTCGAAATGGAGATTCCGGTAACTAGTGCAATAACAGACTACATAAAACCGAACAAAATTAATTACTTACTGTTTTGCTCTAATAGTCATATTTTACAAAATTTATGGTTTAATGGTTGCAAAAATGCTTCAACATTTTAGCAGCGATCACCTTCGCACATGTAAGTTTGTACTGTGACCTATTTGCAAAATGGTATGTTTGCATGTCAACAATGTGCCTCAAACATTGACAGAAAAGTCAAATGCACGCGGGCCTGCAGACCCCTGAATGCACCAGATATTGTGAGAGTCAGATATTTTCCCTTAAAGTAAAAGAGGAATAAATCAATAAAACCAAAACTAAGTAAGACAAGTCCGGACTTGTGCTGTTTTTTGGAAGGTTTTCTGGTCAGTTATACCTAACAGGCTGTACTTGATCTGTGCCCCGTGGGCAGTGTGGAAGGAACAGACCCCATGTGTGTCTGGGTTGGGCATCGCTGGAGGCGAGACAGGCCGCTCTCAGAAAGGCTGGGTCCGATCGCACACACTCCCTGGCAAAAAGCAGACTAACAGTCAGTACACTCTGCTGTGATCCGTCCTTACACTTTCTCCAAAGCTGCTGTCTCAAATTTCTCCATATAATTACTGGAAAGTGATTATGTTCATCCTGCGCTCTCTTTCATTCCGTCTCCATCTTAGTCACGTAGGAGATTCTAAGGTGTCCAGGGTTCTCTACATGTTGCAGGGTTTATATCCTGATTTGTTTTTGGTGACATTTTGGTGACATTTCTCTAGCCCCCATATGATCATAACCATGGAACCATTTTCCTGTTTATGGCAGGATGTCCTGCTTGCTCGGCTCCGCAGAGTACAATAGCTCCTGTACTTCCCCAAACGTGGCTGCACCGCCAAGCTCTGCACAGGCACCGGTGTAGACGGCGGACCAAGGCTGTGGTGTATGGGGCAGATATACCAGGTTTCACTATGGCTACATTCTATAACTCTTTGTTCTTCATTGCTTCATTGTGACTGAGCTTCCTAACTCCCCCTCCCAGCCCTACAGTGTCAGAAAAAATGGTTCAGTCCTGTAAAGTTTTGTACCCCAAGGTACAAGCAACATTAATGTACCCCCAATGGTACAAAAGTGTTCCATTTCTGTACCTTAAAAGGTACATTTACTTACAGCCAGGGTACAATTGGCAAACCCTTGACGGTACAGCCCCAGTGACAAGCAATTGTATCACCAAAGGTACAAATTGGTACTTTTTTTGACCACCCCTGCTACCATGAAACGAAAATAGTAAAAACAAAATATGGATCATATAATAATAATAATTATTATTATCATTATTATTTAACCCAAACACAGAACACAAAATTAGACAAAGTGATACAAATTGATATACAATAAAATTTCATAAAATAGATTTCAGTAGCTATGTGTTTGAGTATCCTAGAGAAGTTACTAGAAATCAAATATTCTGGCCTTATGAGGTATATCTACACCTCAGGCACGAGGTGAGCTGTTAGACTGTACGGCTAATGCCATGGGGGTAACATTCAGTAGCAGTAACAGTGGTTATACACAGTACTATCAGCAGAAGGTGGGATTTTCTGTTAATATTCTGCCTGATCTGGAATTACATAATCAGAGAAAGAGCTTGCTGGGACCTCTTAGTGCATTCTAGGGGAGCTTAGCCACACGTGGTCAGGCTGTGTCAGTAAAGCTCTTCCTTCTACTCTGAATTTTTCTCCTTTTAATTCTGGCGATTTTAGGTACTTACCTTTTCACATTAGGGGGATTCTGTCAGTGGCGGCCCTGCATTTAAGTGTTGGGCCAAGCAGACATTTGTTTATGCAGACAGTAGGCGGAGCAGAAACACTAAGAAGATCCGCCCGGGATCAGCGCCGCTGCCTCTAACCGCCGTGAGGGCGGCTCGCATGGCCTGTGGGTCCGGAACGTGGCGTCACCGTCTGGCGCGTTTTCCCGATGCCCCTCTGTGGAGTTTCAGCTTCCTTCTGGCTTCATTGGATATGGCATCACACAGCAGAGCAACACAAGCCAAAGGCTGTTAAACTGGGGCGGCGTTAGTGACACCCAGTGAACCCGCCCATTGTGGGCCCCTGCCTTTGTGGGCCCCCGCCCTTGAGTTCCAGCTCCCAGGATATTTGGAGTAGGCGGTTGTGCTCGGCCTGAGAATCGGCCGTCTTCTCCATTCCAGGACCCGAAGGTGATAAGGAGCTGGCACACAAAACACCACCCTGACAAGACGCCATGTGCCTGACGCCCAAACACTAACGCGCTCCCTCCCACAATCCCGCGGGCCCTCTCTCTGGAGAGCCTACAGACAGAGCAGGAGGACTGCAAGCCTTTTGGCGAGGTCTGCAGGATGCGTTAATCTTACCTTTCAGTTGAGATGGTAGATAAACCACGGTCTTCTGCATCTCCGCCTGGTCGGTCTCGATTCCTTTATGGAAAAAGAAGAAACAACCATCAGTTTTCCTCAGTGCTGTTATTCAGTGTCTTGCTTTTTTGTCTTTCGGGATGTGGCTTCTCTTCACCTCTCATGTAGATCTAAGCTGTGTATTACCTGCTCATTCTGCTCAGCTCTCTTACACAGCAGCTGTAACACTCTGGGCTTCACTTTCTCTAGACCCCCGAAAGAGCCCCAGTCTCCCACAAAGAGGCCCCTGTGTGGATGACGCAGGCCAAAGGCTAACTGGATTCCTGTCAGCTGCACTACAGAAATGTGTGCAGGCCAGAAATACGCGAGAGATTGCTTAGGGACACACAGATGACTCAAACAGCTCGGAATAGCAACACGTTCCACAGCTTCAGCTAAAAACAACGCCAGAGGAAAGCGACTCCTGTTTCCTTTTTCCTGCAGGAGATGTGTGATTTCCTGTCTACAACTCATTGTACAGCGATTCGTGAGTTAATTTTTTTCGGCCAAGTCAGTATCGTGACCGTCTGCAGCGCCAGAGCGTGAAATCCCAGGAGAGCAAAGTCACATGGTGCATCAGGTGACGTGTCACATGATGTAGCTCAGCCCCGCCCCCCCCCCAACACACATGATACACATGACCAGCTCCTGGCCATCATTCATGGTTAGTTGGGACACAGCTGGCAGGGAAGCTCCGTCCCATCAGCCTGTAACTCAATCCTCAGCACATCCCCCCGCCCCCCCCCCGACATTTCCAGAAATGTGATGTGTGATGTGGTTCGATCTCTGTGGACGGGCCTCGGCTGACCGGGATGATAGCCCTAAAGAAACATGAGAGAGAGTGCAAACAAGCAGTAAATTAAATTGTGTAATGTTACCCCTGCTTATTGCGGCATGTGACAGTGCGCTGTGACCGAGCGGGTCGGAGAATCTGTTTGGGCCGGACTTCTAGCCTTCTCCACCGCACTTACCGTCATTGATTCCCTCTCCTGATTAATGCATATGTGCACAAAATCAATTAACCAACACGTACCGGGAACACGCTGCGCTGGTTCTTCCTGGCAGTGGCCGTAGTTCAGCCATGGTTCTGCAGGAGAGCCCCAGACCCGCTCTGAGTGACCCAACCCAGGTGTGTGCCCCCAGTGTAAAGCTGTCCCTCGGGATCGGCTCAGGCTGTGGATGGATGGTTAGCCAGCCTCGGGTTAAACCTCGCTGCCGCGGAGGGTGTGTGCCCCGCTCCCGGGAGCCTGCAGATGGCGACAGTAAGGCTGTATCTAAATAAAAAAGTAGGGCTGGCTTTGCAGCTCTGATATCCGCATGCTGTTTTACGCAGGAAATGGAGCGCAGAGCATTGCAGTCACACCCCCGTGTTTCACGAAATGGCTGCAGTGTCCCAGTGGTCGCATGGTGCGTGGTCACACCCCCTATGTCTCCTGACTGCCCCGTGATGCCCCCATGAGGGCAGTGCACTGCTAATATGCCTAAGAGATTAAGGGGGGGGGGGGGGGGC
>JAODJW010000043.1:1594986-1610870 GCA_026777045.1 Hyperopisus bebe
GAAAGGAAGAACAGAAACTGAGGGGTGGGGAACATGTAAGGGGGAGTAGGACCCACGGAGCAGCATGTTTCTGGTCCTGCAGAGTGAGTTTGCCCACTGTGCGGCAGTAGTGCCAATGACTCTCTTTGGTCATTTTGCAGCTTTAACGGCCTGACTACATGCATTTGCTGGTTCATTTGCTTCAACTCCTCTGTTATGTCTAAAACAATTAGCATTTTAATGCTCAGCATCTGAGCTTGTTAGCCACTCATGATATGCTAAGAACTTCCCTGACCACTCCCACATTATGTAAAGAGCTTCCCTGACCACTCCCACACTACATAAGCAGCTTCCCTGACCACTCCCACACTACATAAAGAGCTTCCCTGACCACTCCCACATTACCTAAAGAGCTTCCCTGACTACTCCCACACTACATAAGCAGCTTCCCTGACCACTCCCACACTACATAAAGCTTCCCTGACCACTCCCACACTACATAAGCAGCTTCCCTGACCACTCCCACACTGCATAAGAAGCTTCCTTGACCACTCCCAGATTATGTAAAGAGCTTCCCTGACCACTTCCACACTGCATAAGCAGCTTCCCTGACCACTCCCACAGTACATAAAGAGCTCCCCTAACCACTCCCACACTACATAGAGAGCTTCACTGACCACTCCCACACTATGAAGACAGCGTTTTTATGGCCACACCCACATTTCATAATGAATCTCTCAGGCCACTCCCTCATGATCCTCAGGTCACACCCACAGCATGACATCTAACTAGCAGCCCTTAACAGAGAGGTCCGTACACATGGGCTGAATCACTGAGAGTATGATCCCAGATAGACCCAGTCGGAATTGCGGGATGGTAAGTGTGGAAACACTGGGCAGGACAGAGCTGTGACAAAAACGTTGTACAAAACCCAATTATTCAACTTTATTAACATCAAGGAGTTTTTTTGCACCGTTTTTCATTTTTATTAACAAATAGAAAACAGACTGTGTATACAACAGATTGAACCCTACAGCACTATGCATACACAAGGTAGAAATGAAAGGTTCATAGATATTTCAGTCCCTCATCTCAAAATGCACTGTTGATTACATGTAGAATTCCTCCACCGTGTGTTGGCTGCGCATTGGCTGCTCCGTCTGTAGGCGTGGCCCTCCAGGATCCGGGGGCGGCGTGATGCGAGTTAGAACATTTCTCCTTTAACACATACTAGCAGAGAGAAAAATCATTCTCTCTCTTTTGCCGTGATCCCACATCTGCTGAGATTTTCTGAGAGAATCAAAGATTACTGAGTGGAATATTCATCAACTTTTAATGTCGTTGCAGGATAGCAACAAATGTATATATGCATGTATATATTTATATATTTATAAAAATAATACCAGGTCTATCTGAGGGTTGCAAGGCTTCTCTTGCCCCCTGCTGGATGACCTTTAGCTGTACAGGTGGATGTTATTTGTTTGTGCTTCAGTCCCTAACGTGCCTCTCTATCCTGCCCACCCCCCAACCACCTAAAGCAGCGAAATTTGGTAATAAGCCATATTGCGGGCTAAAGGGCAGGAGCAGAAGGCGTTCAGGGCATTCGATGTGATTCGGGCCCCCTGCTCTGCTCCATTCATCGCTGTTGCTCGGGGGGGGGGGGGGGGTAGCTCCTCTGTAAGCCATGTTTACTCATGAAATCACAGTTAACAGCTATTGAGAACGAAGTTAGGATCTGTACACAGCTGATATCTTCAGTTAATTCATTTTTCTTTTCCTAATGGATTTATATAGTACCACTAGACCTCTGGCATGATTTTATTTGTTTTCTAATATTCATCTCCTTTTTTTATAAAGTACCTGGAAGTGAAAAGACTTATAAAAGTTATCCCCCATTCCAATGGATAAGATCAAATTACACAGAAGAAAAATAAGAATGAGAGTAATAAAATCATGGTAAAAATAAAATAAAATGAAACTGACAGCAGCTTAGGAAACAGTGGTTTCTCCAGTATTAGTATCCAGGGACGTGTTTAAAATACATGTCCCTTATGCTAAAAATAACCTACAGAGATGAAGGAAAAAGTAAAAAGATATGCAGACAGGAAGTTAAGAATAAAGAAAATAACAAATATTAAATGATTATAAAAAACATGAATCTAAATATTATTTCAATGATGATAATATAAACGATAATGATAATTAAAAAAACAAAATCACGGTTTGCCGTATTGAATAAGGACAGGAAAGGGAGGGATGTCACATGTGCTGTTCATGCCAGCCTGCCACTCACAGCTGTTGGATTCTGTGGAGGTTTTTCTTTTTCTTTTAAAGCTCTGTGCCAGCTGGGGGGGGGGGGGGGGGGGGGGGACCACCTTGATTGACGGCTGGCCAGTCCTATCCGCCGCATGCCCATTCCCCTCTCCCCTCTGGCAGCTCTGTACAGAATCAGGTGGGTGGAAATGGCTCAGAAGGAACACTTGGCACTCCTGAAGGGATTCCGGGGCTTTCCAGGAGTGGTTACGTTGCATAGTGGTCAAAGCTGCCCAGGTACTCCAGAGCTGCCCTGTAGCACAGCTGGTACTGGTCCTGGTGCAAAGGAGGAAGGGTTGAGTATCAGCATCATGGAGATGGGCAGCCATGTTTGGCTTGACTGCCCCACCCCCTTTCACATATGACCACGCCCTCGTCATGGCCACACCCACCACCCGGCCCACCACACAGCATACCTCTGTTTGCACCATGGCTGGCCGCTGGGTCCGTAGTGTCTTCACCGTCTGGAAGAGGTCGACCACGCCCTCGTACCTCATCCTCTCTAGCACAATGCTCAGGGTGATGAAGACACCAGTCCTGCCCACACCGGCACTGCATACAGCAAGGACACGTGTTAAGCACTGAACACAATACGTACACACAACCCAACAAACAACCCAACTCCCCTAAACACCATCGCTTTATATCAGCATTACAATTGGCGCTTTTTTCTACTTGATATACAGAATTACTGGATTTCTGCTGTAGTCTGTTAGCTAAAATGATAAACATGAAGTTTCTCATAAATTGAACCATAAAACATGGCATAAAATGCCCTTCTTCTTGGCAGCCCCTAGCAGTGACACAGTGAGGTGTTTAACAGTGTGGCTCTTAGTACATTACCTGCAGTGCACAGTGATTGGTCCATCCTGCCCAAACTGCTCCTTGGTTTTGTGCACTTGGCCAATGAAATCGATGAAGCCCTCCCCGGTTTTTGGCACGCCCTGTTCAGGCCAATCGGTGAACTGGAACTGCCGGATGGTCCTGGACTGGCCATCCTGATGAACCAATGGGAATGTAGAGTGTGAGACTGCATCAACACCCACTTTAGAATGCTCCTGATCCCCATAAAAGGCTAAGCGCTAATGCCTGGATCGCTGACTTTCGGGAGGATAATGGTTTAATTGTATCCCATCTCATGCTACAGAAAGTCTTAAAGTGAACCATCTCTTTATGTAAGGCTTATGGCCAGCATTCTGGTGCCTTCCGGCTCGCCTGCTGCCCATTCGGCCTCCCAAATGCTGGCAGAATCTGAGAAATAACCACAGGGCAGAAGGCAAAGAATAAATGCAGCCAGGAGGAGAAAATGTCAGGCTGATCTTTTGTTTAAATACCAAACAAAATGGCAGCTCGTCGACAGGGAACCTGCGCTGGTGAAGAACCTGCATCTACAGTAAGGACAGGAACCGCCATCTTATTCCCAAAAGAGATACATGCAGCAGTCACACACAGGCAAGGGCGTCCCACTGAGCCGGGCTGCTGCATAACTCACTCCGTAAAGCTAAAGGAGCTGCTGCCTGATCAAGGTGGAGTGGAACCCAGTTCCCTGTGGAAAACAACTGAGCCGCCTACCGCTAATCAAAACACACTGACGTCATGCTTACTACATACTACGGGAAAACGCAACGCTTCCAAGTAGCTAAACGGCGTCGGCATACACATACGGACACCAGCAGGAAGGGAGGCTCTGGCACCACCTACCCTGGCATCGGTGACCTTGAACTCTCTCAGGATATACTGGGGCATGTTGTACTCCGCCATGGGGTCCACCACGAAGTATTGGTAGCGGGCAGAGCGCTCTGCGGGCCAGTACTGATGGCACTTCTCCTGCAAGGGCACAAAGTGGGATAAACAATGAGCATTTCTCTGCCACACGTCAGTGCAGTCTACCACGGAGTAACACTGGTGCATGTTTGAAGTATTAGCACTGAACAAATGTGAGCATGACCATTAGCACTGAGCTAGTGTGAGCACTGACCATAAACAATGAGCTAGTGTAAGTTAAATATTAATATCATAATTGCAGAATGGCCATGACCCTGCCAGATCCACTCACTCGAGCTATCTCCCTCAGCTTGGCCAACATCACCATGATGCTGGAATTGTGAGCACCAACTATTACCACTGGGCAAGCATGAGAATGATTATTAGCACTGTTAGCGTGAGCACTGACAGTTAGCACTTAACTAATGTAAGCACCGACAATTAGCACTGAGCTAACGTGAGCATGACCATTAGCACTGAGCTAGCATGGGCACCAACCGTTAGCACTGAACTAATGTGAGCACCGACCATTAGCACTGAGCTAGCGTGAGCATGACCATTAGCACTGAACTAATCTGAGCACCGACCATTAGCACTGAACTAATATGAGCACCGACCATTAGCACTGAGCTAGTGTGAGCATGACCATTAGCACTGAGCTAGTGTGAGCACTGACCATTAACAATGTACTAGTGTGGGCACCGACCGTTAGCACTGAGCTAGCATGAGCATGACCATTAGCACTAAGCTAGCGTGAGCACCGACCAATAGCACTGAGCTTGTGAGCACAGACCATTAACAATGTGCAAGTGTGAGCACCGACCATTAGCACTGAGCTAGCGTGAGCATGACCATTAGCACTGGGCCAGTGTGAGCAGTGACCGTTAACACTGAGCTAGTGTGAGCACTGAGCTAGTGTGAGCACCAACCGTTAGCACTGAGGTAACGTGTGCATAATCATTAGCACTGAGGTAGCGTGAGCACTGACCGTTAGCACTGAGCTAGCTTGAGCACTGACTGTTAGCACTGAGCCTATGTGAGCACCGACAGTTAGCACTGAGCTAACGTGAGCACCGACCGTTAGCACTGAGCTAACGTGAGCACCGACCGTTAGCACTGAGCTAACGTGAGCACCGACCGTTAGCACTGAGCTAGCGTGGACACCGACCATTAACAATGAGCAAGTGTGATCACTGACCATTAGCACTGAGCTAGTGTATGTTAAATATTAATATCATAATTGAAGAACGGCCATGACCCTGCCAGATCCACTCACTCGACCCATCTCCCTCAGCTTGGTCAACATCACCACGATGGTGGAATTGTGCTCCCAAAGCATCCTCCAGAAGTCCTCAGTGGTCTCTGCCAGGGGGCCCTGTGTGGCGATGTAGGCCTTCTGCTGCCTGAAGATGCAGGGAATGGCAGAGTCAGGGAATGGAGGCCTTTCAGTCCTCCCTGGCAAGAGATGATGGCTTGGGGTTCAACAGCAACACCCCTACTTGGACTTGAACCATCAACCTTCATGTTCCAATACCACATTCATAATCACTACACAGCCCACAGCGTGAACAGATGCCCTTTGCTGAGAGCCAACACAGTATGGTGCATTTTACAACCGTAGCTGCACTAAAGCTCTGAAATAGCATTTCCTGGACCAACACATTCCACCACGCCCTCCCCTTTTCCTGATGCCAGGTGCAGTTTCTAGTCTCTGCCACCAGAGGGAAGTGTGTCCTCACAGAAGAGAACAACGGTTGCTCTTCTCCTCGGTAAGGCAGTGAAGGAACCTTAATGAAGGTGCTGCGGGGCGGCCAACGTGCAGCCTGGAGATTAAAGGTAGCTGTGGGGTCTTCTCAGCACAAAGCGGCACCAGCGAGTCTGCTCCGCCCGCTGCCTGTCAGCACGGGCTAATAACTCTCCAGCGCTGAAGGACCATGAGCAGCCATCAGGAAATGCTGGAGGATTATCTCTCCCCATTTTTTACTCTTTCCTCGCCTCCCTTAAAATGCCTGACCCCGTTACTGCGCAGGTCTGGCTGCGTGTTATGTGATGCAGGGCACGGATGGCGGCGTGCAAACACGCAGGCGCATAAAGGGCCAGATGGGAGGTCTGCCAGGGAGGACCCAGTCCGCCTCCGTCCTTCTCCACTAATTAGTGTGCCTGAACGTGACGTGGAGTTTCAGACAGAACCCAAAGCTGGGCCACCAAACATCTCGGTCCGGAAAGTGTTGTGGGTGAGATATATGTCATTAACTGGGCCTATTTGGAACACATGGGGGAGGGAAGGGGGGTAGGATTTCCTGTGCTGAGGAGTATGATGGAGGAGGCAGTAGGGGGGCCATCATCCATGTATGAAGCAGGTGATTAAACTATTGCTGCACTGGGGCCCCCTAGGTGCTCATGTTTTAATAAAAGGGGGGGGGCCTCAGGACTGGCTTTTTGCATTTGGTGCATTTTTGCACCGAAGTTTGCATTCGGTGTGGAGCAGCGGCCCTTCATGTGGCTGGGAGGCAGGTTGCTGTATTTGGGGCTGTTAGACGTTTCATTTTGCCCTGGACAATGAAAACTGCCCCCCTGATGAAAGTGGCCCCATCTGGCGGTTTGGAAGCACTGTGGTGTGGAGCGGACAGAGCCCGTCGCTGGTCCCCGGAGACACCAAGATATCCTTAACTGCTAACATAGCACAGCTAATCAGCGTTTTATTTTAGCTGCCATCTGATGCCTTCACCCCAGCCCACCCCCGCACCATACCTGTAACCGTCGATGTAGCTGGCATTGATGTAGTCGGAGCCCTCCACCCCGCGAATGGGCTGCAGGCACACCCGTGTCGACTCAAACGGCATGATGTTCACCAGCCTGTTCTTGAACTTGTTGCAGGGGAGGTTTGCACTGATGAACCTGGAGGTGTGTGCTTTGGAGTTGGCCAGTCTCTGTGGGGGCGAGCAGGAGACGGCCAGGTGAGACTTAGCGCTGACTTGGGGGGGCGGCTTGGGCGATTAGTCCGAACTTTGTATCCGATCCTCAGAGCGCAAATGTCACCCACCGCTCCGGCTAAAACCCAGAGCTCTACCTTGCCACGAAATCCTGCACTCATTAGTTTACAACACTACGTCATTCGAAAATGGATTCTGGCTAACCGGACACAGTCGACAGGCACATGTGGGCAGGCGGTTTAGTTCTTGGGCCTTTCACGTACCCCTCAGACACACTGCGATAAACACATGCCTGTTGCCTGGCCCCAAATGTAATTGTACTATAGCAAAAGTGCATGGCTGATGACATCAAAAAAGACCAGCTAATCGGATCTGCAGCCTGCTCCTATACAGCCCAGCCAGCCAATCAGATCTGCAACCTGCTCCTACATAACCTAGCCAGCCAATTGCATCTGCAGCTTGCTCCTACCCAGCCAATCGGATCTGCAGCCTGCTCGTAAACAGCCCAGCCAGCCAACTGGATCTGTAGCCTGCTTTCTCTTTGGATTTACACTCACCCATCATGCAAAACAAATTTGGTCCCTATAATTTTGGATGTTGAGCAAACCCCCTCTATGTCCAGAAAGGATTAGAGTGGTGTGTTGATGGACTGAAGCACAGGCCAATGGGGTGACAGCTTGACCATCCTCCCCCCCCCCCCTTCCCCAGACCTCCGGGGGGTTTATCTGCTGGGCTGTCAGATGGGGTGTCTGCCTCCCTGGCCTCCCCCCTGATCTCACACCTAGCCTGATAGATGGATTGCTCATCCTCGGAGAACCTCTCCATGGACACGGTCCCTCCCCCAGAGAGAGGCGGGGTTTCTGAGCCGATGCAGTCATGCTGCTTCTCCGATCAGGATTACGCCCACTATCTGCCTTTGCACAACATACCACAGACCATGCTGCTAGAATTGACTCTTCTTTACTGTTTTTGGCAACACTTAATTACACTTATTTGTTTTAAATTATCGCACATGGAGATAAAAAGAAATGTAGCTACATTAAGCACTACCAGTTCAAGAACTAAACTGATAAACTGATTTAATTTCAATGATTTCATTAGTCACAATGCTGCCCCCTACTGTTAGGATCCGTAAGCAAGTGAACACATTAATTCTGGTCTATGCCTGGGCGAGGTTAGCCGGTGAAATCAAAACGACCAAAGTTCCAGACACACAAGGTCTAACTAATCAGCCCAGGGGCTGAGGACATCTCGCCTACCTTGAACTCCAGCTCCATGGCGGTGACTGTCTCCCCAATCGAGACCTGGGTGAGCTTCTGGATGTGGGAGTAGAGGTTGCGGGCAGGAACTTCAGTGTTGCCGCAGGTGGCAGCCTCCAGCAGCGCCTCATGAATGAAGATGTACTGGTCCTCCGTCTGCACCATGTAGTTGCGCTGGGCACGCATGCATGTCACGTGGCCATAGATGTCCACGCTCTTCTCGTGCTTCATGCGTTCCAGCATGGCCTCGATGACGATCAGGCAGCCCGTGCGACCCACACCAGCACTGGGGAGGAAGGACACCATGACATCCACTCTCTCCAACCAGAGTACATCACTGAACTACAGTACAACACCTCCCTGTGTGGAGGAGAGAGGACTACCTGCAGTGCACCACCATGGGGCCGGCATCTGGCGGGTTGCATGACTTGACACGGCGCAGGAAGGCCAGGATGGGTGTAGGGTACTCTGGAACGCCGTGGTCTGGCCAGGCCACGAACTGAAATTGCCGGACCTCCCTCTTCTCACTGGAGCCGTTCTATGTGAGGAGGCGGAAGAGCAACTTGCTTTCAGGGACAAGGGGCTAGCACAGAGGAGCCTGCTGCTGCCTGTGTTTGGGCCCCAGGGAGTGAAGTGTGTATGCCAGGATCACTCCACATTAGTGGCAGCGACATGAGGCATGCAGTGGGAGCGGACGATGGGACCACAGGGGTCCGCGGCGGCATGCCCCCTCCCGTCCCTCCCTCCTGCCGTCGACACTTACATTATTTATGCACTTTGCAAAAGGCACTGGGCTTTCAATTTTAAACAGCCGGAAGTGTACTGAGACGGCTGATATAAAGCACAGCGGCCAAGAGGCAAAGCCATGACCCCTCCCCGCCTTACTCCAGAACCATAACCCAGTCCTTAACCACCACATCCCTGCTGCACCACGGAGAAGTCTTTAAATGCTTTCAAGCAGTACTTGAGAAAGTATTAGTACTTTAATGCCCACAGGATACTGGGCCTAGAGTGATATTGCTCTAAGGGCATTTAAAGAGCCTGGAGCCGTCCTCCCCTACCCAGAATGTGGCTGGTGGGACTCCTACCTTGTAGAGGGCGAAGGTGCGTACGCTGTAGGTGGCTAGCTCCACCGTATCCAGCATGGTCACCTGGATCATGCCATAGGTCTCCGGGCCTCGGGTTGGCCAGTACTGGTCACACTTAACCTGCAGGACATATAGACTGTCAGTGAAATGTGGGGGAGCTTGAGGGTGTTTTGGTGCCAGGTCTCTTTATACGCAGACTAAGGCTGACTGAGACTGACTGAGATTGACCAACGCTGACTGAGACTGACTAAGGCTGACAGAGGCTGACTCAGACTGAATGAACTTCTCATACTCCGCTGTCTGCATTCCCGAGTTTGGGACAGAGTACAGAAAGCTGGCAGGTCCTCATTAAGGCCTAGAGGATTAGCAGATGGGGACATCATGCTACGTAGCCCCCCCCGCCCCCCACCACAGAGGAGGGGGTTGCAGGCCTTTGGATGCCCCACAACCTCCACTTGCCCCTTCCACATGTGGGCCTCTCCAGGGCCTTAGGTGTATGGAAGCCATGTAGCGAAAGCAAATCACTCTAGCACACACACAAGGTCATGAGAAGTGGACCGTCAGCACCGTACCAGGCCGCCACCTGCTCCCATAATTCCTCAGCAGATAGCCCCCCCCCCCCCCCCATCCGCTTGCAAAACCCGGAGTGACTGTGACACAGAGCTGCGTGAGGCGGGTGCCAGGTGGAGGTCACCCAAGCAATGGCGTCCTCCATTGGAGAAAACTATTTGTGTGAAATATAAATGTGCTATTGCATTTCTCAGCTTCCAGGCCTGCTTTGGAATACAGAAAGAGTCACTGCTGAACTGCTCACACAAACCAAGACATATGTTACAGTTCAAATGAGGCTACAGTGGGACCATCAGCACCTTGGGGTGAAATGCAGGCCAGGCCCCTACCCTGCACCATGCTTCTTTCTCTATCCATGCCTCGCCTCTCAACCTGCCTCTTCATTTGGCAAATCACGATAAAAAAATTCAGTGTCCTGAATGTGAAGCTGAAGCAAAGCACATTTACATAAGATGAGAATCAACTGTGGAGTATGTAAGTGCTGTAGCAGAGCAACGTCAGTACAACCAATCCGCTCTTGGATACAATCTGAGTATTCCTCCCCATCCCCCAGACACGATACTTGCTTCATCGCTCTGAGTTGTCACAGCAGTAAAACTGGAGCGGATCACGGCCCTCCAGTCCTCTGCATCATGTACCAGGTGTTGGCAGTGAGGGTACACTCTTTCCAGCATGCCAGTGGGCCGAGAATGTCATTGGGCTAAGACACATCAGCTGTGGTGCCAACTTTTGTCATCCAACGTCACTACAGAGCCAGGGATAATTATCCCAGCTCAACCCCAGTGCTGCCATGGCTATGGGCTCCTCAAGACAGCTAACTAACATTTTTCTGCCGTTATCATTCTCGATGGATTACTGATTTGCTGTTTAATCTACTCCTGTCTCCAATCTGACCTCATGTCTATCATCTGCCTGGGAACAAGAAAGTCCCCTGATGACCAAACAAGTGAGACTCCTATGTTACACATGACATTTCTGTGGTATTGAAGAGAGACTTGCTGATGCACTATGATGCATTATCCAACTTTGCATAGCGAGTTGTGTGGCTTTCATCCAAAATCATGATCAAGTAAGAAAAGCCTGGGGTCTGAGAGCAGGATTAGGAAATGTCCCTGGAGCACTTGGGGTTAATGTTCTTGTTCCACGGCCCAAAGCCTTCTAGACTTCAGCACAGATCTCTAACCCTCTGAGCTACACAGTCAGTCTGTCTGCAGATATTACTGCAAGATATTCCCTAGGGAAAGCTATGGAGGAGTGAAAAGTGCATGATGGGTACTCACCCTAGACTTTTCTTCTAATCGGGTCATCATCACGATTGTGGCAGACCTCTGTTCCCACACCATCCTCCAGAAGTCACTCAGAGTCTCGGGCAGTGGGCCCTGTGTAGCAATGTAGGCATTTTGCTTGCGGTAGCCATCAATATAGTTGGCGTTGATGTAGTCGCTTCCTGGCACACCTGAGAAGCAGAGACACTCTGTGACATCACCCCCTACCTTTGCATTGTCACAAAAACAGAACTTGTGTTTTACACACAGTTACTTTAGTGCAGGGGTGGCTAATCTTATCCACAAAGGGCCGGTGTGTATGCAGGTTTTCACTGCAACCCCCTAATTAGGTCACTAATTAGAGGACTGATTGGCTAAAGAGTCCTCACACCTGGGTTTGAACAGCTGACCTACAGGTTACCCCAAAAACCTGCATACACCCTGGCCCTTTGTGGATAAAATTGGCCACCCCTGCTTTAATGTATTACAGTTAGACCAAATCATGTTTGGGGTTTGACCAAATGGAATGAAACATCCAATAAACTTCATCTCCCAGTTGACTGAGATCATGGAAGGACCTCATTGGCCAGTGGCATTTTGAGGGAGCCATTTAGGCCTCTTACCATAGGCATACTCACCATCGATGGAGCTGAGGATGACTCGAGAGTGGTCATATGCAATGACATTTGCATAGCGATTCTTTGGCTTGTTCACCTCGAGGTTGGAGTTCTCCCACGTGAACTGCTGGCCAGGGTCTATAGACTGAGATAGAAAGACAGGGAAGAGAGGAAGTGGGCTTTAGAAGCCTCACACATACACTGTAGTTGGGCCTGGGGCAGGTCATTAATGCTGCATGGTATCTCTTCAGGTGCAGATTAACATAGCCTATGAATGTGTAGGCAAATTAAACTAAATTAAACCAACAATGTGTGTGTTTCAGAGACATCGGTCATTTGCATGCTGCATTTGCTGACTAACTCTAGGTATATCGAGTTGTGGTAGAGAGAGGGAAACTAAAGAGATGATAAAAGCAAGCCGGAGGACATGGAAGTCAGACAGAAATTCCTTCCCCAGAGTATCCCACTGATGTAATGCCATGCAGGTCAATCATCAGAGCCTCTTCCTGCCGGCCACTTGAGCCCATCTCTCTAACCTTCCTGATGATGGCTATTAGTCCTGATGGTTTGTTCTTTTGTCACTCTTTAATGGAAAATGCCAGGTTCTCCATTGGTGCCCTGGGAACCTCCTCCCATTCCCTTTAAGAAAGCACCTCCACTCCATCTTGCTCTAATGAAAGGCAAACTTACTATATAAAAACATTTACAAATCCAACATAGCACAACAAGTCCGCAAGTGTGAGTGGGTATTCTCTTTTCTCTATGAAAGGTCTATGTTTCCCAGCACAGCCGGGGGCCAGCTTGAGGAACCCGCCGCTGTCAGGTGTCCTGAGAGAAGCCGAGGTCACCTTCTCATTCATATCATCCCCATTTTTCCTCCCCTTGGCCTGTCCATCAGAGGACACCCGGGATTGGCCGGACACTCTTTTTAGCCGGTACTCCCGCTTACAGAGATCTGCACCATGACGGATGTATGAAAACAAGTGTGCGGCAGGTCGAGCAGATGGCGAGAGCGTACACTCTGTGTATTTTTAAATCTAACTAACACCTGAGACCTGGCGCCTTGACACATTTCTAAGGCACAAAGAGCAAAGATTTGAACCAGGGGGATATGTGAGGCAGGGCACAGGTCAAGGTCACCGTGGGTTAAACGTGTTGGTACGATTCAGCTTCTCTGCTGTGTCGAGATGATTGAAAAGTACAAACCGATGCCATCTTCAACACATCACACGGTATGTCCTCTCAAAGAAATTTCAATGAAAATCGACCGTAGCTATCCTAGCTCGCCTCGGATGTTGTTTTGGTACGGCTCTTCCTAATTCATTTTGGGCTTGAGGCGAGGCAGGACTGCTTATTACAGATGCTTAAGGCAGAGTCCCAGCAGTCTGGTTCAGGAGTCCTGCTAAAGCTTCGGCGACATCATTTGTTGGCAGAAACAAGACGGTGAGTAGGAGATGCCACTTCCGTGACAAGAAGCCCTCAGCAAGAGTGCACACTCAACCCCCGCACAGCCAAGGAGGCAACAATTTTAATGCTCTCATCCCCTGGTACATGAACAAATGCTCACGTCAGTATACAGAAAAAACATCGATGCGTTTAGGAAACATGTTTCCAGAGCTTTGGATTAATACCTCAGCTCCATTCTGAAAAGGAACAGACATTTCTTGGCCGGATAAAAATCTCTCAAAATCCTACGAAGATGGCATCGGTATTTGCGTCGTGTCTCATTGGTCCGAGAGGTGTAGCATGCGTAAGCCAGCCAGAGCTGTGCCCATTTTCACAATCTCCTTGTCGTCTCTGTGGTGTTCCCTTCCATGTTTACAGCTCCAGCTAATGCTTCCCTCCTCCAGTGCTGATGACTGAGGTCCTAATTTCCCTCACATTTTCACAGTTGATCTGCGGTGGGGGTTCTCCATCGCTCCCCATTTGGACACCACGGGTCGTATCGCAGCATCGATCAGAGGCATCACATAGTTGCATGCCACTCGACATTTTCCCCCATGCTCCAGATGTTACGTGGAATCCATAGTTGCAAATCCCTCTCCCTGCAAAGACATCCTAGCATTGTACCCAACCTGTCGGTGGGGCCCACAGTGCACTGAATGCACCTATTCAGACAACGTCTGGCTCAGAGCGGGGAAATCAGGCACTGTAATCAGTGTCAATAAGGGGGGTATGCTTATTCCAACAGCTGAAAGTGTCTGGAATGGTGACCAGATTCAGTCTGTCCTGGGTCTACGCTGTTCAGCTGTGAGGCACCCGCGTAAAGACCACCATTATCCCCCCACCAGTCCCGCTCCACACGGTGGTAACAGTATCCTGAACATCGACTGAGAAACTCCTGGCACACACCATTGCATGACCAGGCTGCCCTGTGACCATAGTAGGAGAACAAACACCAGCAACTTGCACAGGGTGGGATTTTTCCATGCTGGGAAAATGTGCAAGAAGCAGTCCACCATCTGCAGGGACCAGGGATACCTCCCGGATCTGAGTAAAAACCACTACAATCTTTGCAGCAGCAAACCCGTGCCATACTCCAAACCAGCCGTGGCAGAGGGACTATAGCTACTCCTGTCTGATAGGTCGGCTAGTTGAGCCGTTGCATCTGCAGGCTGACGGCATGTCTGGGTGCGAGCCCTGGCTCCTGTCACCAAAATACTGATTGCTCTGTCTGCTCTGCTCCCGCTAAATGACAGTTATTTAGGGAAACTGGTCCAGTGTGGGAAGCTCTGGGTGTGACTGGCGATGGGTCCAAACAGACCCTCATCAGTCTGGAACATGGCTGTCTGAAACCAGCTTGCGAGTGGAACGCCCTAATCGTCCATGAAGCTTGCACGGCTGTGACATATTCTGCTGTGATGTGCAAGAGAGCAGAAGACACCAGCTAACACACTTAGCTTTTTGACTGAAATGTAATGATAGTAAAGAAAAGGCCCATAAATCACACTAGGAAACTGTCAGACAGTGACGGGGGAAGCAGGTATAGCACAAGCGGGATGGAAGCTTAAAAAAACAGACCCACGTGCTGAGAAACCTCTTCATGTGATGCTATAATTAATGCCGCCACCCCCCCTGGCATTTACACAGATGGAAATCCTCCCACCTCCCACTACACCCCCCCCCCACCAAGAACATGCCACTATAAATGCTAATTTCCCACCTTTGTAGGAGAGCATTAACCAATAATCCCAGGTTGGGCTTCCTAGATGAAACAGTATCTGCCACCTTCTCTCACCCACCCAAAAAGTATGGCTACAGCAGGGGTTCGGCTGGTACTCAGAATTAAAGGCAACAAGGACCACAGCCAAAGTGTGGCCGCTGCCCAATAGTTGGGACACCGCACTGCTTTTAGATCTGGGGGCTTGGTTTCCCCTGGCCCCTTTTGCAGTTATAATAAATACATACAACCTTCCTTTACCCCCAGCTGCCCTCTTCGCTGCCCTGCTTTTCTCCTGACTGGCCCCTTCCACCACCATCAGTTGCTCTTTGGGGTGGTTTTATGTTCTCCATCACTAAGAGCATTTCCACAGGATTACGGTCTCAGCTGTGCAACTCCTGCCCTTAATGTGCTGATAACAGATGGCCCTCTGGTGCTTAGCGCTAACGGCAGCGAAAGCGGCAGCCAGCACCGCGGCGCTAGGGGACTGGTCAGCTCGAGGTCCTTCAGCAGCCAGGCCGGACACGTGTGAAAGTGCATATTGATTGGCCAACACACAGCGTGGCCTGTGCCTGAGTGACATCACATTTCCCCCTTACCTCATATTCCTGTGAGAACCGGAGGCCGTCGTTGGCTTTGAGTCGCTCGATGTGGTCGGCCAGTTCACTTATGGAGATCGGTGGGTGTTCTCTCATGCCTGGGGGAGAGTCAAGGGACACAGAATGAGCCAGCTGAGCGCGGGTGGGTGAGAGCTGACATACACAGACTCCCTGGTATACAAACAGCAATGAGGCCTCCCAGAGAGACGATGCAGTGTGGGCAAAGCAAGAGATAGAGAAAGCTGACGCAGACTGATGACGTCATCATGCTGCGCATAACTGGCACACATACCAGCAATGTGTATGAGCGTATTGACATGCTCACAGTTGGCAACAA
>JAODJW010000043.1:1629387-1640428 GCA_026777045.1 Hyperopisus bebe
GGGGGGGGGGGGGGGGGGGGGGGGTCACGGAGGACTGAAGTTTAGCGTCCAGCAGGATAACTCACTCTTGCCGGAATGTTCTCGTAGCTGCGGCTTTCTTGCTCCCTTCGATTTCTGCTGAGATGCCGCAGATGGCCACGTAGAGTGATTTAACGCACACAAGGGGGGGGGCACGGGTGGGCAACGCACACAGTCTGGACCACGACGCCCTGGGGATCGTCCGATGGTCTCGCCAAAAAGTACCAGCATGCCTCATGCTGGCTCCAACCAATCAGGGAAGGGCCGATAGCGGCCGGCGGGCATGTCGACGAGAGACGAGTGGATGCCAATTCTGGAACAAAAGGAGTCGTCCCCCCCCCACGAAGAGCGAGAATAATCACACCACCCTCCTCTGCTTTGGCACAGATCTGCTAATTTTCAACTTAAATCGGAATAACAAGGCAGTGTACATGTAGCGATGATCGATCAGTGGTAGAAGCTGCTAGTGTGGGCGGGAAATGCAGGGTTCACACAGAGCGCCGCAACAAACAAATGGGTACACACCCCCCCCAGCCCAGCCCAGGCCACAGAGGAAGTGCGTCAGCATGGCTGCACCCCTCCTGCCCTTTGGCGGCAGCGGGTACCTGGGCTTCGGGCAGTGCCACGTCCAGGATGTTGGGCTGGCCATTCTCCATCCGCGAATAGATGACCTGGTAGCCACGGATCTGCCCGTGCTGCTTGGTGGAGAGAGGCGCCTTCCAGGTCACCCTGATGGCTGTGGAGTTCACAGGCTCCGCCTCCACTTTCCTGGGCGGGGCGCCGGGCACTGCGAGGGGGGGAGGAGGCAGGGATTATGGGGTGCACTGACAGGGTGAGATTAACGGCATACAAAGAAGCCTGTTTAGTAGTTTTACACGTGTGGTTTCCAGGTGCTTGCAGCGGGTCTCTCACAGGGAGCAGGTATAAGAACGAGGCGGAAAGTCGATGGCGTCCACTGACCCGTTCACCGCCCCCCCCCCCCCCAAAAAAGCCACATCCCCCTCATATGGGATTCAGCCTCTCAGCAGCACTGACCTCAGACTGCACCTGTCACCTTCTGCAGACCATGTCTACTAACCCCCCCACCCCCCCACTCTTTGGGCTCCTCCCTCCTCAAACCAGGGGCAAATCCATCAAGGGCGCTGGTTCTTTCCCAGAATTCCCTGTTCACTAAAGGACTTTTTGGGAGGTCAACTAACAAATAAACTGGGGGGGGGGGAATATTCCCTCGTTTCTGTTTGGATTGGAGGACACCCCCCACAAACATCGCATTTGTCTAATTACCAGCCGCGTTTCAGGGCCTCTGAATAAATTCATTCTGGGGGGGGTCCTGCTCAGGTTCTGGGGGTGCCTGGTTCTGAAGGAACACAGATGCAGGTTCTGCAGGGATTTGGAGCTACTGGAAAACCACACGGAACAAACGGATCTGGAGGTCGGAGAGGGCAGAGCAGGGAGAGAGAGAGGGGCTGAGATGAAGTCTTCTGGAGGAGCAAAGGAGTGAGAAAGAAGGAGAAATAGAGGAGGGGAAAGGAAGAGAGATAGGGACACAGGAGCAGGGAGAGAGAAAGAGAGAGGGGAGTGGGGGGGGAGAGAGAAAGAAACGAAGCAGCCGTGGTCGGAGGCCGGCTCAGCAGGGCACGGAAATCCAGTTAGCGAAACCAGAACATATGCTGGGCGCGGTCCATGGCCAGGTGGTCCAGGCCCGCTCCCAGCCTGTAGAGAGAGCCCCCAGAAGCAGCCGCAGCCCACCCCCCCACAGAGCAGCCAGCTAATGCCCGAGGACCTGGCGCCAAGCTGTTAAACCCAGGAGCAGGAAGAGAGCGAGGATTAGTCTGTTGGACCTTGTGGCGGCATGAGCTTCTGCGAGAAGCGGCTGATTACAGCGGCCCTGCGGACGGCTTGGGTGGCAAACACACTACATCGGGGTCCACGTGCTTATCACGAAGGCACCATTCCCCTCTGCCCAGCCGGGATTTGGCTGGTTTGTTATTTTCAAAAGGTCAAACTGTCTGCCCACACAGCTGTGCAGGAGGCTTTCACAGCCGGTCACTAGAGGGCGCACTAGAGAGTCTGTTTGCCAGCGAACCCATCCGGCAAGCCTGCTTCTTATGCATCCAGGAGAGACCTCATTCCCATGAGCGCCTCCCACTGGACGTTCCCAATACTAGCCACCGAGAAGCAAAGCCCACGTCCCTCCACCAATCATGAGCACCACAGGCCAACCGTTAGTGAGCCAGAAAGCCGCATGTTACCCTGTGCACCGCGGGCACAGGAGAGAGGTGGCCGGTCGCCGCGGCGACGGCCCGTGGACCTACCGTCCTCACTGGTGCGGACGTGGGCGACGGGGCTCTCGGGTCCGGGCCCCACGTCCGTGTGTGCACGCACCCACACCTCATACTCGGTCCACTTCTCCAGGCCTTCCAGCACGCGGCTGGTGGCGTCGGCCGCGATGCCTGTCACCTCGTGGCGCTGGGCGTCCTCGCCCTGCGCCGCCCGGTAAGCCACCGTGTACGCCGTGATGGCGCCATGCTGGCTGTCGGCGGGCGGGGCCACCCAACTCACCTTGATGCTGGTTGAGCTCAGGCTGAGCAGGTGAACCTCCTGAGGAGGTGCGGAGGGCGCTGCAGGCAACAACCAAAGGGTGGGGTCAGGCAAAGGGGGGGGGGGTGCCTGTTCTGGACCAGGAGACGAGTTCGGCCCGAATGGCGCCGTTCATTTTGAAGCCAATTTGCCGAGCCTGACCAGAATGTGACCTTACACTGCTGAGATCTGGTTAAAAAAACTAACCCACTACTGCCCCCTACGGGTCCGGCGGCACCCCGGCAGGGAGCAGAGAGGCGTCACTCGGCGGCAAGTGCGTCTCGCGGGTTTGCGCTCTCAGTGTGTGTCACATTCGCAGGCTTTTTTCACTGAGTCTACGCGGTCCAGACGCGCCACTTCATGATGGTGGAAGTGAAAAAAAAAAATAACAACAAAAAGAAAACAGGAAGGCACATATACATGCAAATGGAAAGAGAGACACCAGCAGGCTGGGATGGGGGGGGGTGTTTCAGCATCCAGAGCAGGGTGAGCATGAGTGCATTAGGCCTTGGGGCGGCCTGGTGAAGCAACGGGCACAGACGGGCGACAGGGCACGTGGAGCGGCAGACACAGGCCTGGGGAGACACGTCCTCGCTTTGAAGGCGCGAGCGGACGGAATTTTTAGTGTAAACATAGAGCGATAAACAGACAAATATATAAAAAGAGACTGACGGGTGACGGCGGACAGGAGAGGACGCGGAGAGAGCGCCTCGGTGACATCGGCATATCTCGCGGAAGCGTGACTCACGCTGTCAGGAGGCGGCTATGGTGCGCGAGGATAAGTAGCTCAAACAGGAGAGTGATTTGGGGATGCGTTCCTATGGGAACCTGGCGCGGTGTGTCGCGGATAGGGGGGTGACAAGTAAAACAAACGGCTTAAAATAAACATGGATTCCTTTTGTGGGCCTTCATACATATTTCACCAGGTTCTGCTGCGACTCTGGTGAGAAGAGCCGTGCCGGCAGGCCGTGGTGACAGAGAGCCGCGATCCGGCGAGGTGGAAGAGGCGTGGCACCGCCCTTCCTGCTTGTTCAGAGGTATTTACATCAAGGCCAGTTCATACATCTAAAGAGAATGTGAATGTTACCCATTACACGCCAGGTCTCGCACCATTGGGGGCAGGGGAGCCAGGACGTGCTCTAGAACTGCAGGTACAATGGGGAACAAAGACTCGAGATGTACGAGGAACGTTGGTTAACCCAACAGACAATAGCATGCACGGCAGGGTAAGCCCCTGGATCTGACAACGGCAGCCCATAATAATTAGTTTGTATATGAGACGGCACTGGGTGGCTGGTGAGGGTCAGATGAACAGAGATGCAGGAATCACACACACACACACACACAATGAAGAGGGAATAACACACAGCATACAGACACACACAATGAGGAGAGCATCAGTAGAGGCTGACTGTCGCTCTCTCTCTCACACACACACACACACACACACACACACACACACACACACACACACACACACGTTCAACGTACCTCAGGGCTCTGGCAGTGTACAGGCGGCCCTTATTCTCAGGACTGGGGGGGGTTAATTGAGCAGATTCCACAAAGACTCAAGAAGGTGAAAGAAAACCTTTGCTGATTGTGATAGCAGAGTTATGGGGGGGTTCATTGGGACGCTGTTGGGGAGGGGGGCAGGGACAACGGACAAACACGGCGCTTACTGGATTGTGCCGTCCGGGCTTCGATGGGCGGGGTGTAGACTCCCAGCCCCATTTCGGAGCGAGCTGCCAGCATGAATTTATACAGGGTGTCTGGCTTCAGGCCGTCGACGGCGTAGGACCCCGTGGGGCTAAAGGTCTTATCCATCTGGGGACAAGGATGGAAAGGGACAGGCTGGACGGTTAGACACGGGGACGCCGCCCCCCCCCCCAGGACCCCCAGAGTCCCCAGAGCGCTGCCGTCGGAGATCTCCACCTGCGGCTGCAGTTTTTATCCCGTCTAATTCAGCTTTCATCGCCTGTGTTCTGATGCATTATTTATGAGACAAGAAAACGAACAGCATATAAAATAGGGCTGTCAAAACGGGCAGCGAACAACCCCATACAGCTGGAGAACGGCTACTGTCCGGCAGGACGGCATCCATTACAGCAAAGAGGGGCCCAGGCGGACCCCCCCCCACGTGGGCGCGCATCGGGACGCCAACAGCGGAGCGGCTGCCTGCCTCCCCCATGTTGTCCGTAACAGGTAATTACACTAATAGTGCTTCCATTGTGCGATGCCAAGTGTCAAAGGTGATGCGATTATCAAACAACAAAAATAAATCAGGCCAGAAATGCAGAGAGCATATGCATGAGTCACTCCACGTTTAACAAAACACCTTTGCTTTTTCCCCACAGAGGACAAGACTGGACTGGCGGAGTGTTTCCTCGGAAAGCGTGCGGAGTTCATGCCGTGGGTGAAGGTAACACGGAAACGGAGCCAGCTAGGCGAGGGGGTGGAGGATCGGCAACGAGGAGAGGGAGAGGCCACCCCCCGGGGTACAAGTCCCCTTCCCGACAGGGCGCCCCACACCCAAGACGAGGTTAACAGACCGAAAACTATTTTAACTCGCATATAACACCTGTCCCTGTAGGAAAAAAAATTAGTATTCGTACAAAGCAGCTGCCAGCACAAATGTGCAGAACAGCAGTGAGTGTTTGAGTGTGCGAAGTAATATTGATCAGTAATTAGAGAGGACTGCAGCAGACTGCTCACGACGAGGGTTAGGGTTAGGTTTAGGGCATGCCCAGCAGGACAGGATGGGCTCGCTCAGCGTCTCCACCTTTGGCGGGCTCCGCACACCCACCTTGTTATCGGAGTTGGCCTCCCAGTAGGTGAGCTCGTAGCGGGTAATGGACTCCTGGACAGGCCAGAGCCAGGTCAGCATGATGCGGGTGTCCAGCTCGGCCTCCGCCTCAAAGTTGGACGGCTGGGCCGGCACTGCAAGGAAGGAGGCAGCAGGTGAAAATGCCCGCCTCACAATGAACACGTGATTATGACAGGTGTCAGGTCCCCTGACCAGGATTGGTGGTTACAGGGGCAGGACTACAGGGGGACTAATGCTAATTGGGTACCCTCCCCTGTCATTCACTGACCCAAAACATCAAGGTTGGCCCCTCTGTATAAATTACACCTCCCCACCTTAAAAATTCCTAGAATTGCCCCTGAGTGGGTGGAAGGCACGCAGGGACATTATCATCTTCAAATGGCGCGTGAGAAGGCAGCTCGGCCCAGTACTCACCACCCTGCTGGGTTTTAACCTGCAGGACGTCAGAAGGTGGCCCATCCCCCACCGAGGTGAAGCCCAGCACCCGGATGCTGTAGGTCATGTCCGTCTGCAGCCCTGAGATGGTGGTCAGCCGGCTGTCGTCGGTGTTGTGCTTCTGCCAGGTACTGAGGGGGGCGCTGTGGCTTAGCGTGTAGTAGACGCGATAGCCGCGGATCTGCCCGTTGGGCTCCTCTGGCGGCTCCCACTGCACCAGCATGGTGCTGGAGCTCAGCATGCGTGCCTGCACATGCAGCGGAGGCGAGGAGGGCGCCTGCTCGCCCGTGCGCGCCTCCACCGCATCACTGGGCGGCCCGCGCCCGATATTGTTCACTGCCATGACGCTGAACTCATACTCGGAGTAGGGGCTGAGGCCGCCGATGCTATAGCGCGTGGTGGCCACACCGTCCACCTCCTGGAAGCCATTGTCCGACACCTTGGGCTTGTACTGGATGATGTAATAGGAGACCGGCTCCGAGTTGCCCGAGTCCCAGGTCAGTGTGACGCTGGTAGCCGTGGTCTCTGTCACCATCAGGGAGGCGGGCGGCTTCGGCAAGGCTGTGGGGGGGGCAGAGACAGGGGACCGTCAACAGCAGGAGCCAGGAGCTGCCATCGAGGACCGTGCCTGAGAGATCAGAGCCCCGCTCCACCACGGGACACGTGGGGGGCGGGATAGAGCTCCACACCACCCCCAGAGTGGGTCGCGAACCCCTACAGGTAGAATCAGTCTACCACCGAACACACGAGGGGCTATGAAAATCCCCTCGCCCCCTCCTAATCAGCCTTACCGCTTCATTTATATTTATATACCGCGAAGCTGCAGCTTTGTAGATGAACCCGGCGTGGAAGTTTAAACGTCTTTGATGAATTTGCGGTGTGTTGCATCACACTCTTATCTGAGGGTTCGCCTTGGCCTTTGCTTTCGTCTCTTCACATAGAAACGCTGAAAATGCCGGCTCTTTCTTAGCAAAGACGGATGTCTGACTCCCATTTACACTGGTGATGTCCACACGGGCCTGCAGGGGGGCATACCGAGCCCCCCAACACGGGAGACGATGCAGAGACGGCACCATGAGAATGTTCTGGAGAGACTCTGGTTCTGGTTTGGCCTGCAGTTCACATTTTTATTTATGCCTTTTTCAGGATGGCGGCTTTCCAAGACTGGGACACTTTAAAGTTCCCTGTTTCTGGGTTTGGTGTTTACTCGCCTCCCCTCCCCCAAGCTGTGGGATTTTCCGGATTCGGTAACTGAGACTCGATGGCATCTCTGGAGGGACGCCGAACCGTCCCGGCAGTGGGGGAAGATCTGAGGCAGGCATCTGACAGCTCAGAGCCCCCCCGAGGAAAAGACGGCCGTCCTCAGCGGCCATTGGGGTATGTGTCTTTCATCACGGTAAGCAGGAGCTGTCTGCATTTCTACATACACTAGAGGTTCGGGGGAAACAAGACTTTTGCGCAAAAGCCCATGGCTACACTAGCAACTAGTGACCCGCCTACAAAGAGGCGCTTCCTGCCGGAGACCCGGTTCGGCAGCGGTGACTCCCGGCACTGATGGAGGTTAGCGGCGGTGATGTGGCGGGCCTCACCTCTGACGGATATCTGCGCAGTGGCCTCGATCATGCCCAGCGAGGAGATGGCCACGCAGGTGTAGTTGGCCGACTCGCGGATGTTGGAGACCTCCAGGACGTTGCGGCCCACCGGCATCTCCTCCTCCCGGGTGAGCTCCACCAGGCCCAGCATCCACTTGACGTAGGGCATGGGGGAGCCCACCGCCACGCAGGTGAGGTTGACGCTGCCGCCCGGCATGACCTCGTGGTTGGTGGGGGGGATGGAGAAGCGGGGCGGGACACGGCGGACTGCCGGAGAGAACAAAGCAGAAGGTGGGGGCGAGGCAGGGGAAATTGGGGGGGCATGGGGGAGGAGTCACGCCGGTACTTGGGGGCCCATGGATGTGCCCTGACTAACATACACTTTGGAGGCTTGGGGGTGGCACTTGCACCTTGTCCCCTGAGTCTGCGGGGGGCGCTGTCAGTCTGTATAATATAACTGCACTGGGGTCTGTGAGGCCTGGGACATTTGACCACAGCTTGATGGAAAACTGGGTCGCCTCTCCGGCTCGAACGGCCCGCTAACTGCACCCACCCCAGTATCATAGATGTCTCTCCCACTGTATCGGTGTGCTCAGCAGAGGTCGATGCTAACTGGCTAAAGCTAAAGGTACAAGGTGCTGGCACATGACTACGGGCTGAGAGAGTCCGGGAAGACGGTTTTTCCTGGGGGGGGGGACCTGATGGAGAGCGGGGGCAGAGCATTCACCCAGACCATGTCACCCCCTCAGGGAAATGGACTCTTCTGAACCCACTGCCCACAGGGGACACTCCGGGTTGAAAACCAGTTCGTTGGGAGGGGGGGTTACGTTTCCATGGAAATACTGATCTGTGCATGTGATCAGAGCTGGTAGGGAGTAAAGCTGGCGCCTAAGGGGGTGCAGCTGATTAAAGGCCGGACCAGGACAAATGGCCAGGAAGTGGAAAGGACCAGAAAGCGAACTGGGAATGCAGGGTGAGAATTCAGCCTTCCTGACATACTGCCCATATCAGGCTATCCTACTGCGACACGGGTCACGGCGGGTTCGAGAAAGACCCCGTAAACTTCAATCGTCAAGCTACCTACCTGGAAAACACGCAGTGTGTCTGCAAACACGGCCAGTGTGTGTGTGTGTGTGTGTGTGTGTGTGTAATGTATAAATCACACTGGGGGACCAAATGTCCCCACAATGTGATAAAAACTGGTTATTTTGAAGTTGGGATAGTTTTTTGGTCTTCACAAAGGTAACCTCAGCTTTAATTAATTAATTAATTAATTAATTAATTAAACAATTAATGAAATAAACAGAAATCTGTGAATCCAATACAACAACTGAGAATGCAGAAACACTTGTATTTGGTTTGGTTACTTATAGTTAAGTTAAGGTTAGGGCTGGTTAGGGGTTAAGGTTGGAATTAGGGTTTTTCCCATAGTTTTTCCAATTTGTTGGGATTAGGGTTTTTCCCATAGAAATGAATGGAGAGTCCCCACAAAGATATCAAAACCTAATCTGTGTAAGAGTGTGTGTCTTTGTGTGTATGCCTGTGTGTGTGTCTGTGCGTGTGTGTGTGTCTGTGTACCTATGTCTGTGCGTGTGTGTACAAGTGTGTGTATGTCTGAGAGTGCGTGTCTATGTACCTGTGTACCTGTGAGTGTATGAGTGTGTGTCTATGTACCTGTGTACCTGTGAGTGTATGAGTGTGTGTCTATGTTCCTGTGTGTTTGTGTGTGTGGCTCCCTTTAACACTTAGCAATAAACCTTCACAGCTGTGAATGTATCAAGGACACCCAGAAACAGAGCGGCACTGAGTCAGGTTGCCGAGACGAGGCGTCAGTAGCACGGCATGCTGGGTAGTGCAGATTAGGAGTTAGTCACCGCGCTGGCAAACGTAAGAACACTAGCCATGGGCATGGAGATGGACATGATTTGATTTGGATTGTTTCTGAATGGATGGACTGGGAGATGGATCGGGCTGCACCAGACCGCTGGTGGGTCGTAGCCCTGATTGGTCAGAGGACGTCAGGAGTTGTGTGAGCACAGACGACACGGCGATAAAGCAAACCAGCATGCGGGGCATGCAGCGGCAGAGGCCAGGTGCATCATGGGAAGGGACAGGAGAGCTGTCCATTTGCATAGCACTGTCAGGCATGGCATGCGAAGGCGTGCAGGTGGGACATCACAGGAGCATGGAAGTAAGGAACCGGAAGTCGATGGCCCACAAACCGGCCCGCGGACCCCATTCCGGACAGGATGGTGGGAAAATGGAGGAGATGGATGGGCAACGGAGAGCGGGCAGCTGGGCCGGAACCCTCACCCCCAACGCCAAAGCATGACAGGGCCTGATGAAAGCCAAGGCAACAACAAGACAAAGGCGCCAGCTCACAGGTGCAGTCGCAGCAGCAAAGCAGCGACGCAGGGTGTCGCTCCTCCCGGCGCCTGTGCCCCCTGGCGCTGACATAGAGACAGTGAAGCCACAACCGTCTGGCCACCCAGGCAGGAGCGCGAGCAGGAAACCAGAGCAGCTTTCCCTCAGAAAAGTGGTCAGAGCAGAACCACCAAATGGCAGAAGCCCGAGATGCAGACACTCAATCGATTAATCATGCCGGAGCCTTTGGGAACTCGGCAGCGTGGGGAATATGCTATTCCACGCCGGTACTGATATTACGCTCCCCTCGGCCACCCGTGAGCTCAACCAGCCACACGAGAGTGACATCATCCCTGCCCTGACCCGCCAGGTTGGCGCCAGATCTGATCTCAGTCTTAGTGGAGAAGCTTCGGTAACACAGGGAAGCCACAGTCAAGGTAGGTTTCCGTAAAAAAAAAACTGAAATAAAATAAAAAACCCAAAGTAAATTTCAACAGAGGACCATAAGGCAGGACTGCTCTGAAGCACCAAAACCCAGCCAATGGGCACCCTGAGCATCTCGTCTCACGCCAGCCAGCCTTTGAGCCCCTCAACCCTCCCACTTAACGAAGAAAGGGCCCATTTCGTACGCTGCGAAGACGAACGCTTATTAGCGCTAATAGCTAATGCTAAGAGCTAAGGTTACTAGCTAACTCTGCGGGACAAAAACCATGCGAGAGCGAGACCCAATGTCCAAACAAAAGACCTCCAGGATAAATGACAGAGTCCCGGCTTTATGTGAAAGGGTAAGGACAACGGATGGCAGGAAGTGCAAAACCCGTCTTTTAGCGAAGCTGAAGCGGAAGAGGAAGATGGTGTTCCTAACCTCCCACCCCCCAGGAGGCTGATGTCTTCATGGGGAGACGTTACTAGAGTCAAGCGAAAGCCGAAACGAGCCACGAAATCTGGGGGTTGGGTGCTCCACCCAGAAACCTCCCGTGACATTTAAACCCAAGACCTGTAAAGACGTAGGCAAAGACCCCAGCAGGACCGGGAACGACTGCCTAAAGATGCTACCCTGTGAGGAGGCGATGCCGGACAGCGCCTGAGGATGCGGTGGGTGTGATCCCCATGACAGGGGGGTGGGGGTGGGGGTGAGCGTGCGGACGGACAGCAGGATGGGGTGGGCAGAGGCGGACAGCACATGGACATCCAGCGAGTCATGCAGGCATTCCCCGAAGCGTGACAC
>JAODJW010000043.1:1683107-1706120 GCA_026777045.1 Hyperopisus bebe
GTTGTGGGAGTGCACTGATGCTTGGCTACGCGCGCACATGTATGAAACGCCTGGCAGTGCCCTCACATGATCTTTGTGACCATTGACAAAAATAAACAAAAGGGGAGTTAAAAAAAAAATGAAGGATGAGTGACACAGACCCGGCAGGTCGGTGGTCCACAGCCCAAATCCATGAACAGAACCAGCACCGACAAAGCAATACCTTGACCATCGTTTGGTCGCCTAACATGCAACAATGGTGGGTGGTAAAAATCATAAAAAAAAATAATAATAAAACCAACGAGAAATGAAGAGGTCAATTGGTCACGCAGGGGGGTTGGGGGGGCTGGGTAGATCCAGCAATCAAGAAGGTTCCCTCCTATTTTTAAAACTCTCCCACAAAAGATCACTCTCCGAGTCTGGCGGAGGGCACCGGAGATTTCCGTATGCAGGTGATACAGACCTGCAGGCACATCTGTTAGAGTGGACGTTATGCCTGACATGGCCGAGCGCGAGAATCTCGGCAAACAGTGACTAAAGGTCAGAGCTGAGCAGCGCCACACCGGGGCTCCTCGCCAAACAAAGGGGGGGGGGGGAGATCTGTGATCCCGCGGCCAGATAGCGGCGACTTTACCACCTTAGAGCAGCCTTGAGAAAACGAAAAGAAAAAAGAAAAGGTTTGGTCGCCTAACAAGTGTGACCACTGGCGCAGAGCTGGTTACCGCAGTTACCTGCCCTATCTGCTGTGTTGACACTCCGCAAAAAGGGCAACACAGGCGTTTAAACAAAGAAAAAAATCTGAGAACCTGTTTCCAACGGCGGCAGACCTGGGGCCACACACAGTTTTCGCTCCGTTCGTTTGTGTGTAAGACTTGAACTAGATTCTATCAAGAGGGAATTTTTATTGGCAGAAATACAATAATCACTCTTAATAATTAACTCAAGGAATCACTTTCACATTTTTAAAACCGTTCCCCTCCACAGTGCCACATTAAGTGCCATTACTGCCCTTCTGAAAGTTTTAACATCCCGTTTCCAAACGCTGCACTTGAGCCCTGGATCTTGAAAGTTCCTTCTCCAGAAAGTTGCTCACAGTCACAGGAGAGAGATGAAGACAACTGGAAACACAGCAGTGTCTGTGCCGCCCGCTCCATACTCAGCGGAGAGGCAGGGTGTCCCCCCGCAGAGTCTGTAGCTAGGGGACGGCCAGGCAAAACTATGGGCTTTATTCAAAGTGCTGAAAGTGGGGGAAGGGGGGGGGTGCTTGCAGGCTAAGGGGCAATTTGCCAAAAAGCTACCCAACAGAATGCAGTCCAAAGAGGGGTTTACCATTGTTTTGGCTTAACAAGACCAAGCAAGAGGACAAAAGCCTCAGGCAAGGCAGGAGGAAGAGAAAATGCTGTGTGGTGATGAAATCCTACACTTGTTTTTAAATAAGAAAAATAGGTGAAATTAAACTGTTGCCCTAATCAGAGCCTGTAGACAGCCTGCTTGCAATTCCTCTGCAATTCCTGTTCACATTTCTCTCCCTCTCTGAGTTACCTGGATTAAAAAGCAGGAAAACATTGCTGCTGAACCCCAGGCTGGAACAACAGCAAAAAGATGTGATGGAAAAAAAAATCATTTGTTTTGAAGAAGCAGGATTCCAAAACGAAGAGGCCCACACTTACCCATGTCAGCGACACAAATCCAAAGGGAATTAAAGACACGGACTGAGCAGGGGGAGCCCTCAAGCTTGCTGTGACGGAGACTCGCGGTTACTTCCAGGAACACAGAGCACGGTGTTAAAATCCCATACAGCCGGCCAGTAATCAGCACAGAAGCTGCTTCAGGTGAGCAGGGGCTCGGATACAGTGGCGGAAGGTTAATCCAGGGGCGTTTGTGGCTTCAGGTTGGCTCCTCGTTCCTTCTCTCAACCCCAAACAGGTACAGTGGCAGCTGGAGATAGACCAGGGTTCAGTCAGTGAAGCGCCTGAGATGAAGTTGGCTCACATACTGAACAGGCTTGGCCGGAGATCCTGGCACTGCCTACACATGATGTCACAGGTGTTGGGTTTCACTGTGGGAGGGGCCTGGCAGGTGGGACCGGGGGGCAGGAGCCGCGTGATTATGTGACTGCTCCAACCAATGGGAGGCTTGTTTGTGATGTGACTGGCCAGGTAAGAGGCGCCCTACTATGAAAAAACAAGGAAAGTCTTACCAGGGCGAACAAAAATAACATCAAAATAAGGTGAGAGAGAGTCATTCACTGACACACTAACCTTTCTGTAAAAGACAAGCCCACTTCAAATGTAAAGGTTACACAGCTATTTCTAAGCATTGTCCCGTTCTTAGGTTTCCCTCATCCCAGCATAATCACGTTTTAATCCCTTTCCACCACAAATACCATCTTAGACTGATCCCACATCCATTTAGGTCTCCCAGTTGCTTACTTTGTAACCTAATCCTCACCGGCCAGAGACAAAATGTCAGTTCGGAATTCCACTGACCCGGATGAGGGGATTTCAGATCCGATGGAGACTTCAAACAAACGACACGCAGTGCCATTTTATGGGACAGGAGTCCGGAATTTGCTCCCACAACAGATCCAGGCATGAAACCTGCCTTAGACTAAAACCACTGGGTTACAGTCTCAGTGGATCAAACAAATTTATGTCTGTAGGAGAAACAGGCAAAATTTAAAGAAGCATTAAAAGTGATTCTCGGAGGAGTCGTGTGACAGAGACGTGGCCACCAGCAGCCACTGGGAACCTTAGTGAAGAAGGACGGCTCTTGTCCGAGGCCCCATTTCTCAGTGAAGCATCTCCTAACAGCCCTAACCTTTTAATGTAATCTGTTCACCAAGAATGAGGCCACGTCCTGCAGAGGCTGGCTGAACGGTCGCCATGGTGTCTATTTCACACAACATCAGGACACGATAGGAGGCTTCCGCCATACAAATTCACTCCTCGCTATTTTTGGAGCGGTCATATTTTTCAACGGAAATACTTACTTTTACATTGATTTATGTAGCGGGCGTCTTGGTCCAAGGCAGGTAGTTCATCATAAGCTTATAGCAGTTATGGAGCCAAATACTAAGTGGGTGACTCAAACATGCCTCGTTAAATTAATTCCACTATTCTGTGTATTTTCACAAATACGTCTCGCTGTGTTTCAGTCTGGGAAAAGAATGACTGATCATTTTTGGTAGTCAATCATGTAATCGGTGCAAATGCTTTACTGAAAAAACACCGAGAGGTATTTTTAAGTCACAGTTGTAATAAAAACTTTACACAGTGTAGAGAATCTTTATTTAAAGGGACAAAGTGGGATAGAAACTAAGATCTGCTGGCTTTGCCATGTTTACCTCACTTTACACCATGGTATTAGTTTACTTCATTGCATTCTCAAAAAGAGGGTTACTCTGCCATTTTGAAATCTTGGTGATATAATTGAGCAGGCATGCCAGGGTGGGGGGGGGGGGGCAGGGGAGTCCTGGGTAATTTCTCCCCAGAGATTTCAATACTACTACTGAAGCCCAGTGACAACTTCCAAACTGTTTCACTCTTGCTCACCCAGTTTGTCCATTTCACTGCACTGCTTATACTGGTGTTCGTGGCAATACATCTGCCCTCTGCTGGTCTGGTGGAATATCACTGCTGTACGCACACACCACGACCATCTGCATCTGCGTCTGTAGACAGATGCAGTACATACACAAGAGTGTACAGACACAACCATGTACAAGCCATCACGATGAACTAGGTTAAACACAGCGACATCACCACTGCTACGTGGTGAATGTGTAATAAGCAATTTACCCAGCAAACCACAGTAAACCACTTGACTCGACAGTAATTCTTATTACAGATTATTACTAACGTTACTGATTATCTGCTGTAGCCTTAGTTTCAATAACCAAAACGACAAGTGTTACTCTGAAGCTGCAAATTTACTGTGTCCAGCTTACAGACTAAACATTCACTTTGATACTCTTGGGATGAAAATCACAGTTCATTTGGAAATTGTTTTTTTCTTGCATTGTTGATGATAAATGATGAAATTCTCCACATAAAAATTATGCACGAAATTTAAACTAAAAAAAGAAAGACTGCTATGAATTTTCAATGGTAAAAATAATAAACCTCCAACTCCCAGGTGTGTTTCTAAGCATCCCTGAGAATTCCAGGGTCGTGAGCTGAAAACAGCAGAAGCATCACTGGGGCACAGCTGAGTAGGCAGGACTGAACATCAGGGGGTCTCAGAGGCGTCGTAGACAAAGAGACAGTGAGCACATCTTGGGCTGAAGTTCACCCACAATCCACCTGGCTTCCCCTCTTCTGGTCCCAGTGAATAATGCAGCACAAACATGATAGGCATTAATACGGCAGGTCGGTTCCAGCTGACATCAAATACCCCATGGAAAACATTAAAGGAACCATGTCGAGGGATGAAAAAAAACCTGCAACCTTGGGTCTACTCTAGTCTTTAAGCATGTGAGGAGCTTTGCTGAACCCAAGAGCACATGGTTCCCACCGGTGTGCCTCAAGGTAAACACCTGAGTGGGAGCAGGTGACCAGTCAGGACACAGCAGGGCATGCCAGCCTACAGCGCCATCCAGAGGCATAATGTGGTAAGGTGCTCAAGAAGTCGGCCAGCAGGGTCTCGGCAAACCTGACTGACAGCCGGCCGTACATACGTGGCAACGGGCAGGTCCACCCGCTTGCGCAAGAGCATCGATAAGAGAAACAGGTAAACACCTGTAACCCGCTCCCACACACAAACACACACCCACATCACATTTTTATGAGTCAGCTAAGCTTACAAACGACAATGAAAGTCGTCATGAGATCTGATACCAAAGATCATCTCAAAATATTCCGTCTTGAACCACGGCTGGATCATCTCACCAAAACAAATCACCCTCAGAAACTTGACCTGCACACCACTGGCTGACCTTCTTGAGTTCCTCGTCGACACTTGGCACAAGTGAGCATGTGTCTTGTTCTTCTAAACCCTTTCACAGGAAACACGTGTTCCCCGAACCTGAGCTTGTCTTCTTCAGGTATCCTGTGCTCATTAACGGCCCTCTCTTCCCTTACTGGCGTCTAAAACGCACAAGACAGGCAGTCATGAACAGCCCTGTTGTCGCCGCTGTTGTGACTAAGAAGGCCACTTCATGTAAATCGCAGAGCTTTCCATTTCAAAAGCAATCAGCTCGAGTTACTCAAAGATTTACGGTTCCCAGAAAATGGAACCATTAACTTCTGCAATTTCACAGGGTGGAGAAAGACAGATGACAGAACCGGCCCTTTAAGAGCATCAGGAGGACAAAGGCAGCGACAGCAGCATTTTAATCACCACTAACATAAACGGATGTGCAAGTGTCATCGGGAATCCGGCGATGGGAGCAGGGTCTGTGTCCGGACTCCGACATTCCCAGATGATTCCCGGCATGCTGCTATTCCATTGGAGACTGGAGGCCGCTCTTACAATGCCAGCGTGTGACACACGATGCCTGAGGCGTGTCATGTTCGGACACGCGGCCCCACACATACATCTGTCACACGTCCCGACTTTCAGTGGGGGCGGCGCACTTACAATCAACACCAGACACCACATGACAGATATAAGCTGGCAGCTTTAATGGGAGCTCAGCACGCAGGTCTTTCAAAATTCCATGAATGCCTTGCTTTAACTGAGACATAGAATGGTCTGATCAGAGAAAACCCAACCCTTTTTGGAGCCCTATGAAAAATGTGAAGAAACTTGCTGCTATTCGTCATCTTCCTTCCCATTCTGACAGGCTGATCAGTTGGGGCGCCCCCTGGTGGCTGCTGGGCCCTAAGCAGCCACTCAGTTCATTTATGCTTTGGGTCTGATGCTGATATCTGGTGGATTAAAGCTTTCTGTGATGTCAAAACAATCAAAAGACGTCGAGGTGGTAATGGAAAGAGGAAGCACCATGAATGTGGTAAGAGAGGGATGGGAAGGCAAGCCGTTTACACGCTAGGGACGGTACCACTGGGCCGGCCAGGTCCAAAGCAACATCTCAGCAGCAAGCAGACAGCTGCAGCCACTGGTGATGAGTGCCAGTGTGGCTGAGCAAGGGCCAAAGCACGCGTCGACATGTGTGCGAGACCCGGTGTCTCTCTGCTCAGAAAACGTAAAACAATATGCGTCCTCGGTTATGCTCATCTGGACAAGTCAACAAGACTCTCAGAGGAAGGCCGGCGCGTGCGGGAGAATGCAAGGAGCAAATCATTTCCATCTGAGACGTTGGTGGGTATAGACAGGCTGGGGATGCATTTAAATAGGCCAATTAAAGCGGGAAATGAAGCAACGAGAGGCACTCGGCACACGGAGACCGCCGTGCCGCGGCGCCGCGCTCACAAACGCGGGCCCAGCGTCCGGCCAAGGCGCCTGCTGGGAGGGGGCGCCGTTAGTATGCATACCCACGAGCCGCGATTGAGTCCGAGACTTAATTACGCAGAGAGAAAACAAGAGTCGCCACTCGCCATGGCGACACTGCGGCCACGTCGTCACGCTTGTACATGTGCTGATCATCGACAGTGCCACCTTGGGGCGTTTGTGGGGAGCGCGGGAAAAGAACAACCCGCGGATGGGACAGCAGTGAAGGATACACAGGAGGCACCCGGAAAGGATCAGAAAAGGAGATCGTTCCAAAAAGCGGAAGAACAGAAACGCAGAGTTCCCAGCATGTTAAAAGCTCACGAGTGGAAAACGCACTCCAGAGACAGTCCCTGCCTGTGGGGGGAACCTGTAAACCAGCCAGAGCGAGAACACAGCAATGCCGATGGCGGCCTTCAGCGGGTGGCAGCCATGTTTAAAATGTCCTCCGCTGCACTGATGGAGGTTTGAAAGCACAGAACGAAGAACACGAGAACAAGGGCCTGGCATATGACAGACAGACAGACAGACAGACAGACAGACAGACAGACAGAAAGTAGAATACAAAGCGCCATATGATGAAGCTTTCAGGAACCAGATCTGCGCTGGTGTTCGTGTGTGTGTGTAAAGGTGAGGCCCAGAATCCACCTCACAAGCCAGACTCGATTCTTTTTCCAAATAATTGGAAACACAAAACTGTCAGATTCCTGAATATTCAACTGTTTACCTTTTATTAAAAATGAAGAACAGAGATTTGAAACCCCATTCTCATTTCCCTATTTATCACACAGAGACAAGTATTATAAACTCTAAATGGGACTAACCATGACAACCCTAACCCCCACCCAGCCCAAACCGTAACCATAAGTAACCAAACAAAATACAAGAGGTTTTTGCATTTTTAGTTTTTTCATTGCAGTCACAGATTTTTATATAATAGAGTTTTCCCATATGGGGACCAGGAAAGTAGTACCCATAAGGTAAAAAAAAAAAAAAAAAAACAGGTACTTGGTCCCCACAAGGTAAGGTATACCTGGACCACACACACACACACACACGTACTCTGACACACTAGTCACAAAAGTACTTTCAATTAAAACTGGCCACTAATTGATTTGAAAAGAAAGGCCCATCCTTGTGTGCCAGCATCTGAGATGTGGGAGACTCACATCTGCCACCAGTGCCGCTGTAATTACACCCCTGCCGCGCTTCCAGATGCCAGGGGAATGATTAAGGGGAAAGAGAGGGAGCCAGAGCACTAGCTAGGCAATGTCCGCTCTGGCCCTTTAAAGACACGGCCACCACCCTGGTCACACCCATGCCTGATGACAGAAACAACCTTTCATGGGGGGCCAGGATTCAGCGGATCAGGGGAGCAGCAGAGAACCCCCCCCTGTGGGACCCAAGCAGGCGTGGAGCTAAACAGCGTCTGTACTCAAATTTCCCCGTCAGAGGGAAACTCAAGAACACTCAGGCTAGTGCTGGATGATGTGACGGTAATTTTTCGTGACTGGTGGCAACTGTATCCACGATAAGTGCTTCAGAGTTACCACAAGGCTCTGCATTATAATAACGGTGGAATAAACCAGCAAGCGCCCATCATGTGACGCCTGAGTGTTCGGAGGCTGCAGCAGTATGAAAACAAAAAGAGGCCGATGTCAAACAAAGCAATTTCAGCCCGCATAACATCTCAGCCGCCTTCTTTGTCAATTATCTGTCCCAGTCAATCTCAATACAGTGGCTAGATCTTGAACTGAAAAAAACCCACAACTTTATATATCATCGGACTGCTAAAAACCTTCCGTCACACGCTAAACAAAACATGGTGCGGAGATGAGGCAGCCCAGCTGTCGGGTGTGTGGCGGCTGATGAGGAACTGCTTCCAAAAAAAGGTTCTACTGTGATTGTGTGGAAAGGGTTTGGATGGATCAATCCACTGTCAACTTTGTTTATCCATTATTATTTGTTTATATTTATTGTAAATGGAGTTAAAAAGTTACTGATCAAAGTGATAAATGTCTATTTGTACTCGAAACTTTTAAAAGTTTCTCATTAAAAAATTAAAAGCACTTTTGCTATGATGAGAAATTTCTTTTATATGTAAAGTATATTACATGCAGTAATAATTAAGTCTATTATTATAAAGTTACAAACAATGCTTCTTTTAAGCCTATAATTGCTGGTTAACTGAATTACCATTACTGCATACATTCCAGAAAAAAATTCTTATCTATATCCTGGATTAAGTTTCTGACCAAAAATACTATAATCTGACATTTTGGCCACATCGCCCACCACCATCAGACACAGTCCAAACAGACACGGCGTGGACAGGCGTGGCCCGGACAGATGCGACCCGGACCAAAAATACAGGGCCTGGACAGACGGGGCCCAGACAGACGTGACCCGGACAGACATGGCCCGAACCATGCCCCCGGTGTTGGAGAGTTGTGCAAACTTTACAGCGGGATAAAGTACAAATAAATCTCCTGATCTGCTCCAAGGTGGCGGCGGGGGGGGATGTTCTGATTGCTGGGAGGCAGCATTACCAAGCCTCACTTATGCTGGGGGGGGGGAGAGTGGGTAATAAACAGCCACTGGTCCCAAAAAGCCGTGCAGGAGAACACATGGAGAGCGGCTCCTAGACCTCTCCTCCCACGCCGCCATCCCACCTTGGGCCTGAAGGGGGCTCCACCATGCAGCCACAGAGGTGTGTGCCGCCATGTAGGTGAAGGACCATGTGTGGTGAACTCCCACAGAGTCCTTGTTACACAACATGTTTTCATAAATCATAAAGCGCCATAAAGCTGCTAAAGTGAGCAAAGTCTCCCCGAAAGGGGAAGCAGCGCACTGTCCGCCAGGCTGCCTGTAAAGGGGAGTCTCAGCAGTGGAGATTCTTAGCAGTGTCCCACAAGACTGATAAAAAGTCCATCCATCCATCCATCCATCCATTAGCTGAGCCATTCACTGGCACTTTCAGCATCTCCTGTCCGACTGTGGGCAATATTCCAGAAAGACACACCAATGGGCCAAGGGTACCTAACACCCCCCGCAGAGGCATCCAGAAAGCAGGCGCGGGATGAGCCAGGGCCGTAAGCCCCGCACCACTGGACTTGTCATGGGGCACGTGAAGCTGGCGATCAGTAAGCGCAGGAAAGAAATGTTTAACACGGCTCTGCCCGGTTGGCCTGGCTCACTGTGTCCTTGAAACTTTAGTGGGGGGGGGGGGGTAATAAAAGCAGAGGCACCTCTAAAAAGTGCTTTTACTCCCCCTCACACTCCACTAAACTTGACCCCCTCCTCCTGAAGGAGGACATCACTCTGCCTGTTTATTACGCTGTCTATCTGACACTAATGGCATTTCACTCCTCTGGGCAGCTATGCCACCCCCACTGCCACAGTGACAATCAATAGCAGGATCCCATCATTCAGCAGCAAAAAATACCTAAACAGCAGGTCTATAAATCAGTGACCCCCCCGCAAACATCTTATTGCCGTTATATCTACAACTGACTATAAGAAACACCCCCTCCCCCCGCCACAAGATGACACACCCTTTCCCACACCGGCAAGGAGAAACAAAAATGCTGCTGTTCCCCAGGCCAGTGGGAAGAGAGTGAGATTGGGAGCTGAGTGTATGGCACTAAAGTGCTATTTATACTGACAGAACAGGAATTTGCCTGAACCTGGTCCAGCCCCAACCAAAGCTCCATAACACATGCAGCAAGCACTGGAGTATTTTCAAGTTACACCCAGGGAGCACGCAGCCAGTGGTACCAACCCACCCCTGACCGAGCCTCGTAACGGAAAGCCTCAGAGAACAAACCGCTTTAACGTCCAGGGTACCTGAGAGAGCCAAGGCAGCGAAGCTGGCTGGGGGGGGGGGGGGGGGGGGGGGGGGGGGGGGGGGGGGCTTGGGACGATGGCCAGAGACACCGCCAGCGTGATGGGACCTTCGCATTCCAGCTGACACACCTGAGCCCCGCCGCAGAGGAGATTCCCCAGAGCTTGCATTTTTTTAATTGGCTACCCCCAATGTGCAGTTATCAATGCCACCTCTTCTCACGTTTTCAATGGGGGGAGGCTAAGTAGAACATAAGGTTAGCTTCACGTCGAGTCATAGTGAATAATAGTGAATAATGTTTGGAGGGTGGAGGAGGAATACCTATTGATGTTTGTAGAGTGCAGTCTGGAAAAAACAGGAAGCAGAGTGTAGCCGTCCTGAGGATTCGAATAACATGGCCTTTGTGCCGAAATTCCTCATTTACACACCATGGGAAGGTACACATGATAAGGCGGCAGAAGCTGATCCGCTTCTCACTCATGGGCCATTTAAACGTTCACTCCTGAGCCAGGGTCAAAGGACAGCTTCCCTGCCCAAGACTGTGATGCAATCCTGCCACCCAGCAGCCAGCCCTAAATGGTTAGCATGCAGAAAACCTTCAGATGGAACCACGTGGCTGTGGCCAGTCCCGCCAAACTGCCGACATCAGCAGCGCTGTCAGGAGTGGCGTCACCATGAGCAAAAATCGCAAGGTTGTCATGGGACGGCATGACTTCGATTTCCCCAAAAGACGCTCCGACTGCTCTGCAGCCCACATTGTTATTTCACGGGGCTCGGCTGAGGGCCAACTGTCTTGAGGAATTGCTTGAGATGCGTGAGATGGGGGGGCTGAAAGGAAGTCAGAGCGTGGTCCTCCGAGTCACTTCATCCCACTCGCTGTCTGACTCACGGGCTAAATGACGATACCCCTTTAACTAACAGGGGAGCAGCATTAACACACGCCAGTGGGCATGACCTCAGCTGACGACAGAAATGCATGGGAGAGACACCCTCATTCTAATACTACGCAGCTACGTCAAGCCTGAGCAAACTGGTCCCTAGACCAGGAGAATCAATCCGCCTATCAGTGCCTACGGCCCCAGATCAATTAGGTGGGTCTGCCTGTGAGCCCTGGGGGGTGTCGCATATGGGCGCACAGTGCAGACCGCATTGCATGACACCTCATCCCCAATCCCCGGAGTGTTCCTAAACACTAAACCCTAGAGGAAAAAGCCACTTCCAGGAGATGGTGGGAATTTTTATGGGAAACATACTCTCAAACACAGGGTTCTATGACTGTGGTGTCCGTTTCCATGATTGCAGCCCCTCCCACAGAGAGAGAGCCCTGCTAGGTTATCCCGGGAATGTGGCCCAGCTCTATCAGCAGCCGGATCCCGGATTTCCCTCTGCTTTCGGCTGCCGCAGGGAGCACAGGCCCGGCCAAGATGACAACACCCGTCATGTCATCGGCCGCAGCTGTCGGCCCGGGTTACGTCCAGGAAGTAACAGAGGCACAAGGGAACAGGGAAGCAAGACAAATGGATGAGGCAGCCTGGCACCATTCGTCACGTCAGCTTCTGGCGGCCGAGGGCTATGAAATATGGCGCCGGGTCTCACTCGCCCATTGATCGTTGTCGGGTCTCATTGTTCGGGTTGGCGAACCCCGTGAATCATAAGACTGATGAATATCTAAAATCGATAATTAAAAGAAGCCTTATCAGGCCACTCATCCATCATTCAATTTAGGGCCAACTCCCCTATACCTGCATCCACAGCGAACCCTGCCGGGCAGGTGCAGCTCCCAGTGACGTTTCCCACAGGGGCTGGAGACACTTTATCCTCCCTCCATAGTCATGCAACACTGGGTGCGGAAGAGAAGCAGAAGCTGAGTGATGGGAGAGTCTCCCATTAAGCCCTCATCCCAGAATGAGCGAGGCTGAGGCAGAAACAGAGGTGCCACCTCAGCTGACAAATGGAGCACCTACACATTTGGTACTTGACTGGAAACTTAAAAACCTGGCTGAGGTAACTGGATGGTGAGCAGAGCGGAACACTGGCAGCTGCGCTTCACCTTATTAAGACACTAGCAGAACCCCCTCAGGCTCCTGAACCAGCACACCCCCAGATGGCAAGGAAGTCAGCTCTGGTCAAGCAAAGGAGACACACGACGGACTATTAGCCCCCCACTCATCCTCCCCAAGCTTCCGATTGCAAGCAGGAGAAACATCTGGGGATTTGGGCTGTTCCATCTATTTTTGGTTTTGCCAGGAGGAGAGGGCCAGACAAATAACGGCTAATATGTCGGAAACGCATGCATACTGGAATGTGACCGGACTTATTTAAGAATTATTGGCATTGTTACCGTGACGATAAGACAGACAGTACCTCAGACACACTCAAGTACCCCCCGGGATTACAGCCTCCTTCCGATTGCATCACCAGATCCGAACTTCCAGATGACTTCCAGGATGGCCCAAATACCAAACAGACGACATTTCCTCCGAAGTTTTAATAAAAGCTGACCTACATTTCAGGTCACCCTCAATGCAGCACCTGTCAGCCGTCATGCTGGCACGACTTGCATCTAATTGTCAAACTCGTTTCCGCGTGACGGCGAGATCCTCTGTATTTGGGCAGCGATGGCACCTGTTGCCTTGAAGAGAAGAGCCAGAGAGCTGGCTGCTCTAACGGGCCCCTGCAGGGCATGAAAGGATGGTGCAGATGCCAGGTGAGCTCCGAGAGAGTGGCAAACGGCGCCACACGCTGACTGCCCGTGGACACTAGTCCGTGCCCATGGACTGCGTGACTAATACAGAGCCAAGCAACTTCCTGGGGGCGGCTGAGGGCATGTCGAATAACAGGCCCTTGGCAACAACACGCAGACATGGCGGACACATGCACATCAGTCAGGAGGTGAGACCGATAAAATAAACATGTTTTAGAAAGAAAAATGAATGAGTAACAGCTCCAGTATCTGAGAGTTAACCTTCGACAGGCAGCAAGAAATCCTCCTTCCACCGGACAAGGAAGCCAAACTGGACTAGGAACTGGCTCCTCGTACACACCTTCAGCAAGGGAGAGACAGCCAAGGGTGCTGGGCACACACCAGCCAGACCACTCTGACCAGAGTGGAAACCCCCAAGGATGCTACTTTCCTTCTCCTACAAGACCCGCAGTGGAACATCAAGCAGGAGAGGTTCTGCCCAAAGATGGGAACACCCCCAGCACCAAGATGAAGTACCGTGATGGGCAAACGTCAGACCAGTCACTCATGGGATCCTCATGCCATACCACGTGCCGAGCGTGGTTTTCCATGGAAACGGCACAGGCCATCTTCTCCTGGAAGGCTGCCACCTTGTGTTAGTGTCAGGACCCCAGCAAGGGCCCACATTCGTCAGGCAGCTCCTCAGAGGTCAAACATACCAGCCGACATACACACACGCGCCTCACACTCTACAGAGCCCATTACCTTCTCTCTCGTTTACTTTAATCACATACAGTAAATCTCATAAGAAAATTCCAGAGGGAAATCAGGTCATGAGACCAACGTGTGCATTTTTCTTATTTCCGTATGGTGGAGTTCAGAGCCAAAGCAAACAAAAGTTCAAGTAACACACTGATTGTGTGGCACAAAAAAAAAAAAAAAAAAAAAAACTCCTAATGTTTTAATGCCCCGACTTGCCTCTGGGGTGGGGCTACCCATGGCGGTAGGGCAGGGTGGAGGGGCCGACACGCCTTCATCAGCATGCAGAGTGGCAGCTACCCGGGGGACAGTGAGATGGTGTGGAGCATCTGACAGGGAGGGGCACTCAGATTAGGGTCTTCCTACAGCTTCAGCATCTCCACTCCGGAACACTTGCCTGATAGAGAGGGCTCAAAAGAGGGGCAGAGGGCACGGGCAGCACCAAGGGGTACTGGGGGTGGGTCAGCACCCCCCCTTGGGGCACTCCTGACAGGTGGAGTGTGCTAAACCAGTGCAGACACGCCGGAGAGGGATAGACAGCGTGCGCATGTGCGTGCACACGCACACCACACACATACACACACACACACACACACACACACACACACACACACACACGCACACGTACAAATAGACACACAGGAAGTGAGAGCCACCGTCTCATCCTTCATAGATTTCACAGTCCTGACTCAGAAGAACCAGGCAAAAAAGCAATCATTTTGTGAAACAATAAATATTTATTTCAGAAAATGTCAAACCTCCAAGGCTGACTACGTCTGATTTTGCACAAACTTTCATTAATGCACAGCAGTTGCTTCCCTGATTTTTCCCTCATCAGGACCTAACGCAGCATCACGGTGTTTAAGGTCACCCTGTATCAACCACCTCGCCGGCATGATGTCGTCATGCACCTGCCCCGCCCATCTTGGCCTTGTGCCGCAAGAGCACCCAGGTCCCGCCAAAATCACCGAGCTTCATTAGCGCATTTTGTTTTCTAAGGTCATTTTGCAATACTCTTTAAAAACTTTAATCAAGAGCAGAGTAACTGTTTGACAGGACAGTTAGTTGTAGCAATTCAAGGACTGAAATTTTAAAAAATAACACCTGTTTCCTGGAGCTTAATTTTTAACGATTCGGCTGACATTGCTGGGCTAAAAAGAACAGTTTGGTTCACTAGCAAAAAAAATACCTTGAAGAGTTTAACTGTTTATGGGAACCGTGAAGCCACAAGACCAGCGACATCACCCATCAGAATTGGGAATATCCCCAGGGAGGAAGAGGAGGGCAAGAGGGCTGCTGGGCTTAGAGGCTCCATTGGAGCTCATGGAATGGGCCCAGGCCCAAAAAACAACATGAAACTCAGAGTCTGGCTGCAGCTGGAGGCATCAGCGTGCCAGTGCATGGGTCCAGCTGGCTAATCCCCCTGCGAGAGCGCCGCCGCAGGGGCCGGCGCAGGGGCTGCATGCCTCACAGTCAGGAGCCACGTCTCATGTTATTAGGTGCCTTTGCTCTGAAGGACACGCAACAGATGACCGGGGCCGGCAGCAGGAGGCGCTAAGGAGAGGAACACAGGTGGCCGACAGGGGGTAGGGGGGGGCAGACACACTTGATCGTTTGTTTAATGCATCCAAATCCACAGAGGAATGCATGTAAATGTGCCACACAAAAAAAGAAAAAAAAAAAACATGCAAGCACATTCTTGGCATGGGACGGCTCGTTACCGCTGGCCCCCGGCTGCTCTGCGCGGCTAATCAATTCCACGTCCTAAATAATCCGCGGATGCACCTGCTGGATTTCACTCCAGCCATTTCCTGGGAATCCTGTCAGGGAGCGAGCGTGTGTGTGGGCAGGAGTGCGGGATCAGCCACGGAATGGGCACCGTCTGGCCAGGTGATGGAGGTTCTAGCCAATGAGTCCTATCAGATGCCAATGATCTGCGGTGTCTATGAAGCGACCGCAATTAGCCTGGCGCCCCCTCATCATGATGTTAGCATTAACCTCCGCTGGAAGCCCCCCAGCCAAGGGTAAAGGAGAAGGCTAGGACTCCCCCGCTCCCCCCGCCCCTCCAGGAGCCCCAGATCGATTTGCTCACACAGTGGGTCTCTCATTGTTCTCTGTCGTTTACAAAAGGGGATGTTTTCTCCCCCTCCATGCATTACTGCCCTGCTAAAGCCCCGGTACAAACTCGGTGGAAGAGTTATCGAGAAGGAGTAGTAAGTCACACAGCCAAGGGGGGGACGTGTTCCTTTTCTGTGCCATAAGCAGAGCCATCTATGTGTGGGGGGGCAGGGAAGCAGAGGAGCCCCTCAGTCCCTTGCTGCCCGATTAAAGGGGATTTATGGACAGGTGCGGCCCAGACCCGGCAGAACCAAGGCTGAGAGGAGAAGACAGAGTTGGACGGGCTTTTCGGGGGTGGGGGGGGGGACCCTAGCTCACTAAGCTGCTGGTTTTAAGAGCTGATGTGCAGGCCTTAAATTCCCAGCAGCGGGATTATGCAAATCAGGCTGATAACAGAGGCGAAACACGCATTTACACATGCGAACCACACAGAGGGCATTCGGCCATTAATGTTTTTACGGATCCTGGCACTTGCAGCGTGCGACTTACTGGTCCGGTAACTGACGAGTTTATGCTCTTGTGGCAAGCACCCCCCCCCCCCCCAAGTGAATTGGGCATTGTTACCCCCAAGAGAAAACCGCACAAAAACTGAGAGGACAGAAGTGATAACAGGAGATACGCTGAATGGAACAGCAACAGAATTCATGGCCGACAGATGGACTGTCCTGCACGCGGTACGATATAGCCCATTTCAGGACAAAAACAGTGTAAAACCAGGGCAGCCTTTTGAATGAGAGTGAAGTTTTTCTTTGAGATGATTATCTGTGGCAAACAAAAAAATCGATGTTCATCTGCTGAGAAGTTCGCAGCTGCGGGGTGAACGTCCACTGTGCACTCTAAAGGTTTCGGAAAGCGACCTTTACACAAACATTGCGGTAAAAAAAAAATGTTCAAACTTGAGGATCTTTGAAAATCCTCAAAACCTCAGTACATAAGATATTATCTGTAGAATCACCCTGCTGTCTGCTCTGTTCTGGTGTTTTTGTCTAAACAAAATCTTATCTGGACCAAGGGGACTGTGAATCAATGAATATTCCAAAAAATCTGTTCCGAAAATCCACATGGTTATGTACCATCATTTTCACCAATTCACTTTCCTGTACTCAACTGAAAAAAAAAATCTAATTTCAAAAAGAAAACAAAGTATATTTAATTTAGTGTGCCAGGCCTGTCCCTGATTGTGCAGAAAACCTGAGGCGTCCAAATTACTGAACCATCCATTTTTTCCTGAAACATCAGTCCTCCGTCGCTGTCAGGCACCATGAAGCCTCATTATCCAATCACATGACATCTCCCAAGCGCATCAACGAATCACAGGCCGATCTCATCCATTATGCACCACTGGCTGACAGAACCGTGTTGTGTTTCCTGTTTTCCAGTATTCAGGAATCTGCCTTGGGTCCTTGGATCATACAAAGATGAATTGCAGTGTTCTTTCGCCTCTACTGGGCAGCGCAAACATTATACTCCACAATTCACCTCCTGGCCTCCATAACTTCAGAAAAAGAAAAGAGGTTACAGACCAGCCTCTGTAATGTGTGTAGTCTCGTGGTTAATCCAGCACAAAGTCTTAGCAAAGCAATCCATTCACCCCAAGCGAAATCCATGCCTCCACGTTCTGATCCAATAATTTGATTTCCTTCATTTGATTATAATGGGTCCGGGTCATCCTTCTTGTAGAGATTAAAGTCTCATGCACGTTGTACACTTTGCGATAGCTGAGTGCGACACACAGATGCTTAGTGCACTGCATGGGGCTTCCAAACAGTGGCGCTGTAGTGCATCCATCTCGGCTCTTCATTTAGTCCAAGGAATTGAACAATGAACAGAGAAATACGTTTTTTCAGTAATGCATTGCTTTTCCCGGTTGAAGAGTGCCCCATAATCTCCAAAGTACTGGACACCATAAGCCACGTTTCCACATTGGCCATCACACATGCCATCATGCAGTAGACTGTGGCCAATCTCTCACGGCCACATCAATCGCCTCGCTCCGCTTTGATTCACAGACAATGACAAGGACATGCCTTGCAGAACACTGCAGTCATCATGACAATGACAGAGTGGGCAGGATTTTCCACGGTCTGACTGCCCACTATGGTCACTGCTTGGTCACGGATTTCCTCTCGAACCCAAATGGGCACCAAAGGAACAGCCAGTGTAGGCTGAGGACCGGTCCAATCCTCGGCAGGACAGGTCCTGCGGGGCCCTTCCCCCTGCCAGCAGCTAAGTGGGTCAGACTCGACCCCAAAGGGGGGCTGCATAACAGTGTCTTAATCAATCTACAAAGCAGACTCTACTGGCACATTAAAAGTGCGCCATTACAGAGAGGAGTCCTGCTTTACCTTCTGTGGTAAAAACAACAAAACAAAAAACCTTTAAAGAAATAGGCAGCTGAGCACTTTGCGCTATCAAGAGAAGACCTCGGCCTTTAAACACAGCACAAACCCTTTCAGACAGCAGCCCCCAGCTTCCCATTTACAAAACAGTCATGGTGGACCACATTTTGGGGCGGGGCGGCGTGCATCACACTGACACCTCAGAGCACGGAGCACAGGGGCAGGCGCGACCCATCCTGAGTGCTGGATGTTACTCTGAAAAGGTAACTACTGCTGTCTGCACTTTAAAACATCTGCCCACCCCCGGCTTCTGCAGGTTATGCCGCTTCCACCTCGTTGGCTGACAGCTCGCGGAGGGCGGCAGAAGCGCCAGTGAGGGAGACTACCCGAAATTTCCACTGACATCAGAGATAGGGTCTCGGCTGCCGGGGATGATCACAGTCCTCACGGGGCTCGCAGGATGTCCAGGTGAGTAGTACGGAAGCCATAGTCAAGTTCACTGTGCTTTCCAGCTCCCTCTGGGGCTCTGCACCAACAACCACCCGGAGGAACAGATAGGAACTGACCGCCCAGAGCAACCAAGAGGAACCAACCGCCCAGAGGAACCAAGAGGAACCGAACACCCAGACAAACCAGCTGCCCAGAGGATCCAACCGCCCAGAGGAACAGACCACCAGGAGGAACCAGCCGCCCAGGAACCGAGAGGAACCGAGAACAACCAGCCGCCCAGAAACCGAGAGGAACCGACCGCCCAGACAAACCAACCGCCCAGGGGATCCAAGCGCCCAGAGAAACCGAGAGGATCTGACTGCCCAGCCCTCATCAGCACAGATGTAGGCATGATTCCTGAGCAGTTGGCCAGTTTCTGGTTACAGCTTTGTGAACATCCTCCATTCAACCTCCATCTGACCCCATTCTTGCTACACCTGCTATGCTCATCCTTCACCATCACCTTCAGAACATACCCAAGAGTGAGCAACCTGCTCATCTACCTTCCAAAGCCCAAGCAGCCATCTTAACACCTTATCTTCAGTGCAGTTAAAGTACCGGCACTCAAAGTCAACACCAAGACCAACCCCTGTCATGCTCACAAGCCAGCCAAACAGCACGTGACGAACCCCTTCCAACCATTCTTCAAATAAGTCCCATTTGAAATCTCCATTAGCGACAAACGTTTGTTTGTAATTAACATCTGTGTTAGAGACTAGATCAGAGTTTGACTGATAATGAATTTGAAGTGCATGGGTAATTAGTTAAATGGCTTTAAAGAAAGCTGAAGGCTCTGTTTTTATCAAACATCATATGACGATAAGTCAATATATTCAGCAGTCATTACTACCACAGTTCTCTCAATGGTAATTAAGAGCCAAGGCATCTCTCTGCAGCTTGTTTAATTTTATGGGGTCTTGTTAGGCATCACCATAATTGGGTAGACATTTCCAAAAAGCAGATCCCTCGTGAGATAGCTTCAGTGGGACCCACCAGGTAACACGCCTGGAATCCACAGAATCTCTCTCAAATGTACCATGTGACACCACCAGCACATCCAAGAAAGGCGAGCCTCTCCATCTGTCTCTCTCTCCATGGGGAAAACCACACGCACCCTATGGAGGTCTCAGGGGTATCAGGATAGCTTATAACCTATGGAGCTAGGTGAATCGACATGACGTGTTCTGATTTGGTAACCAAGGGCACTGCGGGCAATACAATCATGACTTCTGGCAAAAATCTAATAGCCATGTGGCATCAAGAGCAATAACCAATGCTCAGGTAAACAGACCACAAAGGTTTCAGCAACCGACGCTCCAGAAAACAGACCACAAAGGTTTCAGCAACCGACGCTCCAGAAAACAGACCACAAAGATCTCAGCAACCGATGCTCCAGAAAACAGACCACAAAGATCTCAGCAACCAACGCTCCAGAAAACAGACCAAAGATCTCAGCAACCAACGCTCCAGAAAACAGACCACAAATATCTCAGCAACCAACGCTCCAGAAAACAGACCACAAATATCTCAGCAACCAACGCTCCAGAAAACAGACCACAAAGATCTCAGCAACCAACGCTCCAGAAAACAGACCACAAAGATCTCAATAAACGATATTCCGGCAAATACCACGAAGGTCTTAGCGACCGATGGGCCGTCAACCTGCTCACAAAAATCTCAGTGACCATCGTTCGGGCAAACAGACTACAAAGATTTCGGTGACCGACGCTCGGGAAAATGAACCACATGTCAGTGACTGACACTTGGGCAAACAGACCACAAAAAGCTCGACCAATACAGGCAAAGTGATTAAAACAGCAAAAATTAACAAGAAAAGTGAGGCACAGCCACACAAACAGACCGTCCCAGTGGAGATGCCTTTGCCTCAGCTACAAACAAAATCTCTTCATAAACAAACTGAAACCACTGATTAGATAATTAGACCCCCTAAAATATTTGTGAAACGGTGATGGTACAGCTCAAAACCTTAATTAGGAAGCAGGAGGAAGTTGTAGAACTTCTTCAAACTCATACAACAGTTCTTTGATGTTCCGGCATTCTTCACACACCAGGGAGAGTCCCGTGTCTCTGGAAAGGCATGAAGAGCCGATCAATTGAAACCAGGAACGCCACAGAGACGATTAAAAGAGCAGTCATGGCGAGAATGTGACGCGCGCGCACACACACACACACACACACACACACACACACACACACACACACACACAGAGTTTTAGCATAAGATCACCATTATTTCCCCTTAAACTATTGTGTGTGAGGAACCAAGAGGAAATCTAATTTAAAAGTAAAAAAGAAAAGGTATTAAATGAAAGTCTCTTATGCTCATTCACAATCAGTACAAAAATTTGTCTTTCGTGTTAAAAGAAGTGTTCAAGTTAAAAGGAACAAACAAGGAAAAACCCAGGAGAATGAGCACAGCCTCATTACTAAGGCAGTGGGGGGCTATACAAGTATATTCTCTACTTCACTAATCTTTTATAGTGGCCGTAATACACGTAATACTTGCACCACTGGTTTTGTTTCAATGTCTGCTGTCACCCTCTTCTGTTAGCTCTCCCACACCCCCCGCAACCCTGCGTGACAGAGAACAAAATGGCCTCCGCTGGTCCAAACGAGGACCGTCTGGACGGTTGGCTAAGACAAATGCAGCCTGCCCCCTCGCACACACCCACTTCACTCCCATCTCTGTGAAGGCTGAGAAAGGGTCCTGAGCACAAGCACAAAACATCACCTGAACAGTCAGTGCCTTCATAAACAGCCCCATGCGGAGCACACCAGCACATAAGGGGCCGCCATATTTAATCAGCCACTCTAAGAACTTTACACACTTATTGGCTTGTACATATTTACCTCAAAGCAGTTTGAACCGGCATCTGATTGTCACATCTACATGATTATCATTTGCACATCTTTATTACTTTTCTAGCTCTGTTTTTTGTTTACTGTTTTTTGTATTTTTGTCTGCCTTGTTTAATTGTCTAGCTCTTGGCACCGCCTGCACCAAAACAAATTCCTAGCACTTTTACTGTTTGGCTGATAAAAGGATCCTGATTCCAAATCTGATTCTCATTCCAAAGAGCCCACAAATGAGAGGAAAAGGGTTCCCCCAATTCTGGCAGAATAAATTTCCATGACTTTTCCAAAACTTTTCCAAAACCCACAAGTTTGCTTTGATTTGATGATGATGGACAACCTTCGCCAATGTGCAAATAGCGGTTAATTATTGAAAAAATGAATCCCAATATTTCAATAATTATACGTACCTTATGATTGGTAGAGGCAAACAGAGTCAAAAACAGCAAACTGTGATCAATAAAATTCAAATACGTGCAAATAAATAAATAAATAAAACAAAAACTGAAATAGCAAGCAAAGATGCAGCGATCTCAAATACGCGAAATCTGCGCGGTAAAAGTGCTGGAAACAGATGTTTACCAAGGTAGTTAACTTTTGACTTCCGCGCAGGAAACAAAAATGAACAAGGCTAGTTTCCAAAACTTTTCCAAAACTATTCCTCTCTATCCAAGAATTCCAAAACTTATCCGGGGCCTGGAAAAATTATTTCGAAACTCCACAACTTTTCCAGGTTTTCCATGACCGCAGGTACCCCGGAGGAAGGACCTCCAGTTCCATGACATTGTGCACGGCGCTCCACTCCCACCAGGGCCAGGACACGCGGCATCAGGACCCCACCCAAGTGAGCTGTTCCTGCTGGACGAAGCACCAGGTCAGACCTGGGATACGCCGGGGGGTTGGTAAAAGCCAGCCGGCTCGGGAATGCCCAGGGCCCCCGGCTGGGGACCGCAGCCGTGGAAGACGGAGCCTGGCCTGACCTGCTCGGCAGGCTGCCCCCTGCGACCCTCCACAGGAGAAACGGGGGCAGGAGGAGATGACGGAAATAATAAAGCAGGACTTGGACCGAAGGAGCGTGTGCCCATCAGTGAAACTGACACACACACACAGCCAGAGACCCGCACAGCCAGAGACACGCACAGCCAGAGACACGCACAGCCAGAGACACGCACAGCCAGAGACCCGCACAGACAGAGACCCGCACAGACAGAGACCCGCACAGATACAGCAGCACAAAGCTCTGTCTCACACACACACACAATGAGGCATACACACGCCGACACGCAGTGGCACATCTACACACACACACACACAGACAAGAAGATACACAGAAACACACATACACACAGAGCTCTGTCTCACACACACAGCTGTCTCTCTCTCTCACACACATACACACAGCTCTGTCTCTCACTCTCTCTGTCACACACACACACAGCTGTCTCTCTCTCTTACACACACAGCTCTGTCTCTCTCTCACACACACACACACAGCTCTCTCTCTCTCTCTCTCACACACACACACACCCCTCTCTCTC
>JAODJW010000043.1:1763306-1777059 GCA_026777045.1 Hyperopisus bebe
GGGTGGAGGAGGGGTGTGAACCCTGGCTGAGGACTGTCCCAGTTTCTGAGGACCATGCGACACGTTGAGCTTCTAGGCAGACTAATTCCAGCATGCTGGTGTGGCTCATTCCCCCGCAATACTGGAGGTTCTGCTTTATATCAATTAATGTGTTTAGACCAGTATTTCCCAATCCGGTCCTCCCAGTTAATGTGAAGCTGTGAAGGAGCAAAAACGTGGACCGCTGTGGGTCTCCGAGGACTGGGTTGGGAAATACTGGTTTGAGCAAATTTTGCTTTCACTGTATCTGTGTCATGTTGATATGAATTTTACTCTTGTTATCTGTTAATATCACAATGATTGAATTTTAAAGTGCTTAACAGAATCCCTCTTTCTCCAGTCCAGTTAACTGCCACTGAGCTCAAACAAAGACATACTCTTTAGTGTCAGAATCACTCTGTTAATTCAGCTTTGTCATCCTATCTGCCAACGATCACAGGATTATTCCATCAGCCCATCCCTCCATCAGCCCATTCCTCCTGCAGGCCATCTCAGGCCTACCTGCGACTGGACATTCAGGAGGCCTTCAAGGGCCTGTGTTTTTAAACACCTGCCATGTCTGATAGTTACATCATAAAAAAGTTCAAACACGAAAAAGCGAATTTAAAAGACTTTAAAAACGGAGCAAATTCAAATCAATTAATTTTGGGTGTTTCTGGTTATTTTCAAAGAGATGATTGATGCTTGGCTAGGTTGGGGACCGCTTCCCAGCTCTGCTTCCGTGCTCCATACCGATAAGTCTCTGTGTGTTATGCAAACAGCACGGACCTTCCCGCTATAGCCTTCCTCTCCTGGGCGTGGGATGTGCTCCCTGGACCATGAACACAGCGAATGGGTCCCACTCTCTTTCATCTATTGTTTATCTCCATCTCTCTGCTCCACCAGGCCCCTCCGCCTTGCATGTCACGCTCACATGCTCTGTGCTCTGAGTTGTTTGTTCCTTCAGCCTGGCTTCTTAAATATTAAAGATGTATCTGACTGAGAGTTCACTCACTCTGACTACTTCGCCCATAATTCATTGAGAGGACAGCGTCCATAAATGATTGAGGGAGTTTGATGGTAATGTAATGACTCTGCTGAGTTGATTTTTGGAAAATTACATTCTTAGGTTCTGATTTGTGGCACGCCCAAGATCTCGGAAACCAAAGACCCTTTCCCAGCCATTCCGACCTCATGATCACCAACCTCCATCCGCCCGGATTCTCCCAGAATTCATTCTGTTGCCAATTTGAATAATGTACAACATGGTGTGTTGATCTACGATGTCTATTTGCAATGTTGTCATTGAAAACTCAGTGGCAGCCACGCAGGTTTGGGTGTCATGTTAAAATAAACATAAATGCAGATGAACAGGACATTTGTGTCTGCAGCACTCTGGAAGTCGGCTGATTGGCTGAAATGCCGGCATCGCAGTGTCCATGGGGACTCTGCGGGACGCGAACCAAAGTCATGGAAGCACAGAGAAAGCCTCGCTATTCAGAGGCGGCGCATGTCAGGCCTCAACCTTAAAAAACCCTGAAATAATAGATTGCACCATTCAGCAAGATAAATGGGGGACTTCTCTCAGGTGGATGGAAATGTGGTCGTGACGAAGATGTCACATAGGAAGATGTCACCTTCCTACACACAGATTACTGCACAGTTACTGAACGAGGACCCCCATCCAGGCCAGCAGGGGGGCGGGGCCACCCCACACAGGCTGTCTACTCGCATCCTGTCCACGTTGGATGCTTCTGACCCACGCGAGCTGAGGGCCTGGGGCGGGCAGGTGGGGGAGGGGGGGGGTCCCATCTGGAGTCACTGTATCTCAAACAATGTTCACGTGGAAGAGCGGCTCTGGTGAGATAAGGAGCTGACAGCTTCTTGCCTTGGGCTACGGGTGATGGAGCAGGATCCAGAGAGATTCTGCTGGAGTCAGGGGTGAAGCCGGAGGACACGGGGGCTCTACAGGGACTGGCCAAAGCCGGTCAGCATCCTGAAGGCCTGGCCTGGCTGACAAGCATGTCGATGGAGCTGCTTGAAGAAGGTGTCTCTAAACCCAACTACGAGGTTCTGCTGCTAGACTGGCAGCAGAAGGCAGTGAGCTGCTTGTTAGCTTCTCAGCTCCACGTTCCTGAAAGATACATGCATGTTCAGAGCCACCATCTGGATGGACGACCTGTGCTAGCTTCCGGAAAATCTGAGATGAGGAAGAGCCTTGGAGCCTCCTTCAGGGAACGTCTGTGTTTGGACGTGATGAATCTGCAGCACGCCCTTGACCAGGAGAGCGTGTTTAAGCATCGCAGGGATCTCCTCAACGCTTATGACACTGTGGTAATGAATCCAGGGTCAGGGCTCATCCAGAGTGACTCATGCTTCCCAGTTCATGGACAAACACCTTCATCAGCGTAGGGGTCACCAGCCGGATCTGCGTTTTGTCGAGACTCGTGGTTCATGAGCCGTCCGTCGGTCACTCCGAGCGGGATGTCACACGACGGCACGATGGGGAATATGTGGACAAGGAGAAGATGCTTTGCTCATCCACATTTCCTACATCCAGATGATGAGGGGAGGATGGCAGAATGGATACATGCATTATTATTATTATTATTATTATTATTATTATTATTATTATTATTATTGTTGTTGTTGTTGTTGTTGTTGTTGTTGTTGTTGTTGTTAATAATAATAATAATAATAACAATACCAATTAAAAAACAATGAATTAAACCAATATTCAAGAATGTTATTATTGATAATACTAATGATAATAATAATAATATTCACCTCATGCTAACTGGGATAGATTCCCAGAGCACCATGGTGTGCAAAATGGACTGGTAGATTATGCTTAATCCATTCATCCTTCTTCTAATGGTTTCTCCCTGAAAGGTCACATGCTGGTCTGGAGCCTATCCCAGACAGCCCACACACCAGGCAGGTTGGGATGCCAGTCCATCACAGGGCTATTTAGAGACTCTAGTTAGCCTGTCTGCACAGGGGTTGGATGCATGTCACACGGAGACAACATGCGAAGTTCAAACACACAGAGCCGGCGGAGCTGATTATCATCGCCAGTCACTTATTGCAGAACAGTATTTAAAACAACATGGTTAAAACACGCAATTAAATTCTGTGAATGTTGGTTTGTTTTTCCAAAACAAGGTTGGCCCTTTGCTGCTCATATTCATGCCGTGGAGATTTAATTGGCGAGATTTTAACCCGCTGTGTTTATTATCTGCTGGTCTGAGGTGGGTTCAACAAAATCCAGGCCGGGGAAAAAAAACACAAGACAACATAAATGAGCTCTCAGACGAACGTGATGTCAACAAGCGAAGGAGAAATTGCGAGGAGGTGGGAGACACCGGGGGAGGCTAAGAGCTTCGGGTACCATGGTTCCGGTACCAGCCTGATGCCAAAGGCGTCTCAAGTCCTACTCACTTACTGATCTTCATCAGAACCTGCTTTTCTAATTGGGGCTGTGATATTTGTGGCTTTTACTGTCCTTTGTACCACTTTACTGGAGAATTAAAAAAAAAAAAAAAAAGAATTTTGAGGTGTCAGTCATGACTTCATTTAGCTATTCAGTAATTAAGAGGCCATTTCTGGGAGAAATTGCACATACACACTGACCCCCTCCCCAGGGCAGTATGGAGTCAGGGACGGGCCAGGTGGCTCACAGGTGGACACATATGCTTCACGAGAGCCTCCCAGCAGATCTCGCTCTTTCCGGCACTTTCCGCATTGGAGCTCTGGCTGTGGCGACTCTGAGCCTGACTCTAAGGGATGAGGGCTGAGTGCTACTGCGTCTGGCAGCTTATTTGCATGTTTAATTACGACGGGGCGTTTTATGGAGAGAAACGGCTCGTCTTCCCACGGCCAGGTCTTGTGGAGCTGAAGACGCTGTTTATGAGACGCTGTTAATCCGCGGCTGCTATGCTGGGGGTGGGTCTCCAGCCCCGGGCTGAACATCCAGCTTATCAGGCTCTTTCTTGACCCAGTGATCCCCAGCATCCGGTATCCGTGGCAATGTGCCGCATCTCACGTATTGCAGCATCACCTGCTCATGGTTAAAAAACACACGGGCCCGTCGTGCTACAATGACGGATTGGGGGACAGGGATGTGCAGGGCATCTCGGCCTCCCACCTTTCTCTGACGGCGCCGACTTGAGGCGCCCTCCGTTCGGAGCTGCTTCTATGGGCGGATTTCCTCATGACTGCTGGTCACTTCAGAAACTCCCGGTGAATCATGTGACTCAGGGAACTCGCAGCGAGTGTTCTGCTCGCTAGGAATTTTCCCTTTTTTGGGGGTGGGGGGGCATATCAAGTAAGAACATAGTGGTTAAGGGCTTCGGTACAGCAGTGCATTCTGGGAAACAGGTAGGCTAAAACAGAGAGCAAGGTTTGCACATGCAGCAAATGAGAGGCACGTGAATTAAATTAACCTCGCATTTAAGCGGCTGCACACTCCGCCCCTCACAGCTGGTTACTCCATCCACCTCCCCCGCCTTGGAAGTAGGGGGGATTATCAATGGCTGTGTGAAATGCAGGATGGCCTTGTCGTCCTGCCTTACGTTTTGGGGAATGTGATTTTTTTTCTTGTGCTTGCTGCATAAGCAATAATATCACAGCTATGATCAAATGTCACGGTGAGTCTGCTCAGGTCCAGCCGGTGTGCTGTTACGGCCAGGACCCCCCTTGCATGAATGGAGAACCATGGGGTGGCAAGAACCTGCAGGGCTAGAGTATTACATGATTTCAGTGAGTATCAGCTGTCGAAGCACATTAATTAGCATTTCAGATCAACAGGGAATTCTGAATTTTGAAACTGACGTGACATATCAGACTGTTTATTTATTTATTGCTTAGTTTTGACAACAATACCACTGAGAAGGTAGATCTACAGAGGGATTCTTCTGGAAAGTGACTGCAGTACATTTATGCACTTTCAAAAAACACACCCCGTATATTTCCAGAAATGGACCTATTACTTAGCTAATGCTCATGGGCATTTAGAAACATCTCCCGCTTCTAATCATATTCTTGTGTCATTAACATCTACAGTAATATTTAGGTCCTGTTGACTCTGGTGCTGATACTCCAATGAACTGACCATCACTGGTCTCTTTCCTCTTGTTTTTTTGCAGTCAAGCAACTGAATGATCTAGCATGTACCATAAATGTTGTCATTGAACAGTAAATCCTGTTTAATTGGCGGAGAGTTTATTATTTTTTGCAACAATCCCAATGGAAGGTACAGAACATCCACACCTGTCCCAAAACACCATCAGAACAGCAATCCAGCCATGAAAAAAGGTCAGATCCACCAGCCCCAATAAGAAGATGTGTGAAATCGGATAGTTAAAAAGCCACAGACCCCTGCAGGGAAAATGATGGCGCTCCGGATGTTCTGCTCATTTAAGCAGACTCAGAGCGCTTGATTGGGAGATGACACAGTCCACAGAAGAGCCAACAGATATATCAATGGGAGCTTTTCAGTGTGGTGTGAGTCGGACTACGTGTGTGTCGGCACAGATGTGTGAGTCTGGTCAAGGGACCTTTCTGCATTACAGAGATAGTCCCTAGAGATAGTTTTTCTGATAGTAAAAATGCATTTTTTATAAGTACTTTTCAGAAGGCCACTGTATAATGGAAATAGAATTAAATATACAGTGATCTGCCGCCTGTCGTGGAAGTTACGTTCCAGACCCATCAGTGATAGGTGAAAATCTGCAATATAGAAAGACCATATAAATAAACGTTTTGTTTATAGTTTAAGCCTTAAAATATAAAATACTCTGTGACACTGTACATTAACTGCACCTTCATAATGCATTCATTATATATTCATAGAACCATAAGCAGCATGTAGTATACCATAACATCCTTTAACAACTTCAATAAAGAAATGATATAATTACACAAGTACAATGTTTGTTATCATAATATAATGTTCATTATTAATGTATATTAAAGCTGTTAAGGTATGTTAAGATGTTAAGGTGTACTTACTGTGGTAATATTTATCAAAAGACATAACACATTATAACCATGTTTATTATGCATTTTGGATGGTTTATGAAGCTCACATCTATAATCCATTATACATACCTTCATAATGCATTATAATGGTTGGTATAAGCATTAAGGATGCTTTTTCACTGCATCCTAAAAATATCTATAGTGCATTAAAAATGGGAGCTTCAGGCAATCATAATGCATTATAAACATGGCTATAACGTGTTATGCCTTTTTATAGCCATGTTTACAATGCTTTATAAAGGCATTATTATTTGTTATGAATGTGTTTACAAAAAACATGATCCTGAGCAAAGTGTTACCCATGTTGCTTTTGAATGTTCTATGAATGCATTACGAAGGTGAACTGAATGTTCTACGAGTGCATTATAAAGGCATTATGAAGGTGCAATAAGTAAGTTAAGAACATATCTTCACAGAGGAGGTAGAACATCAAGGAACCAGATAGCAGGGTGAAATGTGGTCCTGAGCTTCACACCATGGATGGCATGGAAAGATGAGATAGACTACGAGTGCAGGGGGAGTGAGGAACATCTGCATGTGGACAAAGGATATGGACCACTGCAGACATAGGAAGTGGACTGAAGTGACCACAGGAAGTGGACTAACCCGGACACAGGAAGTGGACTGGGGACAGCAATGCATCCTGGGAAAGAAGTGGGCTGAAACAGACACAGCAGGGAAACAGACGGAGAGGTCTCTGTGCAGGGAAAGGGGTGAGGAAAAGAGGACACGCCAAATGGCATGAGCATGCCGGGATCCGTGGGAGACCTAGGGGGGGTGCGGTGGGGGGGAGGGGGTGCATTAAAAATTGATGAGATCCCTGTCACAGGTAAGCCCTCCTCTGCATATGTCCTCTGAGAAGAGGACATTGCTGTTTGGCGGCAGACATGGAGGGGGCTTGGCCAATGAGGGACCCTGGGTCTGTCGTGGGAGGCGTGCCTTGGCCGACGAGGGACCCTGGGTCTGTCGTAGGAGGCGTGCCCCTCTCCAATGGGGCTCCCCGGCGGCCTGGGACAGGGACGAGGACATTCTACTGCTGGCCTGCAGGTCAGCAGCCGCTACGAGCTGGAATCAGGGAGGCTGGAGGAACCGCACTAGGGAAGATCTGGACAGCGAGTCCTCTCTCCCCCACTTCTGATGTACAGCAAACCCTGGTGAAAACAATAACAGGTCATTATGACCAGGGTAGGCCGAGGTGAGGGGGTGAGAATGGCCATCGATCAAGTGGCAGCTGGGAACTGAACCCTGACCGAGCTAAAATATCCTTTATGCGGAGTCCTGCAGGGTAGCCACAATGACATCACTTCCTGCTGCGATCAGATGGTGCCCATTGATGGCCAACACGATAATACGCGCCATCAAAGGGTTGCTTCATGAAAAGAAGCCGCTTCCGGGGGCTCATCCCACGTGCGATTCATAAAGGAATCTCAGGGATCTCGGAAAAAAGCCAGAGATTTATGTATAAAGCGGAACATCAGAGTGGTGCTGTGCTTGGCAGACAGAGGGAGGGTTGGGTTGTACACCCCCAGGATGGATTAGTGCTTCATCTGACATGACAACAAGCAAACGTTTGCTTGCACCCCCCGGATTTCCTCGGCATGACCGCTCCATCTGGACGCGCGCCGAAAGGACATTTTGGACAATTACCAGGCCTGTCTGTTATTAATGTGTCTCTTCGATCCGGCATAGAAATCCTCCGTCACGGATCTTGTATCTGCCAGCCATTATCACCTTCCTGCCAAACGCTATTGGCACTACCCCCCATTCCCACCATACCTCCGGACAGGGTCACGGACTCCTGGGAGGATGGGAATGGGCAGCTCCAGGCCTGACCACGAGGCTGATGTGGAGAAGAAAGGGGAAGGAATCCCAAGCTTTTGATAACGAGAAATGTTACACAAGCAAATAGTGATGGATGGATAAACTCAATTCATTACATGGAAAGACATCGTATTTGCATATGTAAATAAGTAAATCGCAGACTAAATATTGCACTCCCTAAAAGTGGTCTAATGTCTTATATATATGACCATCAGAGGTTCTGACCCAAACATATCACAGTTTCTCAGTGACAGATACTTTTGGGGCCGTGCAGCTGCCGCCTTGTTGTTATAGTTGACAGATGACTATAAATTTGTGTGATGTATGCAAATGATGCCAGTTTTGAGTCAATTAAGACTTGTAGATGAGGTGTGTTTGAAACATTAGCTCAGTTACCCACAATCCCCAGGGCTTCTAGGCCCCCATTCTTCACCGGTTCTGTCAGCCATGGTTCCAGCTATGCTTCTTCGCCTGGGGTTTGAGTAGGCCTCTAAGTGTCGGTGTGAGTTGTTGTTCTGCATTGTTTCTTTAGCCCACACGTTCATGTAGGTGTTGTGATGACACTTCCATCTGCATTACGCCCATCTGCCGGGTCCCCCGCACGCTAACGTGTCATTCGACAGTCTCGGGGCGCCCGCAACATGTCAGGAAGGTAGCGGCGTGCAGCTGGAGAACATGGCGACGCAGGTGGAGCGCATGAGGATGCTTGCCCTGCCCTCCCCTCTGGTGCATGAAATCTGTGTCTCTGCTCCACGTTACTCCTCATGATGAAAATGTCGGTTGATGCCGTCACTATGGGCTCCCGAGCGTAACGGGAAGCAGATGCACACGCCTGTCTCTGGCCTCGGCGCTCTGTCATGTACCTGTCAGTTTTATCCTGGAACTCTGTGGCATGCATTGGGGCCTCGTCCTAACACCCACCTGGTGTGCAAAGCCTCACTCCTCAGAGTCCTGTGTGCAGTGGCCCACCTGAGGGGAGTCCGGCCCAGCCCTGGGGGTGCCCCTTGACCTACCCCTGCTTCGCTCTGCCCTGAAAGGCTTCCGGGCTCTCTGCCGTTTCATCAAGGTTGACACTTACTGGGCCAATTCATCAGGATGGATGCCAATTTCGGCCTGCGTCCACCTCCATCTCTTCCAGGGCTGCCCTGGGTCCCACTCCAATGACTGGGAGGGCAGGGGCAGCCAAAATCCATTATGCTAATTCAGTACAAGCTCATTTCCACCAGTGAGGGGGATGCGAGCCACGCTAGATCGCTATGATGGTGCTATTAAGTAAGGATGAAGTGAGGTAGACCGGGCGCTTCAACAAAACACCAGCCAAAGGTTATTTTAATGTTAAAAAAGGAGCAGCACTCGAGTAATTATACTCATTCTCATCAATTTAGCATCAGAGCCTGTGAAATCTGGGGACAGAGCCTGAGCGAGCTGAGTACTGGACTGTTATTACATGACACCGGTCTGTTTCACGGTGACCAGCAAAGATGCCGTAACCTTGCCTCGCTTCCATCAGGAACACAGCTACACACGCTGGAAAATGACCCCCGCACTCATACGGATTAGCGGCACGGGGCCATTTCGTTTTTTACATGCTTCTGTGTTGCTGAAATTTCTAAACCTGAAACATGACAGTCTTTGCACAAACAAGACCCTCGATTTTCCGGCCATGAGGAAGGTTTGAACTTCACACTCTTCTACGGCCCATTCCTAGACGTTTCGTCTTTGTGGCTAAAATGACAGAGTGACAGTCACCGCCACCTGGCTGACAGGACTGCCCACAGCCACAAGGATCCCATCCACTCCAGTCACGAGCTACCTCATGCCCACCCTGAGCTCAGCCACCAGGAAGTTGTCATCACTAATGATCATTTTTACCGTGTCGTTGTGGCAATGCCGCCCAGACACAGAAGAGATATCGATGGCTGATTATAAAGAGACTGACATTCAATTATTTCTTTCAAAATTCTGCCCAATTACTCTGCTCACACACTCTTAGTCGTCCCCCACTGGCAGGGCCTCATCTGAGCTGACTAGTGGGGCGATCCCTCGTTTCATCTCCCGGCTAATTTGATCTTTCCAGAGAAGGGTCAGAGGTCAGCCAGTTCGTAAATAAAGCCAGAGCGAATCTCATGGAGAGCGGTTTACCGGCTGCACTGCACCATCACAGTGCATTTCCCAGGAAGCAGTGAGCCACCCACAGTTTCTCTACCTGCTGGCGAATCTCTATCTTCTTCTTCTTATTATTATTATTAGAAATAGTTCAATTTATTGATTGTTATATCTGTTTATTTAAATATTTATATTGTTTAGACTTATGTCTGCTTACCTGTTTATATTTGCAGGGATTTGATTGGATAAATGAGGCCAAACAGGAAGCAGGAAGTAGGAAGTTTTAGTTGGCTGGTATCTGTGTTGGCTGTGGATCCTGAATAAATGGTGCAAGTCTGAGTCTGTCTCCATCCGTGCTGATTATTTGGAAGGCGAACCCTCCTCTTACACTGTTATAGCAGTAAAGATGCTTGATACATATTGAATTATGGCTGAAATGTACAGATATACAGAAGGGGTCCCTTCTTGTCTGTGTACCACTTAGCAGTCTTGTGCCCTTGTCTCGTGTGATTAACTTACAGAAGCATATAAGTGTGGGTAGAGTCAGGTGGAGTTCGGTCGTGTCGTGCATCAAATATGCAGGGAAAATATTTACCTGCCATTGTTTTGCCCCGATTGAGAATATGTTTTCTTCCCATTTGACCTTTGAAACCACCTTGTTCTTACGACGATGCTCACAAATTTTCCGTGCTTTCAGACAATTTATATCGCTACCTGGCAGTAAATTTTCTACTGTGGCTATTGACCAAATCGCAGCACAGATCTGCGGTATTAAAAAGTTTTTGCCGAACTGTCCTGCCTGCCACCATTAAACAGGATTATTGTCTAGCTCTGCGAGCAGGCGGGGAGTTTCAGATTGATGGGCTGTGATTCTGAGTGCGGTTCAGTCCTGCCACACATCACAGATAATTGACGATAAGGAAAAAAGCGGCTTTTGGGTGCTGGTCGAGCAGAAGTGAATGGAGTAGAGGGTTGACAGGAAGTGGAGGCCTTTTTAGTTTGAGCGGGTGGGTGGGGCCAGCGAGGAACGAACCCAGAAAGTCTGTTTTTTGCCGCTGCAGGGGCACCATCCTCACATCACACCCCCTAGAGTTATTAACCCCCCCAACACACGTGTATGGGAAGAAGGGAGAAGGCAAGGGTGGGGAATGGGACACACACATACCCCCAAAGCAAAGGAGCATCGATCCAGGTTCCTGGGGTCAAAACACCAAACAAACCCAGGGAATAAGGGGCAAGGAAGTTCAAATAAACCACACCCCCCAGAAGGCTTAAGACCCCACCGCCCCACCCCCCCCAAACATTCTTATCTGGATTACAATTAGTTAAACAAAAGAGCTTTTCTAAAAATACAGGCATTTAATATGGGAGCACCTGCCTCACTCCAATCAATCTCTCCAGTTTAATAATTCAGCCTCCGCTCCAGGGAAAAGCTTCTCTCATATCTGGCTAGACAGCACAGCTGGGGGGGGGATTTTGCAGTGGGGGGGCTGGAGGGTCCAGTTACCATAATTGTGTTACGAGGAAGAGCTCATGGTGGGTAGCATGACGTTCCTGATGGGCCAGACGGAAGTCCTGGCAGTCTGTCGGCCGCATCTGTCCCTGGAAACTCATTGCTCTGCCCCTTTGCGAACGTGGAGGCCAAGTTCCTTACAGCTGCCATGCTTGCCCTGCAAGGGCGTCAGGGAGACCCCAAATGTATGGAGAGAGCATTGGGCTTGGCCAGGCTCTGTACCACCCGTCTCCTGCCCGGCCAATCGGGAAACAGTGACATCAGGACAAGGCAGAATGACTAACGGGGGGGGCGACGTGCCTCGAATCCCGCTGTTTAATTATGATACTAATTTCTGAAGCTGCCACTGATCGGCCACTCGGCAGATATTTTTAGGCTGCTCTTGTCGTCGGTTTCCATCCACATTTATCAGGAACAGAACCAGGAGTTTCTGGGCTTGGGAGCTGCGTCGGGGAAACTGAGCTATTGCACAGAGCACCATGGTTGACAGCAAATTCAGACGCTTGTTTTTCCCCCTGACAGGTTACACCGCGGCCTCGCCTGTGTATGTGGTGCCCAAGCTGCTGATGCATTTGTGGGAAGGGGAAAAGTTTTTCTTATCTGGTGGGTTTTGAAGAAAATACAGTTATAAAATGTGGCTCTGAAAGGCTACATCCCACAGCCAGCCAGGAAAACGTGATGAAGATATCTCTATGTGCTCTGCAGTCAGACTCGCTAGATTTGAAAGGGTAGTTAAAGGACAAATATTAGATAATTAACTACATTCTCAGTGAGAGTTCCTCTTAATTCCTGTTTTGTGAACGTGTTGAATGTGGCCTTTTATGGGTAATGACATTATTTAAGGCACGGTGTCTGAATGGCTAAGGCCACATTCAGAAAGGCTGATTTTGGTGAAATAATCCCGACATCACGGCTGAAGGGAGACTTTTCTGTTTCCACATCTCCATTCTTTTCCACAAACCTTATTGCAGTGGGTCAGTCTGAAGGTGATTGCCTTTATCAGAGACTCTAAATATATTACCCATTTCTGTGTGCTGAAAGCTATAACCGTGACTCAGGAACACAAAAGCAGAATTCAATTATCCCCCGCTGACAGTAAAAAGTCCGCCGAATGTCAATTTTCTAAGGAAATCCGCAGGGGTTAAGCAATGAAAAGCAGGTTAGCGAAGAGGCTAATCAGAATGGTGCGGCAGCCTCCTGCCATATTCGTCCTATGGGGCAGCTATTCACAGAACGTCATGTTGGGTCCTGCATGGGAGATACAGCAAATCGGCCAGGGTGTTCTTACTGCAGCAACATTTGCTAGCACAGGCTAACATTCGCTAACACTAGCTATTGCTTCCAAGTGCTTGCTAATGTTCACTACTGCTTGCTAACGTTTGATAATGCTGCCTCTTCACTGCTTCAGGTTCTCAAATCATTGTTTACTTTTTCTTGTCTGTCAATACTGGCATTTGCACACTGCCTACTATGCACACTGTATATGCTGCCATTCACAAACTGTCTACTATGCACACTGTATATGCTGCCATTCACAAACTGTCTACTATGCACACTGTATATACTGCCATTCACATACTGCCTACTATGCACACCGTATATGCTGCCATTTACAAACTGACTACTATGCACACTGCATATACTGCCATTCACACACTGCCTACTATGCACATTGCATATACTACCATTCGCACACTGCCTACTATGCACATTATATATGCTGCCATTCACACACTGCCTACTATGCACACTGTATATGCTGCCATTTGCACACTGTCTACTATGCACACTGTATATGCTCCCATTTATCTTCCATTTAGCCCACTACCCCCCCGCACCCTTTATTTATCTACACTCTCTATCTCACGATCCCAGGAGCATGCCAGATTTACATTTCACTGCAAGCTGTACCAGTGTAACTGTGCATGTGACAAATAAAAGCTCAGATCTTGAGTCTTGTTCTCTGTAAGCTGCAGTACAGAATACAGAGGGTCATGGAACACAGGAGGTCACAGAGCACAAGGAGTCACAGAATCCAAAGGGTCATGGAGCACAGGGGGTCACAGAGCACAGGGAGTCACAGAATCCAAAGGGTCACAGAGCACAGAGGGTCACAGAGCACAGGGGGTCACAGAGCACAGAGGATCACAGAGCACAGGGGGTCACAGAGCACAGAGGGTCACAGAGCACAGGGGGTCACAGAGCACAGAGGGTCACAGAGCGCAGGGGGTCACAGAGCACAGGGGGGTCACA
>JAODJW010000043.1:1777301-1793415 GCA_026777045.1 Hyperopisus bebe
ACAGGGAGGCACAGAATCCAAAGGGGCATGGAGCACAGGGGGTCACAGAGCACAGGGGGTCACAGAGCACAGGGAGTCACAGAGCACAGGGAGTCACAGAATCCAAAGGGTCATGGAGCACAGGGGGTCACAGAGCACAGGGGGTCACAGAGCACAGGGGGTCATGGAATGCAGAGGGTCACAGAGCACAGGGGTGAGGGGGGGTCACGGAACGCAGAGGGTCACGCAGCACAGAGGGTCACAGTCTCAGTGTCCGAGCGGGACACTCAGATTAGTGACTCCCAGTGTCAGTGCCCTTCCTGCCAGTGATCAAACATTACAGCTGGATCATTCGCAAAAAGCCTGATGGATTTATATTAGTGATTCATGGTGATTGAAGTATTTGTGGATGGGATGGAGGAGAGGCTGGAAACTCAAGATCATTTTACTGGTATATCTTATTTATGAGATATACATTATGCATTATAATATACATTATGGAGTGCATTATTTAATTTAAATATTTATTGACTACGAGCGGGAAAAATCCAGTTCATGTGAGCGTACTTTACGCTGGTGTTTACTGTGGCATGGAGTGGTGTTTACACTATGCGAGAGAGACATAAAGAACAGTGACATTTAATAACCATACCGGCTGTTATTGATATCACAGCCTTCACAGATGGAGACAGAGCTGCTGTCTTTTGTCACATAATTACTTTATTGCCTGAGAATTGCGTTCAAGATTATGACGCCGGTGAAAAACTGAGCTAAACGCATCTTATTTGTGCATGAAAGGTTTTCTCTGTAGATTTTCGATTTAAGTGTGTGTTAAGGTTCAAACAGGGGATGGAAAAGTGCAGTGTGTTCAGCTTGGTCTTCATTCCATAGCGAAGTGCCTCTTAAGATGTCCATTAAGCCGTAATCAATACATCAGGAGCATTCGGCTAAGACTGTAACTGTCTCCAAGGCAGCCGGACTAAGCACATTGCTGTGTGTTACTTAAAGATCATTTTAATACCTCCGATGGATGTCCGTGGCATCCTCCCGAACATCCTGGCTTCCATCAAGCCCCGGTTCTTCCTGTCATGCTTTTTGGCTGTGAGACATTAACGCTACGCAGTGACCTGAGATGATGACTGGACTCCTTCGGTACTGTGTCTCTCCGGAGAATCCTTGGGTACCGCTGGTGTGACTTTGTGTTGAATGAGCGGTCGCTCAGGGAGTCCCGAGTGAGGCACATTACCTGCATGGTGAGGGAGTGTCAGTTACGGCACTCCGGCCATGTGGCGCGATTCCCTGAGGGTGATCCGGCTCGCAGGATCTTCATTGCTGAGGACCCAAGCGGCTGGATCAGGCCAAGGGGACGCCCACGTAACACCTGGCTGCGGCAGATAGACAGCCATTTACGGAGGGTGGGACTGGACTGCGTGTTGGCTTGGGGGGTCACCAGCCAGGATCTGAAGGAATTTCGCCATGGTGTGGGCGTAGCAACGTGCCGCCCCAGAGTATGATCCCCAGTCTGACCTACCTGACCTGAACTTGGGGCACTATGATTTAAATGCCAAGGTCTATTTGTGGGGCGGCACAGTGGTGCAGTGGTTGGCACTGTTGCCTCACACCTCTGGGACCTGGGTTCGAGTCTCTGCCTGGGTCACATGTGTGTGGAGTTTGCATGTTCTCCCTGTGTCGTCATGGGGTTTCCTCCAGTTTCCCCCCACAGTCCAAAGACATGCTGAGGCTGATTGGAGTTACTAAGTTGCCCATACTGTTGGTAGGTGTGTGTGTGTGTGTGTGTGTGTGTGCCCTGCGATGTGCTGGCCCCCTGTCCAGGGTTGTTCCCTGTCTTGTGCCCATTACTTCCGGGATGGGCTTCGGACCCCCCATGACCCAATAGGATAAGCGGGTTAGAAAATGGATGGATGGAGGTCTATTTGTAGGGGAGGATGCATGCAGCCAAATTAAATATTGGGGGGTACACGTCCCCCTGCCCTTCCTAGGTCCAACCCCCCAGGTTACAAGAAAACTCATCAATCTGTAGGTTATAGAGAAACCATGACTGAGATGCTGTGTGTGTATACCGTGAACTCCTAAAGGCCACCACAGATGCATCTGTAAAATGGAGGAAAGACACACATATATTATAGTATTTTTTTGAAAAACAATGAATCCACCTATTTATTTCGGAAATCGCTGTAACATGAAGATGGTGCGATGGACATGCTGACATCACCCCTCCGAGGACGGAGGCCGTCTTACTCATCCATCGAGACGTCATCAGTAGCGTGTCTGTCCATCCGGCTAAATTCCTCTTACTTTCATTTCAGCAGTGCAAAGAATTTAATGCCTGGCCGCCCAGTGGCAGGCCTGATCCCTGCTGGTAACACACTGCGTGCAGCTATTGTATCTGCAGGATAAAGGGCTTGCTAGGAATTACGAGCCCAGGGATCCACAGTGAGAGAATGGCTGGGCTTTAGTCTGTCCTCTTTTATAGATAGACATGGCTATTCAGTTAGTACTGTCACTACGACTTTATATAGACAGTATATAATGTGGAATGTGCAGTGTGATGGTCCGGAGCCAGTCTGTCACCTGGGTGGTGTTCTCGGAGCCATAAACCCGCCAGTGATGTAGCCCTCGCCGGAGTGGTCATTAACCGGGTCGAGCTGGTCATTAAGCAGCTCCATCCATGCGCGTATGCATTTCCGTGTAACGATAAAGGTTTGGTTCCGCTGTGATGTAATTAAAATCTTTTTATAAGTCACAACCTCTGCTGCTTGCCCAGAGAGCCTCTACTGCCTAATGACGCGGCCGCCTGCGGGATCAGAGTCTGCCGTCTTCGGAGTTAATGCAGGCAGATTGTCTGGCATTTGCGTAAATTGTCGGATGTACAGACAGTTTGCATGATCCTATGTGTTCTTCTGCGAGACAGCAGATGCCTGGATCCTGATTCGCTCCTCCAGTCTTTACTGTTTCCCAGAAGAAAATGGCAACGTGGCTTTTATACACATTAGGAGTCTGCAGCAGCGGACAGTGCTGACTGGGATACGGCGCTTTAGCTCACTGACCCCACCTGCGTAGCATCAATGGACACGGATTGATCCGGAACCGAACACCACGGGAAAAATATTGAAGATAATTGATAAAATACAAAAGCATGAAATAATATTTAAAAAAGAGCTCTGCTTATCTCATATTTTTTCATTTAATATAATTTGAATGTCTCGCTGATATGTGAGGCAGGTGCTTCTCAAGATGGCATCTTACAGACCTGCACTAAACTTTCTGAAGCACGTGACAGGTGATAACTTCACAAGAAGGCATGACATCAAAGTCCACTAAACAAGCTGGGAGGGCTTTTTATTCGCTGTTTAAAGTGTAAAAGTCTAATCTCTCGAAATCCCCGGAGCCCGCGCTGCCTTTCAGGAGGTAATGATTTCAAGTGTGTGAGTCCATCCAAATCTTTTAATTCATTTGCCTCCACTGGAAAATAGCATCATCTGAAAGGAAGACCCATGGCATGGCAGTGAAAGATTAGGACCTTCCCATTACTGCATTAGCGTTTCTAAAGATAGCATTAAAAAGACTCCGTGCTCCGCTGAAACCACCCAAAGTCACACCCCCTGCATTGTTTGAGGTAGGCGGGCGGGGAGGGGGGGGGGGTACACCCTGACAGCTGATTTAAGGGTTTTACAGCTGCGAGGTGATAAATTTTGCCCTCCATTTTCGCCTTGCCTGTTCTTTCATTCCGGAACGTGCGGGTCAGCCTGACCCCAGATCATACAGAAATAACTGGTGTCATTCTCTGCAGGAAGAGGACCAGCCATTTCACTTTGTATTTTGGGGAAGTTCAACGATTTCACCCACAGGCCTCTGAGGTACACGCTGTCTAGGTCAATAACAGCAGCACCATTGTAATTGTTCTGGAATAAATATGAGACGATCTATATCCATCTTCCTCTCTCCACTTGATCTACTCCTCCCTGTTCGTTCCCCCTTCTCAGTTTTTTCTACATGTAAAGCCTGGTCTTCTGCACAGAGACGTATTTAAGGTCTATGTCCTCTGCCCTGGTGTCTTCCAGGACATTGACAGGAAGCCGTTAATGATTCACACGTCACAAACACCCTGGACTGTCACTGTCCCACTACTCTGGTGTTTCTGGTGCCTCAGCAAAGACTTTAATTTTGAAATGGCTGCACAGGCTAACAAGTTTAGCATTTTCTCACATATACCTTCAACCTGGAACAGCTTAGTTGTTTCTGGGTCTCTGGCTGCCTATAGTGTAGTGACTGATTGTAGCCAAAAGAGGGCCCCTAAAATCCAGGGGCCCCATGTAAATGCATGCTTTGGGGGGTGGCAAACCTTGCCCCTGCCTTCAACTAGAAGATGATCGGGACACCAATCAAACAGACGTTCCTCTTAAAAGGTACTTTAAACGTCTATCGGTCCCCGGCGCCCCTGCAGGTAGGTGACTGTCATTGCACTTCTCCATCTTTCAGAGTCTGCTGAGGCGTCACTGTGACACTGGCCCCCCTCGGATTGTCAGGGTTGCCCACCATAATGGCTACCATGGGTGGGGGGGGGGGTCGCTATTTCAAGCCTCGGGTCCTTCAGAAATGACAGACGTGACCTTGTGTGAAAGCGACGGGGCGCGGGATTCGGAATAGCAAGACAGAAACGCTGCGGTTTTCATTATCCCGCCACTCCCACGCGTTCCCCCGCCGCGTCTGCCTGTCGCCGTGGTTATTGTCACGGCAACGCATAATCACACAGTCTGGGAAACTGCTCCGAAGACACATGCCCAGAATAATTGCAATCTTTCACCCAACGCAGAGACAATTGTTTTAAGCTTCCTGCGATCTGGGCCAGGCGCTGCTCGGGTGATTAGCAGCTGGCTAATAGTCACCAAATTCTGTTAGCTGTATTACTTACATAACAGCCGTGTCTTGGCAGGGAAGCAGGTGATCACAACACTGGGAAAATCACTGAAAGGCCCCAAATTTTCTCAGCAGGATACGAGCCATCAGACATTCTGTTTAGATATTCTCCATGTCTGTTGGAAATACTCCTTCCCGATCTTCAACCCTGCTTTGCTGCACGTGTTCACCAGGGGCTTAGTGCCCACCCAGCGGCCCCCCATCCTGGCCTATCCGTGCCATCCAGCATCTGACACCTCCCTTTGGTTCAGGTAGCTCCCTCGCCCCGGGCATCAGACCCGTCGTTCTCACCAGACCTGGATGGACGTATCTCTGGAGCCTGCCTCACAGGACCAGGCCTTGGAAACGTTCCACATGACGGAGCTAATGTGATTCAGGTCTGGCCGGGGTGGGAAGCTTCACCAAGCGTGCTTCAGATGAACAGCTTATCTAAGGCCCATCTCTGCCTCTCAAATCTCAGCACCCCCCCCCCCCCCCCCCGCCCCCCCCCCCCCCCCCCCCACATATCTGCAGTGACAGATGCACTCACGCAAATGTGTAATTAGCCGACGTTATTAATTGCTTTGATAACGGAAAATCCGATTGTTTCTTTTAATTTGAATTTTTGATCTCTCTCCTTGACCCTCCTTGATTTCTCTTGAGCAACTGTAAGGCTTGCAGGCGAGGATTTGATTGGGATTTTTACGGATTCCTGTCTGAGAGATTCACATTTTAAACTGTTCATCCCTCTACCCAAAAGCCACCAAAAGGTAGCTGCATGTCTTTTTCTTTTGCATGAAACATTTCATTCCCGTTTCTATCCAAATGCAATTAGTCACAATTTAATTAATCACCTTTGTGTGTATTCAGCGCATGTCCTTTCATTGCCTGAGGAAATTAAAACGGTGTTGTGTATGTTCAAAGGCCCCTGGGCTACCTGTGGCGTTCATGTCGAATGAAAGGGGGGGGGGGGGGGGGGGCACAGGGGACAGAGGTAGCTGGTCTTCAGGATGACGCTGTGACCTCATCAATGTCCAGCACAAAGGCAAAGGAATTACAGTGTCTTCCTGTCTTGCTTTTGTCCATCCTGGGAATCAATTATATAAAAAACCATGCTTAACAGAAAAGAAAACGGCACGATGGCTCTGGCTGGTGACCCTGGTGGCCCCTCAGGGGGTGTCTCCAGACCAGCCCCCGAGCAATTTGCTCTCCATCTTGAAGGCCGCCGCTTCTGGAATTGGCCGGAGCTGCCTCATTCAGCCTGTGAATGGACTCTCCCCACAAAGGAGATTCACTGGGAAATAGTCTGAACGCTCCAGTGGACAGGGTCTTGGGCTGGGTCTGCGATTAGCTCTCAGTCAGGACATATCCTACTCATTATGGAGGATCGTACACAGGGGGGTGGGTTTGGGCTTAGAGGGGTCTGGTCTGGATCGCTGGCCCACCCCTGCACTCAGGTCGTGCACTTCTTTGTTTCACACCATCTCCTGAGGATCTACACCCCCGGTGGGGATGAAAGGTACACGCCATCAATATCCAAGTAGCCGTTTCTTGTTAAAGTGACACTCGTCACCCCTCAGGCAAGCTTGAGAAATGGGGGCTTGTCCCCGGGAAACATGCAGCACACACATGCAGCACACACATGCAGCACACACTTGCAGCAAACACGAAGCACATGCACAACGATCGTGCAGCATATACGCAGCACATGCGTGACAGTTTTTCTGGAATGCATGTTTTGCTGTCCGTTTGTAGCTGATCTAATCGACCCATCAGACATACGAAGCATCTTGGGGATGAGGCAAAGGATCATGGGATACAAACAGCGTTATGAAGGGGAATTATCTGGACTAAGTAACACATATAGACGCGGATATGACCTAATGCGTGGATAATCACTGTCACCAGCGGGCAAGGCCTGGAATGAGGGGAGGCTCACATTAAGTAATGACATTAGGGCAGGTTAGTGTACCATCTGGATGACAGAAAGAGGTTTAATCCAGTTTGTAGTATGAAATGGCATGGACCACCTGAGACCCTTCCCCCCCCCCGACCAGTTTAAAGGGGGGCTATGACAATGGCTGCCTTGCATTAGACGGGACAGACAAGGTGCCCCAAGACGCCGTCTTCAGGAACCCCCCCGCTGATGGTGATTGTGGTCTGCTGGTCACAGAGAGCCCCCAAGCCCACTACTTTGCTGATGCATGGTGGCCATTTTTGGATGGTGGTGTATCTCTGCTTCTGCATTTTGGAGCTATGATGTCAGTGACTTCTTGGGAACAGTGTTGTAGTGGGAGGAGAGATGCGATCGAAGATGTCCATGGGACATGAGGGACTGACAGACGAAATCCGGGACATCCATGGGAGGAGAGGGACTGAGACGGGATCTAGGATGTCCGTGGGATGTGAGGGACTGACAGACGCAATCCGGGACATCCATGGGACGAGAGGGACTGACAGATGGGATCTGGGATGTCCGTGGGATGTGAGGGACTGACAGACGCAATCCGGGACATCCATGGGAGGAGAGGGACTGACAGATGGGATCCAGGATGTCCGTGGGATGTGAGGGACTGATAGATGGGATCTGGAATGTTTATGGTATGTGAAGGACTAATACCTCCTCATTGTGCCAATGATGAAAACTCAGTTATGCAGAGGAATAGGGTGAAGAAACTGGGAGGCACAGTGCTCCAGTCCATCACGACACTCACGGAGATGGGAGAGGACCGGTGTTCTGGGTTTGGGGGAACTGCTGAAGTTGCACATTGAAGAATGGCAGAACAACCTGAGTGCCTTCAGCCATCAGCAGGAAAGGTCGCAGGCCCTGGCTGCGCGCCAAGCAGCAGAGCAACTGGCTGCAGCATCACTGAGCCGTTCCTGATTACTGCTTTTACGCGGCTCCCGTTATGCCGCAGCCATTTTCCCTGCTAGGAAAATCAGCAGGAAAGAGCCGAAAAAATGTCAGCTGCCGTCACTTGTTTGCTTGATGATTAAGTGTGTAACCGGAAATGGTTCTTCATTAAACAGCTGGATGCAAACTATTCCTTCGGTGCTTTTTGGGTAAACTCGCCGGCAGAGTGCCGATTAAATGTGAGCGACGGGCACATTTAGACTTTCACACTGGAGGGGGAGTCTGACGCTGGCATCCATTCCGATATTTTGGAATTATGCAGGGAGGGCACTCTATTACTGTGAGGGAACGTGAGCTATTATAACTGTGATTACCAAACAGAGGCAATTAGTCAGAAAAAATTACTTCAGCTCGCCTAGTTATTGCCTGAGGCCTGTCTGATATCATGCTGGAAATTATGAAAATTACCAGTTTTCTAGAGGAATAAAACAGAATATGATGAGGGATCACAGCCTTCTGCTTTGTCACAAATTCAACTTTTAATGCACGACACGATGATGCTGTTATGTAAGTGAACCAAGATGGCTGCCCATGTGGGTGGGTCCAGAGCCCCTTTTCCCTCCTTGTGATGTACTCCCTGCTTTCTCCTGCCCTTCATAAGCTGCACTGTGCGATCCGGCAAGTCGGCAGGCGATGGTGTTTTTGGTGAGGTCAGACTGAACATGGAATCGCATTGACTGTGTGCATCTTAGTGGGATTTCACTGGCCTGCACATCCGTAAACTTTGTGCCTTCACTTGTGCAGAGTTGGACATGAAGATTCAGTCGGTAATCTCCAGGCTGCCGTCATCCCTGGGCCTCAATTATGGCTGAAAGCGCAGGCAGAGTCAGGTGGCAGGGGTGCCGAGGTTGATGGGAAAATTTCGGTGCATGTGTGGATTTCATGGGCATGACTTCAGAAGCATTCCTCCCACATCTTTGGCTAGTTTAAAAGGGACATTAGACGGGACAGACAGGGTGCATACTGCCTTGAGGAAAACCCCCGATGATAGTGATTTTGGTCTGCCAGTCACAGAGAGGTTTTTGGCCAGTGATTAGAAGGGGTGCCATCACTGATCAGCTGGCTGGAGTGAGATTTTTAAATCAAGACAAGTCTGCACACACATTTACATGCACGTACCAGTTTCATTCCCTTGTAAATAGTCTGTAGGATTTGCAAACTACCCCAACAATTTTGATGTAGCTAATTTTAGGCTCATGATGGAATAATACAGATTTTCCATAATTTTTGTGTGAGCATAAGAGTCTGAAAGCGTGAGTGTCACGCCAGATGCGTGGGAGTATATAACCCTGGATTAGTAACATTTCCACAAAATGTAGCTGCAATACAGCATGAATGAGACATTAAGTTAAACCGCTCCACTATGCCCAAGATGTTACACAGTCCATATTCACAGAAATAGCACTGGCTATGTCTGCATGACACCTCTGTGATCACTACGCCGCACCAAAGAGCGGCTTCGCCAGGCAAGGCTAATCAATCTCCTGAAGGAGACAGGCTCAATTAATCGGCTCCCTTCAGCTAAGCTACTCAGTTGTGAAAGAGGAGATGGTCACCAGTGACAGGACGTAACGCAGAAGATCCACGCCGCTGTAGTATGAGCTGGACCTGTGGGCAGCCTTCCTTCATGTGGGGGTGGGGGGTGGGCAGGGACTGGGCACCACAGCATTGTATCGGTTTGCCAGATCTCAGGAGGGTGTGACTGTCAGCAGCCAAGCGATCATGGTACTTAAACCCCCCCCAGGGGCACTGGGTGGACCCCATGTTTTACTCTCACCTGTATATATGTGTGTGTATGTCTAAAAAAGGAGAGCATGCTGGGACATGTGAAAACACACACTCCAATGTGCCGGTCCGATTACTTATGCAGATGGGAAAGCATTATTCAAGCAGGTGATGGGGAGACGAATCCGGAGCTTTCCCTGCCCCCCTCCGGTGCTCCCTGTTTTGGATTGTGAGGTGAGGGGTTAACCCCTGGCCAAGGAGCTCACGTGGAGAGGACAGGCGCCCCAAACATCAAGCTCCTCTTTTCAGCACGGTCTGTCCCAGCCCGCCGGTGCTGCTTGATGCTGAGGTCACGGTCTTTCCCGCGGGAGGGCGGAGCCTCCTGCAGAGATGGAGCGGTTGCTAGGCGTCTATCTGGAACATGGAGCAGATGCGTGTCGCTCCAGAGGACGAGTGTGTGACGTAGAGCGGCCGCATTACATGCTCTCGCTTCCTCATCACGCGCACGGCGGGGGCTGTGAGGGCCGAGGGGGGTGCAAATCTTGCGTAGAGGGAAACATCTGGCCACGTTGTGGAGGCAGCATCTGGCTGGTGCCGGCCCTGCATGCTGAGATCTTGCATGAAATCCCTCACCTTCAGCTCCGTGCGGCTCTGCGCGTTCCCCCGGATATGGGCCGGCCAGGAACATGTGCGAGATCCCGCACCTTCAGCTGCATGCGGCTCTGTTCGTTCTCCTGGATATGGGCCGGCCAGGAACATGCGCGAGACCCCTCACCTTCTGCTCCATGCAGCCCTGCTCGTTCCCCTGGATACGGACCGGCCGGGAAATGTACACGGCAGCTGGCATGAGCCAGTTTCTGCACGTGGGTGGGTTGGGGATCTGTGGGGGGTGAAAAACGATGTGCTGACAAGGGGAAACTGAATACCCACTTTTTTAACGCAATGTGATCACATGACAAAAGGGTTGCCCTTGGGCCCTTCACGCACCTCTGTGACTGTCCTTCTCGTGTGGTTACCCACATGAGCATAGCGGTCCGCAGTGGAGCTCTGCAGAGGCTCGGAGAAGCTGAAACAGCCCTAGCAGAACCATTTTGGGACCATAATGTGACTTTGATGCATGGAGAGGGAGAGTCTCGCTCATCTGCCCGATCCTCACAAAGTGAATCAGTGTGTGGAGCCGTGCAATTAATGAGGCTCCGGAATAGCTGCAGTGTCGTCTGCTGAGCGCTTATGTGTAATAAAGACATCAAGGCTTATGTGCAGGGTGGGGGAGGGACTGTCAACACGGGCCCGAGACAGAACCGCCTTCCGCCACGGTAACGGATCGCGGCAATTAGCAGACGAACGCGGCCCATGGGAATGATATTTCAGCTGGTTATAGGTGACACCTAGGAGGCTTTTTAACGGAGTTTTGGGGACCTTTTGAGGACCGATGATGTGTCACTGCATGTTCTGGTGTAGCTCAGCGCCAGGACACGCCCGGCCTGCGTAACGCATGGAAACTGCCGTACTTTTGTCTCTTGAAACATGCTGTATTTTCACATCGCTGTCGGCTGTAATCGACAGCCGTCTGCGCTTTTCACAATATTTACTCTGAGAAAGGCACTGGCCAATATGGATTATTATTCCGAAGTGTATTCAACGAAAATGAAGCGTCCCCCCCGTATCCAAATTAAAATGGAAATTAACAATATGATACAAATGTAGACACATTGATCTCAGATGGAACTGATTTCAATTAAATCATTTAATAAGGCAACAATAAATAGTTTCGTTTTGATAGATGGAAGGTCCTTGGAGCCCTTGAAGCCTCAGGACCCCCCCTCCACCCACCCCCATCCTATGAACTTCCATCCCTAAGAGAAACGCATGTAATTCCCCATTAAATATGAACGCGCTGTTACCTGCTCAGGGCACATTTAGGTTATGCAGGATGATAACTTGGCCACGCCCCCATCTCCCTCCGAATGTGGGGTCCCCACAATGGCACCCTGGGACTCCCTGTCCCTTCTCGGCACTACTTCCTGCCCCCACAATGAGCTAGGTCTTCCCTACTGGTGTGACCCTGGCCGCATTTATAGACGTCCCACTTCTGTCCTCGTCATCAGCGCCCCCCTTGGGCGACGTGGCCTTCTTGCGGGTAGATTAAGCATGAGCTTCAGAGTTGCTGGCTTTCCCTGCCACTTGCACACGCACACTATAACACACACACACACATATAACACTCACCATAAATACAAACACACACACATGCAATAAACACACAGGACACACCCCCACATCCCTACCCAGTAGAGGTCAGCGGTGGACAGACTCACTCTGGGGGGTGAGAGAATGACTCCTGCTGCTAATGGTCCATCCAGGAGTCATAAACTCTGTTGTCACTCTGTGGACTGCTCCTGGTCACCCCCCGACCCCCCCCCAGGGGATCTCGCACCACAGAGAACTTCCAGGTGAGCACCAAAAGCTCAGTAAAAAAACTCCTGGAGAAGAGTATCAGAGGAGGCCTTTCCAAGCAGTATCCAGGGATCCATGGTGGAATTTGGAGACCACAGGAGAGTCACAACGTCAAACGTGGTTCATCTTCCTAACGGGCTGGACACACAGAAAGCAGCACGCAATGCTCGGCATTATGGGAAATAAACGCTACAGGCAAACTCTTTGTCCCTAATGCTTTGCGGTAATATATTCCTTTAATTCAGGAATACCTTTTGAAATGAAGGAATTCATTATGCAGTAATAATCACATATGAGCTGTATCTGTTTCCTGTTTTAAATTATTAGCAATAATAGTTTGTTTGCGATACGCAGAGCCGCTTCTCGGGTCTTAGGCCGACGTGTGCTCGCCCCTGGGGGGCGACAGCGTTGGAGTGGCAGGGGGGATTGGGGGGTGTGGCCAGGGGTCCAGTATCCCGGCCCTCATAACCCGGCTCAGAGAGGTTCATTGTTCAAGTGCCGCTGCTGTTCAAGTGAGGAGATTCATTAAAGAGGGAGGATGAAGGGACACCTCAGTGTCTGCGGCCCCCGGCGCCAGCGGGAGATCAAGCACAGTCAGGACAATTACTCGCCGAGCCGGGGGGGGGCGCAGATTCCGTCAGCATGCCGCTAATTCACAGAGTGGTGCTGGTGTGTGTGTGTGTGTGTGGGGGGGGGTTCTTAGCCATCATCTCGAGATGATTCTCTCTATAGGTGATCAGCTGGCAGCGCATTTGGATGCAATCTTGGAAAGTGTCTGACATGCGGATTCATGGGGTGATGGTGTGACTGGGAGCGTGCAGCACATTTTTCTTGATAAAGCGAGAAGGGGAACATTCACTCAGGAATACGTTATGAAGGGCTATTGATCCCCAGTAGTCAAATGACCACGCCGGCAGTGTGAGGACACTCATTCTAATGACATTAGTGGAAATACGTCATCAGGAACAATTAAGTAAGTTCACCGAATGACAGCACAAATGAACGACACAGACAAGTAACCTGATCAATTAATAATGTGTTCTTTGCCGCTTTGGTTTCATACGTAACGTGAATATAACAGTTTTCAGGTGTCCTGCTTGTTCAGAGCAGGCCTGGATTCACTCACAATGCCTGTATTTCATGCCGCATGTCTTCATGTCATTTTTAAATAATTCCTCCCATGATCTGCAGAACCCTTAAATGATTATGAAGAACGTCCTCCTTGTGCATGAACAGTATGGCAGCAGCATTGATGCCTGATGGTATCTCTCCCCACTTCTCTGCCAGCAGAACTGCCTCTGCTTTCACTAGGAGCTCTGGATGTCCCTGCTTTCCTGGCACGTTTGGGACGAGGAGCCTCACCGATACGGATGTGATCACTCAGCACTCAGCCCCTTCATTCACCCGGGTGAGGGAACGCCTCGCAGTGACGAGGGAGGGGCCTGGGCCTCAGGGAGGCTGGTCACACTGTCAGACAAAACGCACGATTAGCCCATCACAGGGAGAACAGAGGGGGAACCATCACATCTCAAAGGACCCACTGAGACTGCAGTGTTTTAGAAACGGTAATGACTGTTTGGCAAATTGTGCTATAAATTAATGAGGGAATTATGAATATATTATATTAGTCTAGTACTTAAGGGCAGGATGCCAGTCTGCATTGTGCAGAACGGCAACATGTGTGAGATGTATGTAAGACCTCAAACGGAAGCAGGGCCGTGGGGCCCTGATTTCTGACAGACAGGAGGCGCTGCAGAGCTGCTCGATATTCAGGTTTGCTTAAGTTTATTAGTAATGTCTGACAGGCCAGGGGTGCGTCCCGGAAGCTCCGCAGCTCAGTGGGGTGCTGCGGGGCACTTAGGAGGGAGTGAGTTACGATTTTGAGTGAATTCAAAGTTAATGCCCTCCGCTGTAGCTCTCTCACTTGGACAGCAAGCGTTTTTTTTCTGGTTAATTATTAATTAATCAGATGGTTTCTCACAGTGGGGGGGCTGTCTCAGGTAAGGCAACCATTTTTAGTCCAGCTCTGGAAAGCTTTCATTTTGTGGCTAGTTTTTGTCGACCTCCAACTGGAGTGCAGTGGAAACGTGGGCAGTGAGCGCAGGGCATCATGGTGTGTAGGTACCTGTTCATAGGAACCCAGACCTCATTCCAAAGGTCTTGAATTAGACAGAGAGCACAGCCCCACCCCAGTAAGGACTCATCATGTGGAATCGGGAGGGAGAAGCTGGGGGGGCAGTCTCACACTCCTGGTCTTTCTGGGTCATGGACCAGGAAAACCCCGTCGGATTGATGGCATTTGTTATCCATGACATGTCCCTGCATGGCCCAATCCCCCGGGGGGGGGGGCACTCTGCCTGGGGTGTGGTCTGGATGATAACATTCCATGTCAGGTGGCCTCAGATGCCGAAGGGTGAGGTCACATCAGTATTGGTCCTGGGGGGGGGATTGAGGGTGAGACCTAGTTTGTCAAACAGTCCATCTGTGCTTGAGGAGATCTCCACCATGACACTGGGTATATCAGCAAGCCAGGGATGATGGGGGGGGGGGGCTAATTGTAAACAACTTTGAGTTCATGTGACTCTGACCTGTAACCGTCTCACTCTTACCCTTTTATTAATAAGAAAACTGTGTCCTACAATCATGGGGGGAGTCTGGATGCCGCATGAGCTGATCTGATGGCGGGTGACATCATAACCCCCCCAAGGGCAGGGCAGTACCATTTAAAAGGTTACTGAGCACCACAAAAATTGCTTAAGAGGTCAGGCTAGTTAGCTGGATGTGACTGATAACCGTAACCCAGTTATTGCAGTAAGAGATTATGTCACGGAAGTGGAATGGGACTGGATCACAATGGGGGATGAAATATCTCAGAAAGATCTTATTTTGTGTTTATCGAAGAGAAGAGATGTTAAGTTAATAAAAACAAAAGGCCCCCCCCCCCCCCCCCCAGAGCTGGTATGGCCACCCACATGCAGTGCCTGGGTAATTCATAGAAGATTCCTGCATTTCACATCATTATGCTGTTTACTCGCAAATTCTAATGCAGGAGAGCCCTAATTACTGCGTTACATAACGAGACACTTGGAATAATAGGAAAAATGGCACGTAAAACATCGGGGAAAGTCTAAGTCTGACTGATGCGGCGATGATTATGCGGGCGGCCGGCTCCGAGTGCCACGCCGGGGGGCGTCGAATCTTCACGCGCTTTTTGGACCCAGCGGCCCGCCATACCTCCCTTGCAGTTTTGCTCAGATCTATCCACGTTCCCTAAAACATCTAACGTTTACTAAACCTTAACTGACATTGTCACAATTGTCCATTCCGTTTCAGGAATTATCTCATGGTCGACTGGAAACAAGGGAAGGGGGGGGGTGGGGTGGGGGTTTTGGCGAGGTCCGTTTGGAGCACCCACACGCCTTTAAAGCTGTGTTCCTGCTTCCCCTGGGACGTGCAGGGGGTGGGGGAGGGCAAGCTCTACACGCTTGCCGCTAATGAGAAATCACCGTTTAACGACTCCAGTCGCATTTCTGCCTGAGTCGCAGGAAATAACTGCATGTTGCTAAGTGGCTTAATAGTCGCCGCGTGAGTCAACATTTATTTTGGCCTCTCCGGCCCCGGGGGCACTGCCACCCTCCCGTTCACCGCTGTCCCTTATCTCTGCTGCCAGCTGCTCCGTGCTTTGGGGGAACTGGGTACTGGTGGGGGCCGTTCTCCAGCCCACATCGTGACGCCGGGTCAGACGCCCCCGCCCTCCCCATGCCGGCCGGCCTGTCCCTTTAAATTCGGCCCCCTTTCAGGCCCAGGAGTGGCTGCACACTCTGGGCAGTGTTGGACCCCTTGGGTTTGTAAGGCCTGACATAAGGGGCCCTTTTATATGCTGGCTTCACGCGTCGCCTTTCATCTCGCCAGAGACAATGTCCACCAGGCCGCCGCCGTTCTCACGTTTTCAGGCCCTCCTCCTCTCTGAGAAATGTACTCTGAGAGACACATATATGTGTCCCACTGCCTCGGTGTGTGGGGGGGGGGGGCAGCGCCAGTTGGACATGGTGAGACTGCCAGTTGGGCTCCCCCAGAATCCGCTTGGATGCCACCTCTTGGACTCGTTAACCGGGTGCCGAG
>JAODJW010000043.1:1793835-1807722 GCA_026777045.1 Hyperopisus bebe
CCCCCCCCCCCCCCCCACCCAGCTCTCTGGCTGCGCCGGCCGCTCACCTTCCCCGCGCCGAATCTGCATCGGCTTTGTTTTCTAAACCGGCTGATTTACTGCCTCTGTGATCATGCATCAGGCAGAGAGGAACGCGTTGCCCTGGCTACAGAGCCGCCCGCACGTTGGACTATCAGGCGAGCGCCGTGAAGCTGACGGCCGGCCAGACAAAGGCCAGGGGCCTCACCGAGGGGCTCTGCCTGTGCGGAGGAAAATGGGAGGAGCTAAGGAAGGTCAGAGAGGGCGTCCGGCCTGTCCTGCCATCAACTGGCACATCCGTCTGACCCCCTCCTGTGTGGCATCTCAGAAAATTAGTGGTATTTAGGGTGGATTTTACCTGTTGCTTGATCTCAGATTGCAATGTGAGTGATTTGTCATGTTGCATTAATTTCAGGGGAAAAAAACCACAGCAAGTTACCTTCCAGCTGGCAGTTTTCAGTAAGATGAAGGTTCACCTTGCAAACAGGGGCAGTGCTGTTCCATGTAGACTCAATGGTAGATGATGGCAATGCGGCCATGTATGTGTACGATGATGGTATGGGGGAGGGTGATGGCAGCCGCCACTCAAACAACACATTAGCTTGGGGCCCCTGAAGTTTTGGGGCCCCTTTTGGTCGAAAAACTGTTATTACACGAGGGGGAGCAGGGGGCCCCAAGGGAAACAGATCAGATAAACTGTGCCAAACTCACTTTGTCCCATTGTGGTAGAATGCAATAAGGACACAGGCCAAACATCAAGGCCATAATGCAGTCACATGACCATTTAACCACGCAATAAGCAGCTAATTAAAAGCAGATTAGAGGACAGGAATGTGGGAGCTAAGGCATCTACAGACTTAATCGCTTTGTTTTTCGTGATTAGGGTAAAATGGCTCTCACCTATTGCGGGGACTTCGTAGTGTGAGAACAAAATGCAGATTGTTCTGCTTTTCTGATTGCTGATTGCAGAATAAACACTCCAAAATGTTAACAGCAAGCACACGTGTGCCTATTATTCTTCTGTGGCATTTTTAAATGGTAATGCATCTGTCTGGCGGATCCAGATCACTTCCCCGTAATGAGAGGAACCGGGGCGATAAAGGACCCCTGGGCCAGCTGGGTCATTCCCCCGGGGAGCCGCTTACGGGGGCAGACAGGATAGGTTCCAGGTTCTGGAACAATCTCACTCCTAGCGCTTGTTCTTCACTTCATTCCACATCAGTTCTCAGCTGCCTGCTGCATGTTTGGGAAAAGCTTTAATGTAGATGCACAGGTGCTCTGACTCTATCCCAACAAACTGGTGATAAATGGGAGAAACCACTGCCTGAACCGGCAGGGAGGAAGCCAGCAGAGAATGGGAGGCAGGACCAGGCTCTCTGAAGTGGCAGAGCAGATGCTGAGGACAAGGCGGGTTAGTCAGCTAAGGCGCACCTCTGTGTGTAAGTCGTACAGCATGTCCCCCACTCAGCCCTAACTTTAACCATAAATTACCAAACAAAATATGATACTTTTGGCATTTATTTTTTTAATTGCATTCAGATCTTTGTAGGGACCTGAAAAATGGTCCCCACAACATCAAAATAACAGGTTTTTATCACATTTACATCAAATGTCCCCACAATGTATATCTTACTCACTCACTCACTCTCTTTCTCACTCACACACACACACTCCCTGAAAATGGTGTCAGCTCTTTAGTGTCTGCAAGCATTATTAACACCTTAACAACTGAGAAGCCACTTCTGCTGCCTCAAATCCCCAACACAGAAATAAAAACAGGGCCCAGCCATGGAAAATAAGACCAGAAAAATACAAAACAATATTCTTTTTCCACAAAGCAGCAGCTCAGACACCTTAAATATATCTGTGAGTTTTTCCTGCCAGATTTATCTGGTTAACCCTTGCGGTTCCTACAAGTTGTTTGTGTCCATCTTGTTGCAACAGATGTCCCAGTTAGATACCAGTTAGCTGAATTAACCTCAAAATTGATGACGACCTTGCAAAAATAATAGTTTTGTAAACATGAAGGTGCCAGAGGTGTCCACAAATTACCCAGAGTGGCTGCAGTCTCCCTCTTCTATGACGTTCTACTCAATACAGCATGTAACCGACCGTCTGATTAACGCACTGACTAAACACGCGCGGATGTCTCATCCAAAACCGGGCCTCAGTACCCAGCCCAGTACCTCGATGCTAACTCATCCTTCTGTGAATCACTCGACCCCGTCACGCAAAACGTGATGCGCGAGTTTTGAAATGCTGCCAGTAATCACACTGAATTATTCCCTAATTAGCGTGGCTGCAGTTAAGCGTGCGGTAGTTATGGGAGTTAATCATGAAAAGTATCCGCTAATGATTAGCATTAGTCACAGCGCACGACTGATGTGTTTGCGCAATCTTCACAAAAAGAACAAAGAAATAACTAGTACTCATGACTGAAAGAAAAACAAGTCTTGGTGATTAATAACTCCAAATTAGCTGTGCCTTTAGCATCAGAAATGTATCATATGCTATGGTATATAACACCCCTCATTTTCAAAGTAGGCCAAGGTGAAACCTTACATATCCCTGATGGATGGGGTTCATGCCTGCTTGCACTGGCGCCGCTCCGTGAGCGTGTGTGCGTTTAAAAGCCGCATCTTAAGGCCGCCAGAGTACGTAGCGGGAGATGAACAGCTTCGTCGTTACAGCCATTAAGCTGCTCTTCAGCGTGTCATGCTGGTAAGCCATTACAAGAGCAAGAATTGCATGGAGACGACGGTGGCTGGGGGGAAGGGGGGTGGCGGGGTGACAAAAGTAAAACTCTCAAGCTCGATGGAAATGATTTGGTCTGCGAGAAACAGCCGCCATTTAAATGAGCGGGAATGATAATTAGGGCCAGAGTGCTTAGCACCAAATGTGTTGCCTGGTAACTGATTGAAGGACCATGCTTGTGACCACATGGTTGCATATATGATTCCAAGGAGAGCTTTTGCTTCATGAAGTCACTTATATGTGGAGGTTTTTGGCCATGAGAGGAAATTTAGTAATAGTTACAATGTGCGTATTTCCTTCCCAAAATGGACAATCTACGAGCAGGTGGTCCAACGGCAGGGTTCCCCTTTCCTCTTTACACCCCGGCATCGTTGGCTGTCCCGCGTGTTTTACCATGGAAACGGAAAAAGAAAACGTCTCTGGTCCTGTCGCTGTGTGTCTAACTCAGACATGGATTTCCTGCAGTGTAAAATCTCAGGTTTGTCTGGATTCGTTTCCCCACAGGCTCTGAAGCAAGCCCAGCGTCGCATTTACGTTCACAAGCGAGCCGTTCACATTCACAAGCGAGCCGTTCACCAGAGTGCCCCCCCCATCTCAATCATCTTGGAATTTCACTGAAAAATTTGTGTTATTCCCGGAATCCTGGAAAAAGAATGGAGTGCTTAATTCTGATTCTGAAATTCCGCTGAAGATGTGAAGTCATGGAATCTGCTGGAGGGTTTTCTGGGAAAAGAGATGAAGCCGGTGGAGACCAGATGTCACCAACAGCTTTGGGACAGCAGAGTGATGAAATGAGGGATTCTGAAAACTGTTGGGGACTGGGAGGGGGGAGGTGGGTGTGGCTGTACCATTACCCCCTCTCAGTTACAGCCTCCCTGGGTATGATGTATGAACTCAAAGAGGAAGCCCAGCCTGTTGTGGGGGGAGGTTGGGGGTACAGTATAATTTTGTCATGGTTCCCCACAGGTTTGCAAAAATCTAAAAGCAAATGACAGCTTGCTGAAGATTCATTTCATTAAGAGACAACAAACAGCAGCCAGTGATGGACATCGTAATAGAGGGAGCAAGACAACAATAGGCTGCCTGAAAAGACCCCCGACAATGATGCCATTCAATTAGATTTGATACAGATTTTACTTAGGCAGCCACATGTCGATGTCAGATTTGAGGTCTCAGTGCTGTGAATCTTTGTTGAGAATATTTTGCTAAGAAAAATCAGTCTGTGGGCTGGGGAAATCCCAATGGACATATTTCTTTGTTTGATACAGATAAGATCCAATGATGGTGAACTTCTACATCATAACCATGTAAACACCCAGCCTGAATAGAACTGAGTCATATATAAATTATTTCACATACACACACACACACACACACACACACACACACACTGTGCCGTGTGTCCATGCTCTATAACCAGCAAGAGTTAGGATAAGAGATAGCTCAGCGAGACTTTCTGGGCTTCTCTCTACAATCTCTCACACGCTGTCATGTGACCAACAGGGAATAAAAACATATTTCCTCACGAGGGGGAGGGGGTACAGAAGGATGCGTCTAATGTGAGAACAATAGAATTGGAGGATGCAGAGCTTACAGTGCAGCAAGACAGGCCAAGGCTGTGGCGTCTTCGAGACACGGCGAGCAGATCTCCTACAGGAGCTCTGCTCAGCAAAGAGCGTGTCCTTGAAACGGGCGAGACTCCTCTCTCTCCGCTTCCTGTCCAGCTCCCCCTAGTGGTTGAGTTTCAGAAGTGGCACCGGGGCAGCATACGGCCATCCTGGCAGCGCCGCCTGATGCCCGCGTGTCACCCTAGGCAAGCCTCATCGCCGGCTCCCCTGCATAAGACGGCGCCCTTGACAACCGCCTATATTGCCAAATGGATCGACAGGCATTGCATCCTGGGTAAATGTCATAGCGGGACTCGCGGGTGGTGCGTACCTGACGCAGCCCTTGAGGAGTCTGTGGAAAGGTGACACCACAGTGTGACCCTAGAAGATGAGACACACAGAAGACCTGATCTACAGTCACGGGTTCTGCCTGTTGAGACGGGGGGCCCTGGGTGGGAGCACACCCTCGCCCCAAGACAATCGCACGTTGGCATATCTTCTCTGTGATGTATTAAGGGCCTCAGATGAATGTGACGGATGGCAGAGGGGTCAGCGGTGTGTCAATTTACATGGGACCCCTATTGCTTCACAGCGAGAGGTTGCATTTTCGCCTCTGAGTGGGAGAGCCGCGGTCCGCATTCCCCCCTCGATGGGACAAACTCATTTTAAGGCTTGACACTGTTACCCATTTTATAGCTGATCGGGGCCCTCGTGGCTGGAGAGCGCAGTCAGATTTCATGAATACAGAAGTGAAAATAATTATGAAACATGCTCAGAAGTGCAGTCAAACAGAAATGTGTATACACACACGCACATGCACAATCCCATGAATCATGATTGTATACATAGTAATGCTGCTTTTGGGATATTATATATGTAACTCATATGGGGGGCATGGGGGTGGCCATTTGTGGAAAATCAGGTGACCAAGCTCCTTCATGCAGATTGGTCCCAACTGTGCCTAGTTCCCGCAACATGGGTAAGTTAGTCTGTTACAATTCTACCTTGGCCCCAGCCTCCGTGTATATGGATTTCATGCCTGGTTTTGATCAGCCTAGAAGCGTACGGCAGAAAAAATCAACTAGTATCATCTGTATCATCTATGAAGTGCTTCTTTGGTGCCATGTGTTGTTTTTGTTGTGAAATGCATTATTCAATGTTGTTCCTAATGCAACTGGATGACTAAAACGACTAAATGTGTTCCTTTGAATAATAATTGGTTCTGCATGATCACAGGATATATTAGATGCAGTCAGTTAGTCACTCTATCCCAGAACGTACCTGATGAGTCATTTCTAAAACAAACCAGGAAGTGACCAAGACTCAATGACTCTTTATGGTTGTAGAGTCAGTGCGTGATTCGAGTGTAACACAGACCGATGTGGCTTGCGGTAGAGTCACTGCGTGATTCGAGCATAACACAGAGACTGATGTGGCTTGCAGTAGAGTCACTGTGTGATTCGAGTGTAACACAGAGACTGATGTGGCTTGCGGTAGAGTCACTGCGTAACTGATGTGGCTTGCAGCCCCTTGCAGGATGTTTTGAGGGCATCTGGCCTCGATTGTCCTTCACAGAAAACTTTCTATCTTTCTTTCCTGACAAGAATGACTTCTATGTCAGGGGGACCTGGAATTTTAATAGATGGTTGAAGGTGTTTAAAGGTGTCCAGTTTCCATTCCACCTGGGCCCCAAAGTTACGTGACTGAATGCAGATGATGCTCAGATCTATTTGAACCCCAGCAGCTGCTCCAAGCAGCACGCAATCATGTTCTGCAAGGCTGTGAGACAGGTGTGACCTGGTAGTGTGATTCTGCACTCACTGGGAGAATGTGGCAGGGAATCGGGACCCACACTGCGCTGGGATGAAGAGGCGTAAAGGGAGGAGGATGTTGAAATGAAGATACAAGCTTTATTACTGCTGTAAACAGTGCCTAATTACCATTTATAAACACACTATAAAAAGCATTCCCACATGCATGCTTAGCACATGGCTTTGCTTTAGATGTAAGGTAGTAAAGTTAGCCAATGGGATATCAGGCTCCTGTCATCCATACACTGACACCCGCAAAAAAAATTATGCATGCTAATCATCTGTGGCTTATTATATGCACTTTTCAACTTGCCACTATTAAACCATTTTTAATGATCGTCTTTGCATAGATATTGCATCTAAATATTATTTTGTGACAGCTAGAAATGTGCATATGGTATAGATCGAAAGGAGGTGTAGTGGTACAGGCTGACTGCAACTCCCAACAACACGGGATCAAACTATCAACAGGGGTGTAACGGTACAGATTGATTGCAACTCCCAACACCACGGGATCAAACTATCGACAGGGGTGTAATGGTACAGGCTAAGTATACCTCTCAACACCACTATTAACAGGGGTGTAATGGTACAGACTGACTGTTACTCTCAACACTGTGGGACTGAACCATCAACAGGGGAGATAATGGTAAAGAAAGGTGAGGACTTCTTCATTCCCTCACAGTGTTCGTCATGTGGATTCCTGATTGTAGTGTTAGAAGTTTGGAGGGATGGCTATCTTGGGTCAGCACATTGGGATCTCTCACCGGGTCACGTTTCCCATATCATGGCTGCGGCCGGTGGGATTCTTTACGGTCTGTGCGTAGCTCGCCTACTCGCAATGGTCCCACGTGGCTCACGGATTGCTCGTGGAGCCATCACAAGCAGCGAGGACGCTAAATCAATCTCGTGCTAATCCTAGTAATCCCTATGCGGCCCCGCAAATCCCGGGAGTGCCGTTAAAAGAGCCCCTCCCAGCGTGAGTGCGTCCCCTGTGGCCCGTGACATCCCTGCCCCACATGGCTGTTCCCGGCAGCCATCGATCCTGTTACCGCACTCTTTAAAACGTGGCTTCAATGCATCAAGACAGACGACCCCCCTCATTATGAAAATAGAGTAATAGAGTTAGATGTTATGGATAATTTGTTCCATATGTAGTAGTCTGGGGGTCTGATTAAGTGTGTGTGTGTGTGTGTGTGTGTATGTGTGGGGGGGGGGACTGATGGTGTTCCCCCACTGATGGAACATTCTTGCACCCCTTAAAGACCCTCATAGGCCTCTATAATCATTCCCACCCCAATGAAGGGGCTCCTCCAATTGCTTTGGTGGGATTATGAAGCCAGTGCTATCTGGCCAATAAGGTGGAATCTCTATGCTAGATGCGTCATCTACAAACTATTAATACTACTGATACTGTTAGATACTGTACTATATTAGGTACTAGTGGGTTATTAGTCGGTCTCTCTGTCCAATTCTCCTGTGAGCCCCCGCCCTGGCCTGCTGGGCTTCCACTGGTTAGGACTGCCGCTGCTGTCCATCTCAAACCTGCATTGGGTGTCACTTCCTGAAACTTGATGCATGTCCAAGCCACCCAGTCTCTAGTGGTCCTCATCTGAAGCTCCTCACTAAGTTCTTCTTGGAAACTTTTTTGGTTATTGCACGATACAGATATCCTGAAGGTCATCAGTTGAAGGACATTATTGCAGGAGACGTGGAACCTCATTCATGCCTTATTATGAACCTTTGATGCAAGAGTGTAGGTTTGGTTTCGACATTAGTAAGTCCATCTAATTCCCCACGCCCCCCTAAACATATACGGTACTCCTACAATATTGGTAGGGACATATCCCTACCATCCATATCGAAATCTACACCCATGTTTTGAGGCTCAATTCAAGTCCTTTATTTTATGGTCACACGCACATACTGTTGTGTTTTTGAAGCCGTTTCCCTGGTGTGGTGGGATCCCACACGTTCAGCTCTAAGGACAGGTGAGGTTCATAGGATGAGGGGAGATGCTGGGCCTGAATCTGGGTCCCAGGCCTTTGGGTGTGAGGAAATCCAAAAGTCTGGACTGATCTCTCATGTAGTACTCAGCTGATGGGAACAAGAAGCCAAATTTGATAGAAAAGATGTATAATTACCTGATACCAGGTATGACTGTAGCAAAGGAGTTCCGCGCTTGAACAATACGTTCCCAGGTCTCTGTGATTATATTGTCAAAATCATCAGGCTCAGTATTAGAGAACGAAACCTGTAAGCTGGGGAAAAACGACCCTTTTATTGACTGGATGAGATTTTAAGGTGTGGAGGCGAAATGTCTTTCATGAGGAAATGCTTCACAGACGGAGTCTCGCTGACGCGATTGATGCATCGCACTTTTATTAAGACGGATTCATGCGGCTCTGCTGAGGACTGCCTTAACCCCCCCTCCCTCTTCCCCTCACGCTGCCCGTCGCAACCATGCTGTCTCTCGCCAACGCGCCACACCGGCGTTCCAGGATGAGCGTGATGAATGGGCCGGATCCTGGCTGTGCTCTGCATTGCAAGTCGGTGCCAGCGACGGGTAATCGTCCCATCCTCATTAATATGCAAACATCTGTCATTCCTCACAGGAGAAAAAAATGCAGCATAATACATACTGCTGATTTTAGGACCCTGTGCCAAAGAGCTTCCCTTCTGCTTTTGTTTTGCTAATATTTATCAGCAGCTGGTGCAAACGGAGGGGCTGTGAAACTGACCTGGGTGCAAATGCAGTGCAAATGAAGGGAGTATTTCCGTTTCTTGAATGGGCTGAGGGGCTGGAGCTGCCGGGCCCTGTGACATCGGGGTTAAGCTCCGTGGTCCAGAGCTCAGGGTTTCCAGCCAGTAGAGCCACATTCCCAGAAACATTCTAGTCAGGTTTGAGTTCCGTTCAACTCCGTCAATAATTCAGACCTTAACAGAATCTGTGTTTACAGACTCCTTTAATTAAGTCCAGGCCAGGGCCCTTTCTAGAATTCTCTGCCGACACGTCCTTTAGCTCCTTTCCAGGTCTGAGGCGGTGGCATGCACAGAAATAAAATCCATTAGCCTGGGAGGAAAGATCGATTCACACCTCCTCCACCTCCTTTGTCCCACTTGCTCCCTTCCTGCATGGCTCCAACCATGGAAGCAGAGTGCTTGCTTCAGTACGCAGGATCCCGGTGGGGTCTCCATCACAACGGCGCTGTGTACGCTCAGCCCGGTGCCAAACGGGAGGTGCCACGGTGACACGCCAAGTACCTTCCCGCCGGACTAACCGCTCGGACATTAAGGAGTGACAGCCCACCAAAACCATCCTCCATCTTATAAGAGAGCAGAGGGCTGATTCAGAGATAAAGTCATTTTTTTTACATAAGCAGAAAATCCACAAATAGAAAGGTGCGCAGCTGACATTCACGGCATTGTCCCTTTGAATTATGGTTAGCAGGTTTCAGCGGGTTGCCACCAACACGCGAGTCATGATATATACAGAACACCTGCCTGTTTGCAGAGGAGCCTGTACACTCTACGTGATCCAGAGACGGAAATACAGACCGCGGCATCCTTCCTAATGATCTGACAATATCAGAGCACCTTGGGAAAAAAGCACCTTGGATTACATACTGAACACTGCATGTCGCGTTAACTTTCAATTATGATGCTGTTTTAAGCGCCACTTCAGGAGAGAATCAGATGATGTCATCCTTAAGGCTGAAGCACATCTTGGGAGAGACGCTGCGCTTTTTCCGTCGCATAACGACGATGCAGCTTCCTTAAAAAGGGAGGCATAATTGCACCTTTTGTGTGCCGTGCAGCCGCAGAAAGTCAGTAAATTAGCAGTGAGATGCTGTGCCGGCGCGCCAGCCGCCTGGCTGATTGTTGTGGTGTGCATTTCTTAAAAGCACTTCAAAAGCATATTACATTTTCAACAGACACTGCAACAATCTCCCTTTACAAGGAATGAGAGGAGAAATCGATACCATCAACCTGCCCGCCTTTTTGTGCGTGCATCTCTCGGCTCGGAGATCCCCAACATTCCGAATGACAAGTGCCTCTGCTTCTATTTTCTGTCCCAAAAATACACCCGACAATGTTATTCCAGTCCAGGGAATGGGAAGCCGGAGATTGTGTGGTTCTCCAGCTCTCATATGGAACGAGGTACCAGGTACATCCATCTGATTTTTGGCTGCTACATGGAGACGCATCCAACGGCACCCAGACACTTGCATTCGTAGTTATATTTGCTTATATAACTAAAAAAAAAAACCAAACATAACCTTTTCTTGACTATGTCTTGCAGCCTTACATCAAAGTACCTTTATATATAGTGAGAACTTGCCTCGCACTTGTGGATCTCTCTTCAGCTGGTCGCCTTAGGATGTCTTGGAAGGAGTTCAGAGCAACATCCCAAAGGAACTTTACTGCTTAAAGCTGTATTTTTAATTTTGCTCATTTTTAACCCAATGTGTTTGTTGTCTGTAGTATTATAAAACTGCTGTTGGAGCAATACACAACAGGGAAGCATATTGAGATAAATGAGGCAAATTAGCCATTACCAGGAATCATTCCACACTTATATAAAATAAATAACACCCAGGGGATCGGGATACTTCTCAGGAGCAGTCAGAGATCTATCTTTTAGATCCAACCGAGCCTTCTGTGAGAGATTCGACTTCCCATCAGAGAAACGTCAGCCTAAGCAGTGAGCCTTCCTCGGCAGATTTTTGTCTCCTCTAGGGATGCGATGGTCTTTGGAGCTCTTGTGGTTATCATGTGACAGACTGATTGTAGGACTATGAAAACTTGGTGGTGGTGGTGGGGGGCGGGGGTCACATTTTAGCACTTGTCCAATCTATCTCACGCCACCGACACCAAGAAAGGGTTTGCTGAGAGCCCTAATCAGACTGGAGAGTCATTAGATGTCTCTGTGATTCCGGCCCGCTAAGTGGCTGTGCAATGAGGCCCAGATGAATGAATGTGTTAAGGGAAAATGGAGAGGGGTAGGCGAGGCGGAGGAAAGGCGGCGGCAGCAAGTTGGAGGCGGAGGCGAGGGGGAGATGAGGCAGCAGGAGGAAGAGACCGGGCTCACATAGGACATGTCACCATGCAAGCCTCACACCATCTCCCTCTTACTGGGTGTGTTTCCTCACTCTCTGGGGTCTGCTAGGCTTTTCGTCATCATTAAATTGATTTTTTCAGGCTGCAGCCCACTCTTCCTCCACCTGCATGCTCAGTGGGACTGAGGGTGGGAACACTTCACTTCCAAGGCAGCTTGGGAGTATCTTTGGGAAACTCTTGGATTTTTAAGCCCTGTGACATCAGCACAGCTTCTGCAAAATGACAGGGAACCCAGGGCTGATCAGCAACGCTGGTATGAAGGTGTAAACGGTGCATCTTAACCAAAGGGCGCATTAAAGCATCAGCACTGACAGACACATCCAAGGCACGGCTTGCGATTGAAGTTATTCACTCGCCTGCCAGTCACGCATCCTACGTAGCGACCCAGAAGCACTCTGGTCTATAATTATACCAAGAGTGCATGTTTTTCCTGGAGGTTCCTCACGGGCTTTGAAAGGAGCTTAAATGGCAAGGGCGTTCCTGCAGCTCCATCCGCTTTAAACCACTTCTAAGCTCAGTAAATTCCATCCACATGTGGGATTCGGAGTCCAGTGACATTTGCAGAAACTCGCAGACCAGTCGTGCGGCTGTGAAGCCGTCCCTTCTCCTCCTCCTTCATGCCGCCTTCCTCTCCTTTCAGATTTATGCACAGGAGCCAGGTATTCCCATGTTCAGCGTTCAGCCTCGGTTGTGGTGTGACTGATCGCTCAGAGACAGAAGCAGGGTAGAGCATTCGCCCCTGGTCAGCGATGTGGTCCTGCAGAGATTGTTTTTCTAAATGGTGGTGGAGCCAGACTGAGTTGGACCGAACCAGCACAGACAGACTAAGCTCAGCAGGGTCACGTGTCTAGTGCAGGAAGGAGCGGGGGAACAGGACAGGATAAGTGATGGTTTCACCCTAATCTCATACTCTCTGGATTTAGGCACTATCTGTCTCCCAAGAAATAATCTTTTGCACCTGTTTATGAAGAAGGTTCCACAGAGTACTAGCCTTATATAGCTATGAACTTATATTTTTTTACATTGGCAGAGGACCAGATGTGTTCCGGAAGTTAAAGCCTCAGACATTTGGTTTGTAATCAACACTAGTTTAGAGGATTACCCAGCTTGTTCAAATGCAGGGTGGAAGGTGACCTTCCTGATCATGACAGTTACAGCCACTAACCAACTTGGTTGGCTAACCATGAAATCATTAAGGATAAGAAAAGAGACATAAATGATTATAGGCTTGTGAATGAGGCAGGTGATGTTCGACTAGTTCCACTGAGCACTAACCAGACCAAATGAAAACAAACAACCAAAATACACATTTGTAGACCAACATAAACACGTCCAGCATGTACAAAGGTCATAGCATGTTTCTTACTTTACTGCATCTGGACTCTGTGCCTAGTGGGTTAGGTTTAGGTCAGAATTTGGAGTCCCCCATAGGCTGGACTCTGTGCCTGATGGGTTAGGTTGAGGTCAGAATTTGGACTCTCCGATAGGCCGGGCTCTATGTCTAATGGATTAGGTTTAGGTCAGAATTTGGACTCTCCGATAGGCTGGCCTCTGTGCCTAGTGGGTTAGGTTTAGGTGAGAATTTGGACCTGCTGATAGGTTGGGCTCTGTGCCTAGTAGGTTAGGCTTAGTGAGAGTTGGGACCCGCTGATAGGCCGGGTCCTGTGTCTAGTGGGTTAGGCTTAGGTGAGGGTTTGGACCCGCTGATCGGCCGGGCTCTATGCCTGATGGATTAGGGTTAGTGAGAGTTTGGACCCGCTGATAGGCTGGGCTCTCTGCTGGATGGACCATGTTTCTGAACTTCTCTTCTTATTAGTTTTGTGCTGAAGAAACAGCCAGTCTCAGACCAGATTTAATTGGTTTGCTATCTACGCCAGTTCATTGTATTGTTATATAAAGGTACTTAGGGACACTTAATTAACATCATACCTCTTTCAAGCAATAACTGTCAGCCTCAGAGGTCTTGTGACTATATTCCAGATCATTTATAGTAATGAGCCCTATTACTACAAATCTCCTTAAAGTTAGGCTTGGAGTTGCCATTTCTGTTCCATGTAAAGCGACGTCCGTGAGGCTGCTCTTCATTTGACAGGATTTACGAACATCATATTGGACAGTAATTTTTCTTGGCAGGATAAAATGTTCACAATTTGTCCATCTCACAGTTGCCTGGGAAATGTACTTCCATACATTGTGGGGAACGTTATGGAGTTATCACTAGAGTAATGCCTCACATTCACTCTTATTTATGGCAGTATTATGCAAATGTTTCACATGCTTAAGAGTGTCAGCATTTTATGGACCACAAGCTCTCAAAGAGAGTGATGGCAGGAAGGTCTGCATTCCACAGAAGATGAAAACGATGGGCGATGATCTTCTGTCGGTGCTGGTTCTTCGTTAGATCTAATGCCAAACCAACAAACATGTTTAACCTTCTGGGGCCGATTATGTCGTCGACGACATCGCGTACTTTTCGCGTCTATTTCAGTTTATATCTCGATGAAATCTTAATGTAGAATCATGAAAAAAATGCTGGCTAAATCCGTAATCTGTCTTCTTTTTAAAACGTCCATTGT
>JAODJW010000043.1:1812343-1826138 GCA_026777045.1 Hyperopisus bebe
GCAGGGCGGGGCCGGTTAGGGTGGAGCTGAGCAGGGCGGGGCCGGTTAGGGTGGAGCTAAGCTGGTTGGGCTGTAGCTGGGTTAGGCAGGGCTGGTTAGGGTGGAGCTGGGCTGGGCTAGTTAGGGTGGAGCTGGGCTGGGCTGGTTGGGGTGGAGCTGAGCTGGGCTGGGCCGGTTGGGGTGGAGCTGGGCCAGTTGGGGTGGAGCTGGGTTGGGGGGAAAGATTTTTTTAAAACTGAAATAAAATAAGCCACCAAAATACCACTGTTTCTCCATTTTTTATATTCTGATTAGGTGAAATACAGATTTGCTTATCTGTAATTACAAACACCTGGAACCATTAATGCCATTTACGTACCATTAATACCCGGAACGTGTTTTGCCCATTTTGAGTACTTGATGTGGCCTGCGTATTTAAGCAGGATTTTATGAAGGACCAGACATATAAAATAGGTCTGCAACTTGCAGTGTATCACTGGAAATAAAATTACTAAAACAGAAAAATAGAAATATATCTTTATAATAAAAATTAATAAGACCACAAAGGAAACTAAAATTTGTAGAATGTATCCACTGATGAGACGTCTAAGCACTTATGTAAGTCGCTCTGGCTAAGGGCCTCTGCCTAATGACGTAAATGTAAAAGTGGATTGCAAATGAAAATTGAAAATATGAAAATAAGTTTAAAAAACCATGTGTCTGCAGATTTGTGGCGGAAAGGGAGGTTATCCTGATGAGGACAGACCCCCCCTGGATCACCGAAGATGGGTAACGAATGAAGAGAGCTGACCCTGCCCCCGGGCGTCTCTGTGGCCAATCAGCACAGGGACTGAAAGCAGCAGCCACAGTGCTTTTGGTTGTCGGGGGGGGGGGGGGGGGGGGGGGGGGGGGGGGGGGGGGGGGGGGGGGGGGGGGGGTGGGGGTTACCTGAGATCCACGCCTGGCGTGAGCTGCTGGGCTGGGGAGGTGGGTTGGCTTCCTGGTTCGTTTAGGTGTCTGACACCGGTACTCTGGTTCAGGCTATACATGTCACATGAGTGTCTCTGGTAGTTGTTTGCCCACTGGCCCTTCCACATGCTGTGGTCTTTCCTCCTCTGTGACCCCAAAGCTCTGTTTTGAAATGAAGGCCGACTTTTGCCGTGGATTTATTGAAGTGGAGGAAGAGCCACGCATGAATCCCAGGCCCTCACTTTACAGCCCATGTCACCTGCTTCTGTTCAACATCTCGTGTTTGCGCCTCTTCCTGTCAGAACAGGCCTGCTTCCTGTCTGCGTGAGACACTCCCTTTTCTGTAGGCCTCAGCATGATCCCTGCAGTCTCGCATCTCTGCTCTTCCATTCATGATCTATAGTCCATGTTTTAAATCCCTTGCAAAGGTTTGACTAGGATCCCCTTACACTTTCATTATGTTATGTTCTTTCAGGTTTCTTGTATTTCAGACAGGTTTTGGTTGCTTTCTTCCTTAGGGGGCCTGAATATTCATCAGCCCTTGCTGCTGTGGTCAATATGCCACAGTCGTTCAGAGTCTATATGGTACCGCTCTTCGGTGGGGTCATCGAACTCCACCCAGCCCAGCTACCCGTGCTGGAAGGCAATGGTAGATACAGCCAATCAGCCGGCACCTCTGCTCGACACCCTGGTGAGCGACGCACAGTGTGGGCCTGAGCTCTGAAACGCAGGGAGTTATGGGAAGGGTTAACAGCAGCCAGCTGGGCGATGGAGAGAGGTAATGCGGGAAAACTCCGGAAAGATTATCGCCAGAGGCGTCTGAGGCCGGAGTGGCCCCCCATCGCGGTGACGCAGAGTGTTTATTGACCACCAGAGTCAGGAGAGCCAAGGGCTAAATCAGAGGGTTACAACATATTCTGTCAGAATTAATGGTTTTATGTTTTGCGTGTAATGAAATAACAGATACGCTTATGAATAATCAATTCTTGGCTATCCTTTTAATGTGCCACTGTAACCTTACTGGGCTGTTCTGTCTGCTTTCATTTCATCCGCTGCTATGGCGGGTCAATCGAGCCGTTTGGGCCACAGACATCAAGTGCTTATGAATCCTGTGAGATTCGGCCAGCTGACCATAATCTTTGGCCTTCTTACAATTACTGATGCAAGTTTGTTTCGTCAAGATATCGCCACAGGGAGACTGATGCTGCAGCTTGTAAATGAGAGCTGAGAACTCCACAATTTGCCTGTACGTTGTGTTCAGTCAGATGTAACAGTTTTATGACAAAGGTTTAGAGAGGAAACAGTAAATGCTGACATTAATATCGCTCTGATAAGCCCACACGGCACAGCCTGCCTCTGAACACTTTCCTGTAAACATTTAGCATCCCCTCTTTCTAGAAACATCTCTATTTGGGGGTAGACTTGAGTTCATTTTCCATAATGGACTGCATTAAAGTAGACAGGTGGTCACTGTGCTTTAAAATCTGTTTTGCACAATAGACATATCCTGCACTCTGAAAGTGCCCGAGTGAGACATTCTGAATGGACTTGGCAGAAGGGCATTGCCCCGGCCCGTGGCAGCCCTCGGGGCTCAAAACATGGGCAGGTGTGTGGGGAAGGTTCTGGAAACCCGCTGAGCATGGCATACAGCTGAGGAACGGTTTAAAATCATTTTTTACAAAATAATCAGCGTGAAATAAAGAAGCTGCCTTGTAATGAACATGGTGAAATGAAAATTTTCTAATGTAATACTTTTTAAAGCGCCTGACAATGAAAATTGCACATTCAGCTTCCTTGGCAGGTCCCAGCTACCAGTAAGGCCAGAAAGGCTGTCCAGGTTCCTCAGGGAAAAATGGACCTGACATAATATTCGTCCAGAGAAAATCCGAGTGAGATTCCTCATCCTGTGTTTCTGGTCATGTAAGCAGGATTGTGGTGTTGACAAGGGTTTGAGATCTGGGTGTGTGATTACTGCCTCAGATTCTGGGTCACATGATCTAAGATGAGATGGGAGGCTGACTGAAGGGGTGACCACAATGGGTCCTGAGAAACACACAGTCCATGGGCCTGTTTTGATGCACTTGTGGGAGTTTTACTTACACAGAAATTTTCTGATTGCAGAACAAAAAATGATTGGTTCTGAGAGATTAACCAATCAGATTGTGGAGGAGGTGGGTCCAAGCAACTACAGGAGGTAGGACCAAGACTTGTGATTGGTTGGTCCGAAATCTAACCAAGATCTGATTGGTTATCTCTCTGAACCAATCATTTTTCATTCTGCCCTCAGAACAGTTTTGTATGAGTAAAGGTCCCCTAAGCCTCCAGCTGAAATCAAGAAACCTGAGGTGAAGAAGGAAAATTATTTGTGTGAAAACAGACCTCACAAAATTTACGTCTATTGGGGGGGTTTGGGGGAGAATTATTGCAGTCACTTGTTATCAGCGGTAAAAATACAGAGACAAGGTTGTTCTAATTGACAAGAATGGACTTTGCCGGTTCTGAGCCAGCTGTGGCTTGTGCACAGAAAATGAGGAAAGACTGGAACCGTCTGCTCCCACCCCTCCCCAGTGAACCTACCAGGCACTGGCCTGGCGCTTAGCAGCCAACCCCTCTGCACTTTACCCAGAATCTCCTGTGTCAGTATGCTGGCACACCTACCTACCGCTAAACGTGTAATTCTAGGGTCATGCTATTACAGCCCTGTGGGGGGCACCGGCTGCGATTACCTGCATTGATCCACCCCCCCAGTTCCTGCTCCCCCGCGCGTCCTGTGTATTTGCTTTGTCCAGTTTTGTTTGAGCCCATGAATCCAAACCAGAAAACTCATCACTTCCAGAAGAGTCTGGAGGAGCATTATGTTTGTTTTACACAACCTCCGTGGGGTTTTCATACGGGAGACTTTCATTCTCAGTACGCAGGAAACATGACCTTTGGTGCGAGTCCCCTCACCATACGTCACTGCAGAATGTGCCCCTCTGCTTTCTGAAGATGTCAACTAATGACTGTTCACCTCCCAAAAGTCCCAAAAAAGGCTCGTGTAGGTAACACAAAAGCAATAAACTGAAGAAATATCACATCACTCACCTAATTAAAATGTTCTGGAACATCCTCTGTAATTATAGAGCCTTGGGTACCGCATATATGGCTCAGAGGTACCAGGCAAGGAATCTACTGATGAGGTACCTGTAATTATGTCAATGCCTTTGATAATTAATATTCATTTAACAGACAGCCGCTTGACACGATATCAGCATGTGACGGAAGCAGCTCAGAGATATGTGCTCTGGAACAATCCGACAAGCAGTGTAATACAGGCCAGGACAGGTTAGCATGACCAGGCACAATCAAGCCCAGTGACACATGACAGCAGTAATTTAATATTTACCCTAAATAGCCTGCTCCTTCAACCAGCCAATCATGTGGCTGTGACTGAATAGACACAGCGTGTAGGTGGGGTCAACACAGGTTAACGCCTGATCGAAGCCATTTTGAACGCGGTGCGATTGTTGCCAGATGCGGTGGTTCCAGCATCTCGGAAACAGGCACCCCGTGGGATTTTCACACACTGTGGTGTCTCTAGGTTACAGAAGATGGTGCGATAAACAGAAAACATCCAGTCGGCAGCGGCTTTGTGGGTGAAAACACCTGGCTAATGAGAGAGGTCAGAGGAGAACAGCCAGACTCGTTAAAGCTAACAGAAAGGCCACAAGTGCAGAAATAACAGTGGTGGTGTGCAGAAAGGCTTCTCTGAACAAACAACTCATCAACCCTTGAAGTAGTTCTGAAGACAAAAAGGGGATCTTGCTGCTGGGTACGGCATAGGTGAACCTAATACAGTGGCTACTGAATGCATCAGCGAATCCTAGCCCTTATATTCCACACAGAAAAAACATACACAGATTCTCAGTCTTTTCCAAATGCAGGCCCAGCAAATATTTCTAAATAAAAACTCATTTTATTCTGTTTTGGGTGTATCAGTTAATTATGTGCAAATAGTTTATCATACTGTGTAAACTGACGGTGTAAAGAACCACATTCCCTACTCTGCTAAACCAGACCAGGTCGAGGGTATGTGTTAGTCTTTGTTGCCATAGTACTGTGTGCTTTTTAACCGTGAAGGGGTCAGAGGTCAGAGGTCATAACCATGACATGTTCCGGCCACGTTCTCATGTGTCTTTGCCAAGAACACCTGCCACCATCAGTCTGTAAACAAACTGCCTTCTTCATTTTGGTGGACCTGAGACATTATTCTGCAGAAACCCAATGTTCCAGCACTTTGGAGGAACAAAAGAGCCCGGCCTCATCTTCCGCAAGAATTTAACTTCTGAGCTGCTGTAACTGAGGGAAAATGGTACCAAAAGCTGCAGAAATTAGCAGAGATCTTTGGCAGGCAGCCGGTGAGACAATCATCTTGGCTGAGTGAGGATTTTCACAGGAGACCCTCTGCAAAGTTTATGCTACTGTCTCATGCAGGAGAAGCCAGACATTCTACTAAGTGTTTTTTTTTTCTTTTCTACCCATAAGCCATTTCTCCCTATTCTTTCCAGATTCTGGGATGGGGGAAAGCAGAATTGCCTGCGTCTGTTTTGGCAATGTCCCGCCTGCCTTTGAGGTGTGTTAAAAGACCAAGAGGCAAATGAAATAACCTGCAGATACCTGCTATACCAGATCACACCAGACCATGCCACGCCACTCCATACCCTCCCAGCTGCCCTCGAAGTGAGAGACAATGCAGTAATTTTGGCCTTCCCACAGGGGGCGTCCGCCTCCACGGCTCACTGGGCATCATCAATGGCCTCTACGACTTTTCTTGGTAACATTTGTCTCGCTGGCAGTGGCACTGGGCAGTGGTGCCAAGAGATGCCACAATGGGAGACTGAAAGGGCGGCCGCAGAGGACACAGTGTGTAACGGCGCCCCCCTGAGGCCATGATGCTTTGTATTCTTGTCTGGTGGCCCCCGTCCGGGTCTCCTTTGGCAGGGTGTATAAATCAGAGGCTGGATTGATTTACGTGCATTGTGGTGTCCCTTACCCATGACTGGAGCGAATCCGCCATCCCATAGTCACGCTACACACATCGTACGTGACACTCGGCCCCTATTCCACCGCCATCAATCTGCGGGCCTCTCGCCTCGCCAGCATGTAAAATGCAGTTTGTCAGTCGCGAGCAGATTATTACGGCAGGAAATCAAGCCACGGACACGAGGATCAATGCACTCTGACTGATGGTAGGAGCAATGCCCTGGGGAGGGAGCCCAGGGGCCAGGCCGAGGTCATGGAGCAGCAGCCGTGGGCGGGAATCGTCCCGATTCTCCCGATGTTTCCAGGCAGATTTGTGCGTATGTGGCTGTTTTTGACAGACGCACCCAAAGTCAGGGGAGCCAGCTACCAGGGAATTGGGAGAGAGCAAAAACATGGACCGGCTGGGGGTCCCCGAGGGCTGGGTCGACATGCTGACTGTGTATGTGATCAGATGGGCGGTTTGTGCATGCATTCCCTCACATTGTGTTGTTAGAACTGCGTAAATAAACATTAGAATTATGACTGGAATTGAGTCATGCGTGTGGCTTCGACGTCACCGTAAAGCGGTAAAGCTCTCCGGCCTGCCTCTGCAATGAAGCACACCGCAGCCTCACAGAGTCACCATTTCACACCGCAACGTCACCGTACAGCGGAGCTCTCCGGCCTGCCTCGGCAAAGAAGCACACCGCAGAGTCACCGCAGAGTCACCATTTCATACTGCAACGTTACACACATCAATATCCCTATCAAATCACTGGAGAAATTACATTTTCCTATTGTATAAATGATGTAGTAATGGATCGCCACGTACTGTTGACAGGTGCCTTGGGACAATTGTGCTGTGAAAGGCACTATATAAAAATAGATTGAAATTGAATTACATCGAGGGCTCACACATATCGAGCCATCTGCTGTATGGATTTGGATTTCCTGTGGACGGACCTTGTTTGATTATCATTATATCTGTGTATCCCAAACAGATTTCACTTGCTCAGGCGTTCCTGGGCATACTTCTGTGCTAACTGAGGTTGCTGAGTGCAAACTCACAGACCTGGGCTCTTGCTAAGACGCCCCGGAGGCGTGTAATTACCTGTTCAAATCAGTAAGCATGCTGCACATCCAGGGGATGCCATGTGGCCGATATCTCCACCGCAGTAATGTGGTGTCAATAACGCCGAGGACTTTCCACACTCTCGTTTGGAAAACGGCTGCAAGAGAGAAAAATGGGAGGGGAGCATGTTGGAGCAGAGCAGATGGTGTGTAAATAGGCCTTTTTGTGTAATTAACCAGGTTAATTCAGAGTGAAGCTTTGTATTAAAAAAATCAAAGATGCATCCCTGATGAGGGGGCACCCCTTCTCATGACGTGGCCAAGCTTGCATTAGCCTACTTGTAAAGTAAACCAAGTAAACTACTGCTCATCCACTTTTTTCAGGGTGCAGCGTGAGGTTGTGTCTTTCATCATATAAAAATGCTGACTGAGGCTCTGGCCTCATTTACACTCATGATTTTTTCCTCTACCAGAAAGTGAAGGTGCTTCTTTTTTTAAAAAAATCACGGAGCTATTGTGAAGGCTGTCTGGAGCAAAAGCATGGAAAGTCACCCATGCTTGGCTGGGAAGCATTTCCTCTGCTGTACATGGTTCAATAATACCTAATTACCTCAATCAATGTTATTGTTTACTTATGGTTGGTGAAATGCAGTGACGGCGCATGGATTGGAGAGCGTCTCTGGTTGGAGACGGAGAGCAGAGCCTTGCTGCGTGGGGGCTTGGCAGAAAGCCGGGGGAGGTGTTAGGGAGGCTGGCAGGCAGAAGGTGTGAAGCAAAAGTGAAGCGGGCACCATGTGTGCAGCAAACCGCGTGTACAGGACTAGACCCAGAACCAAGGACACACCCCCAGCTTCTAGGGGCAGGTCTACACCCAGATGAGGTTTACATTCAGGTGAGGTCTACACAAAGGGTAAGGTCTACATTCAGATGAGGTTTATATCCAGGTGAGGTCTACACTTGGGTGTGGTCTACATCCAGGTGAGGACTACGCCCAGGGTTAGGTCTATACTCAGGTGTGGTCTACAACCAGGCAAGGTGAGGTCTACACTTGGGTTAGGTCTATACTTGGGTGAGGTCTACACTCAGGTGAGGTATACACCCAGGGTGTAAGAGGCAGATCAGCTAAATTGCGGTCACCTGAACCCCCCTCACCCCCGAAATCCCTGCACCATCAGCATGTAGAATTCATGGCAATGATTTCAGCATGAAACTGGGTAACACAGCACTAACGTAAACAACCCATATTCAGAATCATTTATTAGAGACACTGTGCTTGGCCAAATAAATATCCGTGCTGGTCGACAAAATCACACTTCGGAGTGCGTGAGAGAGCCATGTGCCTCAGACTGTGTACACGACGTTCAAAGCGCTGCTGATCTGTGGTGGATCCAGGTGTGATTTCCTCAGTGTGGTGAGGGCAAATACAATAATCTTGTAACGGGACCCACGGTGACAAAGACAGTCCTTCATCAACCTGCCAGAAGTGGCATGATTCTGTATGTCTGGAATCCCCGGGTTAAGTGGCTCTTTTATCACCGCTCCTTTTCATACACAAATGAGCGCGTCAAGCCATCTATTTACCGCAGGCATGCAGAGTGCGGCAATGTCTCTGCATGTGACCGCATATGAAAGGGGAAGAGAAGGGGGCCCTTGAATCAAACCCAGGCATTGCTCTGCATGTGTGGGTGTGGTCAGGCCGCCTCTTCCACCAATCAGTGGTGCAAAAGGCCCCAAGAGTCGTGACCTTTGGAATGAAGCTTTATTTGGTGTATGAACTTGCCTGATTACAGGCACCCCCGAATGCTTCATTTTGGATATCCCATAATGACCTCCTTGGAGACATGCATACACAAACGGGTGAGAGCAGGGTCAGACCCTGGAGCTGCTGGTTAAGGGCCAGTTAAGGGCCTCACTCAGAGGGTTAAGGGCCTCACTCAGAGGCCCAGTGGTGGCATCAGTCTGCCAGCCCCAGAATTCCGATCATGGGCAGAGAGTCCAAACCCACCCCCGGTATCCGATACACACCCCTGCACAACCCTCCTGTACATTTCCCAGAGCCATAGAGAGAAAATGTTACTTTCCTCTAACATTGAGTGTTTGCCAGTTAATAATCTAGCCGCTGAGCAAATATCAGCTCTGAGCTCACGTTCCTCTATTACACTGACATCTTTGGGGTGGGCCGCCGCTGACCACAGATCAGTGGTAATGGTCACCGTAAAGACAACGGACACATCACGCTCACTTGGATTATCAGCGTAATTGACAAGGGCAATTTGGTGAGACAATCTTTTCAGAGGACTCAAATGAAGACAAAATCCGGTCCGATGTTCTAGAATTGGGTTTTATTGTGACAGATGTCAGCTCTGTCTCCAGTGCAAAATGGATTTATGGGACATATTCTCGCAATAGTTTTTTACTGCTCTGTTGTTATTATATTTTGTTATAATATTGTTATTGCGGAAAGATCGGTATAAAAAGCAAATAGGTTCAAGAGGTTGGTTTTCAGAGGACGCTCCAGAATCTTTTCGAAACCCATTAAGAAGATTGACTATCCAACCTCCACTATCTGGTAGGAGTGACACAGAATTTGTCTTCAGATGGTCTCTTTGTCTTGGGCTCTTGCATTTTTCACCTGCTTTTATTTGCAAGTTATTCCCGCTAAATGTGAAAACATGTGCACAATTAATTTACAAATGGCATAATTATCGCCTAATATAATTAACACTGACTTCCATATCCATCCCTCCGTTCATCCATCCCTCTGTTCATCCATCCATCCATCCATCCATCCATCCTCTAATCACTTATTCTAAAGTCACAAGGTCTGGAAAAGTAAAAAAAAAAACAAAACAAACAAATAATAATTTCCAGGGCCCGTCACCAACATGAGCCTTAGGAATTCCCAGCATCCTCTGCTCACATTCAGCCCCCGCCGCTGGGAATAATGCCTCACACTGCGCCTCTGGCCATAAAGGCCGCCTCGCCTCGCCTGGTGGTCTGTCTCACAGGAGATTAGCTCCTGCGCCCAGACCACGGCTGACCACGGGGTGTGGGGGTGGGGGGGGGCCAAGAGCCGCTCTCATACAGCCACATCACGCTTTGGCCCCTGGCCGCTCACAAGGCAGCATGGGGGGGGCGGGGGGGGCATACTGCTAGACCAAAGTGCAGTCGACACAATGAGAGTAATTTCCACAAGGCAGGACATGCATACACCTGATGCAGAGATGAGAGGCGGCTGGGCAGCTTGCTTAATCAATGCACAACCACATGTCCTCTCCCCAAAACTCAGAACTGCCACACACTGCCCCCGAAAACACACCTGCCTCACGCTGCCCCCCCAAAACACACCTGCCTCACGCAGCCCCACCAAAACGCGCCTGCCTCATGCTGTACCCCCACACCGAAACACTTCAGAGGATATCCAGCGGTGGGCTCACATACTGACACTGTCTGTTAAATCGTATTTCTTAAATACTAACTGATTAAACACATACTGTAAAGCTGCTGTACTTCCTGCTGAACCAGGAAGTGACACGTCCACCTTTCAGGAAGGGTGCTTTTTCTAAGGGTACCTCAACGCATCTAATCCACTTTTCCCCAACTCCCGCGTTACTGACCACAGGTATGGAGCACAGATGTCTGCATCTCACAGGAGGAGGGTACCTCATCTTCCTCACGTTTCCAAACACGGTCAATCAATCCTCAGCTGCTGGAACTGTGGGAGGTGTCTACACCTCCTTGAAGTCCGAGTGCCGTGCTAATGGAGTCAAGGTCATAGCCAAGGACGCTCTTTAAGGCTGGGGGGGTGGGCAGGCAGCAGACGGCCTGCATGTCAGGAGAGCAGCATTCAAATATATTCAGATTTAACACGAAAAAACAGAGCTGGCCAAACATAATGAAATCATGTTTTAGCATAATTCCTATTGTTGAGCTGTTTAGCATAATAAACAGCAAGGTGATTCTGTAAATGCACGGTCAGGCTAATAAATATTAAATATACCCCTGTAGTCAATTTAAAACTTGGAAAACAACAAAGGCAGCCAAGAAAGGTAAAAAAAAAAAAAAAAGACAACAGTCTGCCACTTGGAGAGTTTTTATCGGACTATTTTGTCACATTAAAGCCCTTTTTTTTACAGCGGAGAGCTCATTCCCTTTTAAAACAGGGACTCTGCACTACACTTCCATCCCATTACCAAAATACTACTAGACAATCACTTCCTGAGCCGTAACTGAACCACTCTTTTCCTTGCGTTTGAGGAACCAGAGACGCCGTATGTCTTAAACCCACACGTCTGCGCGCTTTCCCAGGGGAACCTCCCAGCTGCAAGATGCCAGCATGTTGCTGCAATTATGTCAATCCATGTCAGCATGGAAACACCAGTTTTTGACATCAAGGATGCCCAGGTAGCCACGATTGTGCCTGTCACCTCGCCGCCCCACTGATCTGATGCGGTCACATGACACACTGTGAAGTGACAGGATTAAGGGGGGTGTTGGGCGAGTGTCACTATAAGGAAAGACAAAGACACTGGCCATCTCAGGCGAGCACAGACATCCAGACACGCACAAACAAATTAAGAAGAGAGGGTCCTGCCAGCGACTGCCATTTTGAAAGATAAATACCATAAATAAGCATATTTCATGCAGAAAGCAAAGTCGATGACGTTATATTGTAATGTGTGTAATCTGCTGTCTCTCTCGGGGTCGGAGCTGTCTGTGTCTGCCACCACGTGACAGGAGCTCGCTGGGCGTAAGAGCAGCACTCGCAGTGCATGCTGGGATTTGTTGCCGACAGGAAAATGACTTTCTCTGACATGAGCGATTTGCAATTCCAGCAAACGTGAAGATCACTGTCCGTAGCATTCCGCAGCAGTCTAAACTCAGGACAGTGGCAGGAAACGTCACGGCCATTTCAAGCTGCTGTCCTCCATGACAGCTTATCCACTACAAGGTCATGGTGAATCTGATGCCTCAGCAGGAAGCCTGAGACAGGGGACTCCATAGGATAGGGGACACTGCAGGACAGTGGACTCGGTAGGATAGGGGACACTGCAGGACAGTGGACTCGGTAGGATAGGGGACACTGCAGGACAGTGGACAGTACAGGACAGGGGACTCCACAGGACAGGGGACTCCATAGGATAGGGGACACTCCAAGACAGGGGACTCGGTAGGATAGGGGACACTGCAGGACAGTGGACAGTACAGGTTAGGGGACTCCGCAGGACAGGGGACTCCATAGGATAGGGAACACTGCAGGACAGTGGACTCAGTAGGATAGGGGACACTGCAGGACAGTGGACTCGGTAGGATAGGGGACACTGCAGGACAGTGGACACTACAGGTCAGGGGACTCCACAGGACAGGGGACTCCATAGGATATGGGACATTACAGGACAGGGGACTCCGTAGAATAGGGGACCCTGCAGTATAGGGGACTTGGTAGGATAGGGGACTCCGTAGAATAGGGGACCCTGGAATACAGGGGACTTGGTAGGATAGGGGACTCTGTAGGATAGGGGACACTGCAGGACAAGGGACCCCGTAGGTCTGGGGACACTGCAGGACAGGGGACTCGGTAGGATAGGGGACACTGCAGGACAGGGGACACTGCATGGAAAAACATGGAGGAACACATGAAGATGAGAGGAACATGAATCAAATCCATGTGATGTCAAAACTCTGAGTCAGCGATTGTTCCCACAATGCAATGTGCTAGACACAGCAATGGAAAAATTATGATACTATGTAGTTTCAGCATGCGTAAAATGCATAAAATGTGTCCAACCCAAATTAGTTGTGTCCAGATGACTCTTAGCCGAGCCACATGGGAACAGCACCTGAGACTAAGCGCGGGATGGTGGAAGTGTCACCTCCTGAAGCACCATCACCCTCGTTTTGGCTGTTAGGAAGCGAGGACCTGCCCTCTCCCTGAGACATTAGGTGGAGCAGTTTAAGCTCCATCCCTAACCGGAGGCTGTGGGGAAAGTGATTGGACATGACAGTTCTGGCCAAGGGGTCAGGGGAATCACGTCTTAAACTTCCCTGTCCTTCCAATCACATTAATTACATTTCCAGGGATTGTGGAGGCATCATAGGAAAGCCAAATCCCTGCCAAACCAAAGACTGGCCAGAGGGGTGCAAAACAGCAAAGGGAATTGAGAGCTCAAGCCTCTGGTCACAGAAGGGTCCTGCTCTTGGTTCGCTTAGCTAAGCGCTTAACTTTTAATCGCCGCGGTAAAATATCCAGCTGCATACAGTAAACAGATAAAGCATGAATGTGTAAACTGTGTAAGCTGCTTTGGCTGAAACACAGATGGTCCTAATCTGGGGTCCGTGGGTCACAGAGGGACCCAACGCGCCATTCGTCCGATGCGGCACACTCGCATGCATACAACTCTCTCTCCATCACACCTTGAATCTAATCCCACAATGCTGTGCAGCGCTCCTCATGCACCCCCCCTCCCTTTTTGTAGTGGCTTGTGGGGTTTGATGTTTTCTGGAGCACGTTCCAGCATGTGAAGCACTCCGTCAGTCGCTGTCTCAGTCCCATATATTTTTTTTAAACATTCCGACGGCAGAAGACAGCAGGGAGAGTTTAAACATAAACACTGCGCTGTAAACAGAGTCTAATTTGTTATTTTGCCCCCAGTGTAGTGACTGTTTGCGGCCAACAGGGGGCCAACAAACCTCCGGGGCCCTGTGCTAAAGTTTGAGTGGTGGTAAACACGACCACTGCAACCCAGTGTGGGGGGGGGGGGGGGGGGGGGGGGGG
>JAODJW010000043.1:1900519-1918046 GCA_026777045.1 Hyperopisus bebe
TATATATATTTGTGTGTGTGTGTGTGTGTGTGTGTGTGTGTGTGTGTGGGTACGTGTGTGTGTCTATATCTATACTGTACATGTAAGCGAATGTAATATAGATGGTTGGATGTATAAAATTTGCATATAATCTGCGTGAGTGCATACTACAAATGGCAAAATGCACCAAAACAATAGTACAACTTGCAAGTCAGGTTGCATGTAAACACAGATCCAGTCATTAAATTGTTACATTACAGTATTTACTATTGCCTGTTTTACGTGCATCAATAAGCATTTTGTGCTTTTACTGTTACTCCTTTCCAAAGGATATAAAACAATACTCTTAGGATATAAAAACAATACTTTGTCCCTGAAACTTTGATGACACAAATCCATCATTTTAGAAACATTCAGATAAATTTATAATCATTAAATAAATGAGTTTAAGGAATAGGGACTATCCTGTGACAGTATGGTTACTTCAAATAACCTTTGTTATTAAGGGGTAAAACTGGAAATGTAAATAAAATACTAGATAGGAATAAATAATATGACATATATTGTATACGGGCATCTAATGGGCATCTATAATGCATTTGGGCATCTAAAATTTATTTTAAATCTCTTTGATATGTCTCATATTATTTATTTTACTTGATATACTGTAATCCCCGGACCACTTGTCAGGGTAAGTGGTATGGAAGATTTTTCATTTGAACCAGTTTCTGAGGACAATAAAGACTTGTGTGGTGGGTAGTCACCATTACTCTCCTGGGGTTTTGTTCTATCAATGGACACACAGAGAGGGATTATCTCTCCACATCCTCCTTCAGTCTTACGCAGCCTTTCATTGCTGTGGCCTGCCCTGGGATTGTGTCGGCGCTGACAACAGGAGGGCCTGATTAGCAACACAATGAGGATCCCAGCCTTCACTTTCCCTAAAGAACCATGAGGAGCTTTTCTAGAAGACCTTCTGGCCCCTCATGTCATCTTTACAGATCATGCCACTGCTCAGGCATTTCAGACAGCAAAGAAGCACAGGTAATACATTTGACTCCCCCTCTATCAGGCTTCCCCTTATCATATCAGAAATACACTGGACACACCTGCTCAGGCCTTTATGTTGCTGTTACAAGAGATTGTAACTGAGAGTTAACTGCCTTTGAGGAACCCCCCAATTAACGGTCACACCCAGCGGGAGGGTGATTCCCCCCCCCCCCACCCCCCCCCCCCCCCCCCTTACCTACTCCTTGGCTGTAAAATTCCAGTGGACACGGTGCTGTTTCCTGTCCAGACTTCCTTGTCCACATTTGTCATATGCTGCATGCGCCCGCTATTGAGGGGAATCTGTTTTCATTTCCAGGCAGGCGTCAGACGCTTTCTGCTGACTCCCTGGCTTAAAGAGCTTTAAGATGCTTGACACGATTCGTCCTTCTCCCACCGTTTTGTCTGGTCCAGCAGCAGCTTCTGAACAATGCAGTGTTATTAGGCAGGGAATTGCGCGGACAAGCGGGTTTAGCTTCTGAAGGAGCATAAACACATCCTCTGGCACCTTAACGTCGTAAAGCAGAAGTGCTTAGTTTGAAATATCGATGCCGGCAGGTAACCTGCTGATAGTTGATGATACAGTTACACCTGCAAAAGGGTCTGTCGAATTCACTTTAACTTACTTATATGAAGGACCTGGCTAACATTCGACCAGGTCCTGCTAATGGTGCCAGGTCACATGCCAGCTGCAGTAACAGTCTCATCAGAAGAAAGCTCTACAACGTTTAATTGAAATACCCAGATTTTCAGGCACTGATAGAAGATTCACTCCTGAGTACAGAACGCTTCCCATTTGGATTTCATTTACTAAACAGTACGGTAATTTAAGTGTCTCTTATTAGTTGACATAGTCTAAATATACACATAATTGTAGCACACGGCAAGGTAATTTTGTTGAAGAAATTCACTCCTTTTTTTTACACTTGGAGACACGAAGAAGGTCTGAGAGTGATGTATTCGAAGGGATTTTCAGGACGTAGCTCAGATGAAAACGGACAGTCTCTGGAAAATCATCCTGCAGGTAGACATGAAGGGCAGAGAGCAGAAGAGGTCAGTTTTAAATAACTCCTAGTCATGGCTAGACTTTCACATAACAGTATATTGTGCCAGCAAGGACCTGGTCTGACAGATAGAAAAAGTTTTGAAAAAAAATGGGAGAAAGAAAAAAAAAAAAACAGCCTTATTCTTGATTTGTAAAACCTCCTATATAGTATCTAAAGGACAGGCAGCAGAAAAGTCATTGACAGGGAGGAAAAACATGATGCCACGTAAGACTGCTCAGGGCTCCTCCTGGTCCTGAGGATTTTGCTGCTGTTCTTTCGTTTTTATTAATCTCCTTTTTAAGCGTTTTTGGGGGGCTGCCTAGCGTATCCTGTTCCTGCACTTGGCTCCGTGATCTGCTCAATTAACCCATGGGTCTCTTCACATGTTGACCTGATGCCCGCTGTCCCTCACATCACTTCCTGTCCCCGAGGATGCCCCATAACCTCCTCCCAGGCGGGGAATGGGGGGGGGACTTGTGTTGTTTCCTTTTCAGTGTTGCCTTCAGTTCTCCTTCACATCACAACACACAGGGCTGAGTGAGCGTAGAGGACTGGCTGAATCTCCCAGTGTCAGTCCTAAATGAAATATCTATCAGGACCAATGGAATCTGACACGGGATCGTGAATTGCTGCCATTCTCCAGAGCGATCGCGCTTCCGTGAAGCAGCTTTTAATTTATTTCACCTGTCAGTCACCCTGGGCTTTTCTCTCTGGTACAGACGTAAAGCAAATAAAAACCTCCTTACTACTGTCTGTGGTCAATCAATAGACAAGGTGCACAGGGATATGAAATAGTCCGAAAGTGCATGAGACGACGCGTCCGTCCTGGGCGTGACGAGGGGGGCACATCTCCTAATCTCTCAGCATGATGAGACAGCAGGCCGATCAGACACCCTACCTGGACAAACGTCAACCTTTCAAAGCTCCGGGAAATCACGTCTATTAATTAAAAAATCTTTGTCAGATCGCGGGGGTAATGCTGAGCATGAGATTTTAATAAACCTTTTAATGCGTTTTTAGCACCCTTCCGAAATGATTTTGTGCCTTATAAAGACCTTTTTTGATGTATTTATATATTTTTTTTTATCTCATGTATGTCTATCAATCAAAGCACTCGATAAATCACGCTGTGTATTCCCTCATGGGATGCACGCTGATTATACATTCATTTTTCTTCACAGGAAAAGGCAAAAAGACACACTTATCTCGCGTTTCCCTCGTAAACCGTCATCCATCCCTCCGCTAACTGAGCGGCTGCATTTTGGGGTTTATGTACTATGCAATTATCTATGAAACATCCACATACCATGTTTATTAATGAACCCCTTCCGAATTACAAAGAGCTGACTGCCTTCGCCTCGGGATTTCTCATTCTCACTCTCATTGGCTGTCACTGCTCTTCCTCTGCCTCCACCCTTAAATCTCAATCTTGCATCTGTGATTAGAGAGCTTCTCAACGATTTTCATGTGCCGGAAAATGTGCCCCCCTGCCTCCAGGATTTCACATCCACACGCTCTCTCCTCCAGGTACCCTACACCCTCCTGAAACACTCACAGTTCAGGTAGAACGCGACTTATGTGGGTGAAGCACAGCAGACTCATAGCTACGCTATCGGTGTAAAAGCAGAGTTTGTGAAAAATATGGTAAGATGAAATTCCACTTCACTCCAAACATTTAATAACAATAATATGTAATAAAAAGCCCACAGCCTCTCCGGGAAAACATCCCATAATCCCTGTGGAGCTCCCGCTGCTTTGTTTGGTCCCGCCCTCGGGGCCTCTCCAAATCAGCACAGCTGGCCGCTTCTCTGCCAGTCTAGCGGGCCCGTACTGTCTGGCAGAGCCCTGTGCCTGGCACCGTACCATCACACACCCGCCCGAGCAGCGTGAAGCAGTCATTCAGCCTAACCCTGCCATACCGGCCCCCTCATTAAAGCGATTTGTCTTTGTTTTATTATTCTGTACAGAACAATAATATAAACTCATCAAAGCTTCAGGTGGCCCACATTTGCACATTTGAAATGAATTCAAAACTTCCTGCAACTCCGGAACAGGTCTCTTCCAGAATTTTCTGTCCACATCTAAACTCTGTCCCATGCGGGTTTGTCCCTGTGGGCCGGGTCTGTCGGAGGGTCTAGCTGTGGAGACCGTGCCCCCGAGCTCCCGGAGGCTTCCGATAATGAGGTTTTGCCCACGGCTGCCCCCAGAAACCGCCTCAGCAGGCGTGTGGAGCAGCTGGCAGGCTGAAGCGGGAAGCGGTGTGAGGTAGCTGCACTCCGAGAGCGAGAGTCTGGCTGTAAGTGAAGGCTGAGCTCATTCCTCGACAAGTGTTTTTGGTTTTCTTTCTTTTAGCTGGTGTGTTATTTTTCGCATCTATGAACCTATGAGGAGTGGAAGCCCACGGAGAGATTTCTTTCATTTTTTTTTTTTTGAGATATGTGTTTGCTGCCATTCTCGAGTTGCTCTGGAGATGCCTAAAGTACAACAGAGCCAAAAAAGACCCCCCCGCCCCTCCCCGGCCGCTGCCCTATCGCCTCCAAACCCATTTCCCAGATATCCGACTCTCCATTCCCCTCTTATCATCTTCTCCTTCCCGCTCTCTGAAACACGTGTATTTACACAGAACTTCCTTATTCTTGGCTTGTCGTTCCAACATGAGCAGAGACTTCTGTTGATGCTTATTTAGGAGTGAGAATGTTCCCTCGGAAAAAAAATGAGTTCCACCTATTTTTGGCTTCAAGACAAGCTGGCATAGGGAGCAAACAAAATATAGATGTATGTGAGAGTGTATATTGATTGTAAAACTAAAAAATTGCTTCAGTGGCCCAAGATCTTCGAGAAGAAACCAGGGAACTGGTGATAAACTAGAAAAAAAAGCCTTTTAATGCAGCCGAGACCCATTTTTATGCCCAGAAACATACAGAAAATAATGTCATGTCAAGAAGAGAAATGTTACAATAAGAAATATATGGGTAATAAAATGTAAAGCCTAAAGTAAAACCAAACAGTATTTATAAATGTACGAAATGTGGTTACATCACTTGAATTATGTATTATTGGAATTATATTGTAATTACACACCAGAGTGTTTTTCTGTATATTGTAAAATATAAATCTCTCACAACTTTACTTGACCATCAATTTGTGGAGTTTTTTATTTTTTTTTTTTTGTTTCTTCTTTTAATGCAATGTTTGTTCTATCGAACATCCCTGTCAGTTATTTCAATACTCTCCTGATCTGGAAGCATGGCCTGACCTGTACTCCCCAGGATGGACTCTGGATTACTGTGACCCCCACAGGATAAGCAGCTCTTAAGGATGATCGGAGGGCTCCCGCCTTCTGGCAGAGGATCTCCGGTCGTGCCAGGCACGCAGTACTTTGCCTGCCGCAGCCATGTCAGTTTCTCAGAATTTAGCGCTTGTGTTTCTCTGGAGCTATCCTGCTCAGCTCCCCTATCCCTCCTCCCTCGCTCTTTCACTCGTGAGGAGCATCTTCTCACTTATAGTGGATTTCAAATGGAAAATCAGTGTCTCCACTCCCACCGTGTTCTTGACGCATTCCTTCCTGCGATGGGCTGTCATCAGGAGGCATTGTTAGTCCTAATCAGGCTGACGTGTGGCCTGCACCGGTGGACGAAGGCTTGAAGATGCACTGACCTGCCATTTTTAGCAGATCTGATTGGAGGATGGACTTGCTAATTCGACTGAAAATTGTGTGACGGTCGAGCTGCGATACAGGGTCCTCACCTCGCAAAACTCCTGGCCTCAGTAGAGACACATGAAATAAGTAAAAAATACATCAAAAAGGGATTTCTGAGGCACTAAATCATTTTTGAAGGAAGCTAAAAGCACATTAAAAGGTCTCACACTTCCTTTCATAACTGCTTTATGGCTTCAGATCAGCTTTTAATATTTTATTATTTTTAAGCTCTGTTGCATTCTGCCCTGTCACACTCCCAGCGGGCATTTTTCCACAAGTAATCTGTTTGGCAAATCTATCAGGAATTTATGACATCCGCAGTAATCTAAATAAATAAGAATGTAAGTGTTTCATAATAATATCAATAGATGGCTGTTGTTGCAGCATAGATGACGAGTAAGCAGTAATGCATTAGGCACTTAATTATTTGTACAGAAATTAGTATGTTGCACTGGCTGCACACATCAATATTTACATTTGCCACCTGGAATCACCTGTGGGTTTAATATAACTATAAGAAATGTTTTGCCACCCCCCCCCCCCCCCCACCCCCACTACCTCTTACTTCAAGCAAACTCATACCTGCCTGGATTCAGCCTGAGACACCCTGACACAATTTCTTGTACTCCAGCCACCCCCCCCTTCCTGCACTGAACCCCCCCCAACCACACACACACACATTGGATCAGACCCAGCTGCCTGGGCCTGACCAACACCTTTCGCAGACCCACAGCGTAAACACGGCCAGAACTCTCGCTAGGAGACAGTCGCATGCCTCCTGCTCTGTCAGGCATGGTCCCTGTCAGCCTGTGTGACAAGGGAACAGGTTGGGGGGGGCAGGGCTGGGGGGGGCGGTTCCTCCAGATCAGAGGGAGCAAGATGCCAAGGAGGAACGGCGCACGTACACCAGGCCAGCGGCTCCAACGCTGCAGGGACCCAGACAAAGGGATGGGAACGGTCACCATGCCCCCCCAAAAACAAGGACAGCCACATCAATCGTGCGACGCTGGCTCCAGCCCCCGGGACTCACTGCGATTGGATCTTTTTTTGAAAATAGGGCTTTTCTGTGGAGACACGTCTCCTTAATTAATTCAGCACCGTGAATCAGGCAGACATAATTACTTTGTAAAAATTAAATGTCACCTCCACAGTTTTTAGCTTACAGCCCCTTAATAAACACAGGCATACCTAAATATCTCTACTTCTATACTTGCAGTAAATATGATCCCTTTGCCAGTTAAAGTTTACCAGTCGCATTAGTGAACATCCGCTTTGCTGGAATGAGTCACTGTGCCCTCGCATGGCTGTGACCGGGAGCTATCCCGTGTGACAGGTCTGTGGGATGCGCTAGTGAGAGCGGCGACGCATGCAGTGGGACTGATAACCAGGCATATTAAAAGGCAGTGAGTCACTCAGGAACTGCAAAGCTCAGCTGCGCAAAGTGTGTAACGCATTTAGCTGATGCTCTACTGTTTTCCCGCCGTTTACGCTTCCCAGGGTGAACCCACCCTTAAATAGGTATGGATTGGCTAGCGGGGATGTTGAGCTGGTTTTGAACCCATAACCCTCTCCTGCGCCGCTGTCCCAAGTTGTTTTACATTCTGCTATTTTCTCACTAACACGGTCACATGCAGTTCAGCATAACCTCTCCACCTCTCAGGGCCCCCGCCCCTTTTTTTGGGATACACACAGTCCAGGGTGGGGGGGGCTCCCCTGAGTTCCCCACATAGGTTTATGTGCTGCTGTGTTATTCTCTTTTGCGACACGATCCAGGTCAGGCTAACATATATATATATAAGATCTCCGTTCGGAAGCCTCTGTGATTGGCAGCTCTTGTGTCTAGTACTTCAAAGAGGACGCCTGAGTTTAACAGGGAGCCGAAGGTACGGCGGGATTTTGGAAGCACAGGCTGGAAATCTATGCTCTGAAATTACACAAGAGGAGACAGGCTGGCATTTGTCTGGGAAGCCCGGGCAGGTCCCCCGCATTGTGTCATCAGTCATCCGTAAGGGTGTGCAGTAAGCAGCAACCAAACACCATGATTTACAGCCAGTTCCCAAGGTTACACTGAAGCAGTCTCTGCTGTCTTTCTTCAGCAAGGAACAAAACATGGAACGGACACGGAAATCCTGCTTGACTTTCATGTCGAGAATCCAATGAATGCTTGCTTTATTATTTATGCAGGATGCTGTGCGTTGTATTGCGCTGGGCCCGTGAAAGGCCGGGAGAATTGACAACAACATTTACAATGTCATGTTGCCACACTGCCTCTGCCGATCCGGTAAAGAAGGCGGCATATCTTCATGACAGCGCCTTGTTCAGTCACCTGAGAATGAGCAAATTTAAACAAAAAAACAGCCTCTTCAATGGGCAAGTTAAGTAATTGGTGTCGTTAACAGGGACGCTAAAAAGGAGCCGTCTTTTCACATTACTCCTCATTGGGCGCTCAGGACCATTAGCTTTGTGGGAAACAACTTGATGTATCAGAGCAATTGGGAAAACTCCTTTTTATTTTGAGAGACCAGAAGTGTTTCAGTAACTTTGAGTTTCGTGATACTCTTCATGATACTAGTTAGAGTACTCAGAGCCGACTGAGTACTGTCTGCTCTTCTGAGTACTGACTAACAGCTACATATATACTAATGACTAACGGCATGTCTGCCTCCGTTAGGTTAGAGTCTTTCGTTACACCGGTCGGTTGTCTATTGAGGCGTTTGTATGCTATTTAGGATCGATTCGATCGATTGCTCTCACAAGCCCTCCAGTCCGGAGTCTGTTTGCAGAGGGATTGCTTCAAGGGGAGAGTAATTATACTTGTAATCACGAGTACGACTGGCGTGTATTCATTGGTTGCCACTCCAGCTGAAGATGCAGGCACATGGAAGAGAGTGGCTGAGCTTCTCCGGAAGATGGGGGAGGCAAACAAAGCTGGGGCACACCTGGCGCAGCATGAAGGCCCCATCGGCGCCCCCATCAGGCAGCAGAGTGAACAGCAGTGCTGGTCTTTGTCATTGCCCCTAATGCCACATTTGAAATGATCAGTTAGACTCAGCTGTCTCTAGGAGTGTGGCAAGTGTCCCTCCCGTTCCTCTGCGCTAGAGGAGGGTGGGGGTTCACAGGCCGCTATTGCTGACATGGTAGCCCTCCCCCCCCCAGGGTTTGGTACAGTGAGCCCTGCACGGTCTGGAGCTTTATGGTATGGTAATGTAGCTGTTCATTCACTGAGAATACCTGAGAATTTAATTACGTCTTTTCTAGTTTGTGCTTTTTTCCCGGGCAACTGGAGCCCGCAGTGTTTCTGTCTTATTCCGGCATGTTCCGCCTTCAGTGAGGAACACGGTCCAGTACCAGTATGACATGTACTGTTTATCGGCTGTCTTGCTGTGAATATCAGAGGGCACATAATAAGGGTTTTGGTAAAATAAGCAACACAGACTCTGACTCAACGGAGAACTACCGATCAAGCAAGGATGTCAGATTACACACTGGGTGAAAGCTTAGGTCCGGCCGCACTTCGCCCCCCGAGAAATGTCCCCCCTGCGCCAGAATCTCCCTTCCTTCCCTTTTGCCTGCACGACCCTGGATGAGATCAGCTCCCGCCGCCCACTCAGGACTGCTCCGCTTTGCCTGGAGATGTGTGCACTCTATTCCTAGTAACTCTCCTGCTTTGTGATATTCCAAAGCTCATATGAACCTAGGTGACAGTGTCACAGAGCATATTTTCAGTCAACAGCCTTGTGAGCTTTTTGCCATTTCAGTGACCGTCATGGCTCTTGAGGGGAGGTACAAAGCACACAGCAGAATATGCGCTTCCCCAATTGTGGGTCGTTCTCACTGTCGCTCCTCAAACATCCCGTGACCTGAGTTTGACATCCCTGGAAAGGGACCATGAGCCAGAGCACCCAGGCAAATGGGACGAGGCGACACCCAGACAGACCTGCCCCCAACTGCAGAGTTAATGCCCCCGGGGAGGGCCCAGACGCTCCGCACTGTCCTCATGATGTTTTTAAAACATAAAAATATTTTTATATTTCTGCCAGAGGCCCAGAGATTTTAAATGCAGGGCGTATAGCAAGAGCTGTGTTTTTCTTTCAAGACTGTCTCTGTGAGCGTGCACTCTTACCCCTCAGGACTGCTGGAAAAGAGCACAAGATATTCCACCATTTACATCCTGCAGTTCTACGTGTGAGTGATGCTGAAAAACATTTAATGCGCTGTTTACTCATGGTTTCCCCGGTTCGGCTTTTGTGACGGTAACGTGGTGTGCGTTGTCACAATGAGAGAACAGCTCCGGAGAGAAGCTGTAACAGCGCCTGACCTGCACCCTTGTATTATGCTAAGCTATGGTTATGATTTACCCAGCATGCACCTGCAGTCATTGCTGTTAACGCCAGCATGCACCTGCAGCTGCTCAGGTTTGTACATCATGATAAAAGACACATTAAGGGCAGAATTAAGTGCAGCGAATCGCAAGGTTCTCTTCAGATGTGCATGTTGGGCTCATTTCCTAGGAAATGTGAATAACCACAAAGGGGACAGGGGAAAATCACGCTTTTGGGAAGCGACCATTTCAACGGAGACATCTGAAAACCTGCCAGGCGCACAGCTTTGATACCATAGGGGGCACGTCAAATGGGACCACATCTGGTTTCCATGGCGATCCGCTCTCATTCCTGTGTGTGTGTGTGTGTGCGTGTGTGGTGTGTGTATATATGTGTGTGTGTGTGTGTGTATTGTGTTTATATTACATTGTGGGGATCAAATGTTCCCCACAATGTAAGAAAAACCTGTTATTTTGACGTTATTTTCATTGGTTGCTTATGGTTAAGGTTAGGGCTGGGTATTGGTTAAGGTTGTCATGGTGGGATTAGAGTTTTCCCCATAGAAATGAATGGAGAGTCCCCACATATAGATGTATATAGATTGTCACACACACACACACACACACACACACACATACACACACATATATACCTGCATATGCATATTGATCCATACCCACTAGAGCTGAGGAATGCAGAGCTGGTTGAATGGTGGAGGTCAAGCTTTCCTGAGGTGCTGTCCACCAAAGCAGAACAATGGCTGCTTATTCATTATTCAGGAGGCCATGGTATTTAGAAGCCATTCTCCCTCCCTCAGTCCCTTACTGGTCTGACTGCATTTCGAATCACGACTGTAAGTGGCCCCAAACTTCAACAGATCCCACAAACTCCCCAGCAGACTCACGAAAGCCTCATCATCGCATTTTTCATCTTCTTGAGATAACATACAAGCTTTGGTTCTCTACAAGTCACACAGCAAGTGTGTATTACTTATCAACAAAGCGGTTTTCCCAAGTAAATGTGTTTTATGTTTATCTCTCTAGTCTGGTCTTGATAACGTTATAAATATGTTACCACCGATGTCCCTTTTACACGCCAGCAATGGGTCTTACAAAGGTTAATCACTTATAACGACACAGTAATGCAGTTTCCAGGAAGCGTAATTGAATTTGCTCAGGCCGATGGACTCACACGTGCTGTGTGGGGAAGGAGAGCGACTCAGATCCACATCGTCTAAGTCATACTACAGCAGGTGACATGGGACAGTGTGTTTGTCATGACCCAAGCAGATGTTTTTACTGGGAAAAGGGAGGAGCTCAGTTGTTCTGAGTTTGCTGATACCATCTGAATCTCGTACCTCTTTTTAAAAACATTCCTCAGCTAGCTGTTTCACACTAAAAAAAAAATTGTAATGGAAGGGATGAAATTTGTGTTGGATTCATCCCAAGTCTTCATTTTCTACACTGCCTCCAATTTGTCTGAATTCCTTTACCTCTGGATGGCATTTGTAATATAAAGCCTCATCTTTCACGATGAGCAATGACATCCTGTAGCCGCGGGATTTTTTGCTAAATAAATGTCTAGCTTAAAGGTTATTCTAAATTTAATTGCAATTTGGTTCTTAAAAATGTATTCAAAACACCCAGAACCAGGACATCAAGAAAATCTTCCACGTAATGAGGATCTTCAGGTCCTCTCGTCAACATCGTTTTCCAGACAGTGGACGACTGACCCTTGGATGAGCCGGGAACTCAAATTGCTGTTGAAGGCCACATTTTCACTTCATGCAGTTCCTGAATGCTAAAGGTCTACCAGTAAGACAGTTTCCTCATGTTTTTTTTTGTCTTATAACTGACAAAACTCATGCACAGCCAGAGATACAGTATTCACGTTTTTCATGCTTTTCATTCAGAGCTTTTCATAGAGCCAGATAAAGTACAAGAAAGCTTATGTTGTTGTAGTTTGTCATGAATTTATTCAATCAAAGCACATGTGATTGAAAGGGCATAACTAACACACGCATGAAATTTTAAACATTTGAGGCAGATATGCCGAATACGCTGCTGAAGCAGGATCGGACGCTCATGTATTTCCATGTAGGGGGTTTAAAATTACAGTCAGCTCCATCCTTGGCGTTTAATTGCCAGGCAGGAGGAGGGACGTCAGAATGAGAGCGAGTTTTTCGATACCTGGGATCTCTGGGATTGAGCCTGTTTGGCTTTCTGCTGTTCATACTGGTGGTCACCGATGCTGTTTCGCACCTGCACGTAATCTGCCGCTCCACATCGCCTCGCCCGCAGAGAAAGGCTAAACCACTTTTCCGTGGCGGCTTTCTCTCACCGTGGCGACCAGCACTTTGATCCCGCCCCCGGCACTCACAGCTCTCAGTGGGCTGGGCTGGAGTGGCCATTCGGCACTGAGCTTTCTGCAATTTCACAAAAAGCTGTAAGCGCTGACAGCTCATTAACTTAGCCGGCTGCTTGCAGGCGATAGATAGGCTGCTTCAGGGCCTCCTTAACTGCCAGCAGCTATTATCCAAATCGAATGAGCTGTTAGGCTTCTTATCGAAATGCCCTCGTGCCCCAAGCAGGCCTCTGTTTCGTCATAAAATCATACTCGCTCTTCAAAAGAGTCAACATCTCATTCAGCGCCATCTCGCCTGTTTAAATGAATCGCTCATGTCTAATTTGCGAACTATAAATATTTGCACGATTTCCTCTTTGTCTGACGCATTTACATAGAGAAAAACACCGTATAGGGCCTCCACAGTAATGAATCACGACATGCAACAGAGAAGGCTCACGATTAGTATTCAGATTAATCACATAATTGTACTGGTTTGTGAACTTCACATATCAGAGCTCCAGTTACATTTTGCAATTTCTTGCTTAGTTGACATTTTGAGCCAAAGTGACTTTCTCATTTATGTGGCCGGGAATTTTAGGATTAGTTCAGGTTAAGTACCTTTCCCACGGGTATCCGCAGATGTCTACCAAGGCCTTTGATGTTAGGAGTCCATGGCCTGACTCGCTAAAGCACCACCTCAGTAAATGCCCAGGCGTGGAAAGGTGTGCACCCTCTGGACAGTCAATGAAGACCTCCGTCCTGAAAGGATCCTCCCAAGAAGCTGGCTCCCCCCAATTCTGGAAGAATCTCGGCTCTGGTTCGTGCAACAGCCCTGGGGCCACACACTTCATGGTACCAAACCAGATACTCCGGAACCACAGCCCTCCGAGAAACCAGTAAACGGCTAAGAGAATCAGCTAAATCACACAATAATAAATTATAATGGCATTAATCATACTGCAGAAAAAATGTAATTAATATGCACCAAAGCGCAATGGGCATGAAAATGTATTAACTGAAATGTCCCTTTGGGTCACCAATAATCATGCAGCAGTAAAAAAGACAGTAAAATGTTTATTTACAATAATTACAACAATCTATAAAATCTGTAATGGTTCCCGTTTAACTAAAGATGAACCTGCATGTTTGACGGATGAGCCCAGCCTGTGAGAGAAAGCCAGCCAGCGCCTGTATCTGCCTGAGGACATTGTTGACGCGGCGACGATCTGACATTCCAGCCTCGGGGAAGCATAATCGTGTGATAATAGGGGGTTTTATGTGTTTTCCTGAAATGGCAGCCTGCTTAGAGTCTGACCATGATCCTGGACAACAGAAGCCGCTCACGCTGCACAGCGTAAGGGCTTGGAGAGAGCACCTTCTCCAAATGTCACCCGCTGATCATATTATCGATCACGTTTCTGTTTTCTTTTTACACTCTCACTCTTGTGCAGAAAGTCTGCTTGTGAGACTCGTGGCCATGGGATGAGTGGTCACTGCGCATTGTGCACTGCGAAGAAAATATATACGAAAAAGGAAGTCGCTTTATAGCGATTCTCAGTGTTTCTCCGCGTGCTCTCTGCGTTTGTTTAGGGGTGATGTTTGTAACGTAGACATAGCATCCAAAACGCAACTGTTCTGATAAACAACCCATCGGGGCACCGAGGCAGGGGGCTTAATCAAAACCAAAGAAACTGAAGTTAATGGATTTAAGACATTTTAAACATCTTACCTTCATCTACAGACACACTGGTTCTGATCACATGTCCTACTCCAATTATGGAAGGGAAACATGAGAAAGTATGTTAATATTCTTTTTGCAAATCACACAGTATAAGATTCTGAGAATTATGCACAGCAGCTTGACAAGCAGGAACTCCCGGTAATTCATGCAGATAACTGCAGGTGTAATTCATGGTGGCCAATTAAAGGAATGTAAATTGACTTTATTGCCTATTAATATAGTTGGTGTGAGTATGGCAGGGAAATAATATGGGATTGATTATTTTAGCCTTGTTTGCTGGCTGTTCCAACGTCAAGGAGCAAGTTCATAATGTGGGGGGGCAAAGAGAGGTTCCCTTCATGAGCAAACTGACAGGATGTGGTGTACAAAGCTGAAGAATTGAAGGCTGTAGCATTACATTAAGATTCAGGCACAGGACAATCAAATCAAAAAGCGTAGCGGTGGTAATAGGTGAGGTGAAACTCAAATAAAATCAAAATAAGCACGGTCACATGGGCAGAAATGCAGTGAACATGAACGTAGTATCAGATCTCCCCCCCCACCTGCAGCTCCACACACAGAAACTGTCCGCTCTTCTTAAAGCGATATCTACGCTTTCAGACTCTTCCCTGCCTGCCACTGAACTCCAGCCCGACGTTAAATCAAACCGTGGTTAGATAGTTCTGTGAGAGCTGTGGCAGGCTTGAAAAAATGGAGCGAGGCAACTCCCCGGCGTGGCGCTCACTCGGGGGGGGCCTATTTCAGCCAGGACCCGCAGCGGCAGTGTCACAGGTATTCAAAATAGCACCGCTCGCCAATCTGCCCCCAACCTGATGGATTTTATTCAGGGGGTTGGGGGGGGTCCTCTTTGTGCGCGGGGTAATTGCTACATGCTAGCTGTGCCGGCAGAATGTCAAACAAGCCTCAATTTCATGCCACCGAAAACGACGGACCCGAAGTGGCGAACATGCACAGGATCGCCTTCGAATTACAAAGCAGCACAGAGACCCGGAGGCACGTCGCTGGTGAATTTCAGCCTCATTAAGAAGATTCGGCGTAGGACATCAGACCTCGTTTTCCGCAACAAGATCTCACAGCTCCTCTCACACGCCTTATGAAGTAAAACGGGTCATGCCTTTTGGCCTTCAGAAGCTAAACCCGCTTGTCTGCGCGATCCCTGTCTCATAACGCTGCATTGTTCAGAAGCTGCTGCTGAACCAGACAAAACGGTGAGAGCAGGACAAATCGTGTCAAGCATCTTAAAGCTCTTTAAGCCAAGGAGTCAGCAGAAAGCGCCTGACAGCGGCTATGTGCCTGCCTAGAAATGAAAACAGATTCCCCTGAATACCGGGTGCACTCAGAGGGAGCTAGCTTGTACATAAAACATAAACACTAACACAACGACCAGTATGACCTTCGAATATACATAGGATACAAAGGAAATGGCCATCGACGGTGTTCAGCAGACGTGCTGAAGTAGACCAGAGTCACAATACTGTCACCAAACTGAGAGTATTAATACTGCGTGCATAAAGATGGCCGCCTCCTACTATGGCCAGATCCTTCTGTCCTAGGGCAGCCTGGTGTACTAAATAAAAATAATCTCCATGACATACATAACTGGACCTGCATAAATGACTGTGGCGTGCTCTGAGGAAGGCTGTAAAAATTAGTCTGAGATCAGCTCAAAAATCCTGGAAATTCTCCTCACTGCTGTTTATCCCCAAAGGATGTCAATTGAGATTTCAGAAAAAGCTGGGAAGAGCTAATGACGAGACGGTACGTTGGGGAGATTGAAATGCATGGAAAAGCACTATTACTGAGGTTTTCATTTCTTGCTGTGTAACAAAGGCTGCCTGTTTAAGATTCACGCTATTCAATGAGGAGATTTTGCCTTAAAGGGGAAAACAAAAGTTGTTTCTAAAAAATAAGGTCAGTATTCCATCCACACATGACCTGCCTACCAGCCTGTACCTGCATGGAAAAGTCTGACTGATGTTAATAACCGTGATATTCCAGCCTCTCAGCTGAGACATTGTATACACCGACACCGAATATACGATTGAAGTATATTCAAATATTAATAATTTTCCGTGCAGCAGACAAAACAATTTTCTGCATTTCCATGCCTTGCAGGTGAAATGTCAACATTTTAAGTAACATGCCATTATCAGTAGGGGGCCTCATTGAACAAGCTACAAAAATTTGAGTAGAAAATCAATTTTGTCACGATCGAGTGCCATGGGAAAAAACACAGTACCATACAGTCAAACAATAAATTTATATTTTACACAAGTTACTGCCTTATGCTAATTGTTAATTAATACTAACTTACACAAGTCATGAACGCGTGAGCCTGCACACAGCCTGTTTAGTATCAAACTTTATATCTGTTTGACCTTGTCCCCTGGCAGACTCTTACCCTCATTAAGAAGTCCCACTTAGCCCACTTAACTGACATGCAGAGATATGCTATACCAGCTTTGGGATTAGCAGCCCCCCTCTGCTTGTCGAACAGTTCCCCCCAAGAGCAGATTAGGTGTCCGAAACTGCGGTGTTCTCGGCAGAGCTCCAGCTGCTGGCTTTCAGCTGATGAGTCACAGTGGGGTTGCAATGCCCCCCAGTGAAGCCCCAAAAATAATTGACTCATCAGATAAGAAAGAGTTCGGAAATGAGCTCGCTGGACATTAGCAATGAGGGCTGTGAATGGCTGTGGGGTGATGTGTCTGCTAATGGGCTAGCTAGTACATATGCTAACAGTCTGGCTAGTGCTTGTGCTAACAAGCTGGCTAGTGTTTGTGTTAACAGGGTGGCTAGTGCATATGCTAACGGGCTGGCTAGCGCATATGCTAATGGGCTGGCTAGTTCATAGGCTAACAGGCTGACTAGTGCATAGGCTAACAGGCTGGCTAGCACATATGCTAACTAGTGCTTATACTAATGGTGCATCTGCTAACTAGCTAGTTAGTTCATCTGTTGAGCAGCTGGCTAGTGCATCCGCTAACACCCAAGCTAAGGTATGTGCTAACAAGCTGGCTAGTACATCTGCCTAGATGATAAGCTGAGGTGACATGTCACCAGAGGGGCAGGCTTGGCTTAATTGCCTCTCCTCGGAGGAATGCTGACTTTCACTGGAAAGTGAGGACCGACTGCGGGGCGTGAGCTGGGAGAAAACAAACTCGCATTAGCCCTCAATGCAAACAGACCCTGAGATTTATCATCCGCCTTGGCTCCGGCCGTCCCGCACGTCCTTTTCAATTAACCCCCATGCCATGGAGAAAGCAAACACACTGCGGTAGTGATGGCACTCCTTGATGTCCAATTTTGACATTTCATTTCATCCACGGTGTATCTTTGTTGTGACCCT
>JAODJW010000043.1:1918146-1939179 GCA_026777045.1 Hyperopisus bebe
GGGGGGGGTGGCGAGCATGGCGACAGCCTGGAAGGCTGTGATTAGATCTTGCCGGAAGATTGATGAGCTGGCGAGCTGTCAGGATGCACAGATGTGGAGAGTGAGGTTTCCCTGGCAGACTATGCCGGTGAGAATGGAGTCCATATCTCGCCGCATAGGCTCAGGCGTGCCAGAATAACTCTGCGAAAGTTTTACAGCCAACACCACCAACCCTCCCCTGTAGGAAGAGCTGTAGGTGACCTTAAATATAAGGCAACCACCTCTGTCAATCCTGCCATAGTGTGCTCGAACAGTGAAAACCTTGACAACTGCACTACTATCTATGCTATTGTGCCCACGAACTGGGTTAGGCTCAGGCTTAGGCTCAGGCTTAGGCTCAGGATTAGCTTTAAGCTTAGGCCCAGGCTTAGGAAGGCTCAGCATTGAGCATCGTCTTGCAGCAAAGCTCTCCTTTCTGGTCATGAGACCACCTGCTATAGACATGAATCCCCAATGGCTGCCATATTTTCTCATTATTAATGTTTTTTAGGCAAACTCCAACTTTGACATGCTGAGCTGGATACCATGGTTTTTATCCACAGGGTTCTTCCCTGGCGTGACGAACCTCTAATTAAGAACCTGTGGCAGTCAGTGTCCTCAGAAGTGATTTACTTTGTACTGAAAACAGGGTTGATATATCTGCCTAAGTAAGAATTTATAAATTTAGCATATCATTTGGAAAAGCTAGGGCAAACATTCACACACTCATACAGGCTGATCATCCTTGATGTCCTCATATTTTCGCCAGAATCTTCCATGTGAGGCTCTGTGATATCTTCTAATGAACCAGACTAACCCTAGAGGAACAGACGCAACCAATTTGACTTCATGACTGCATGGTACCAATTCTATCCATCCAATTCCAATCCCACCCGAGACCAACAGCCAGAGTAGAGTGAGGGTTCACAAGGAGGAGGGGTCTGTATCTGCCCCGTGAGGCATCAATCTGTAGGCATGACATGAATCAGCTAGCAGAAGGAAATGGGGGAGGAGATGGAAGGGGGGGATGGCCCAGGAGAAGTACACCCTATGGTCTGTATGCGGAGGAGTGCCCCCCCCCCCCCAAGCGCCCCACTCGAGCTGCACTATTAAGCACTCATACAGTCGGCCACAGAGACACTGCCAATTCTTCCCGTCCCATAACATACTGAGCAGAGAGGTGAAAAAGTGAGACGATAATTATATTTGATCGCATATAAATTATAAAGCATGTTTTGCGAAGGGGGTAATATTTCTATATCTCAGCCGATAACAAAAGCACTCAATTTCACCATTAATCTATTGCATTTTCCTACAAAAGCTGTGTAGGCAAGTCACTCTGCATTACAGCAATATCAGAAAAGAATCATAAAATCCAAAATGTGCAAGCACCAGCATCCAATTCAGGGTGGGTGGAAGATGGTTGCAAAGATGGATGGATGGATGGATTAAACTTGTATCTGATATAAAAATGTTCTATATTTTATGCTATTCTATACAAGGCACCCTTGTATAGAGATTCTTGTAGTACAGATTTTCCGAAGTTTCTGTGTTTATATCTGTGATATAACGATGCAAGCGAAACTCTTACATACAAAAGATGTCTCAGTATGCAGAAAAAATGAAATGCAACAAGAGACCCTGAAAAGAAGCCCATATATAAATAATTTACTATTTTGTGTGCCATCATTTGGATTGTCTTCCTCACAGGCACATCTGAAAACATTCTGGCGACATTCTAAGGTATATTCAGTTAATAAAACTCAACACACAGATGTGACAAATCCTATAGACACTATAGCTAAATATCTCCATCCTCGTCACACTTTAAGGTCTTTAAGGTCATGATACATTACTTTTGTTCTATTTTTAGTCTAATGACACATTGAAAATGTTTAAACTGATTGCTCAGAGGAAAATAGGGGCAGATTCATTAAAAATGCATTTCTTCCAGTCTAATTCGGCTTTTATTGCCGGGTGGTTCTTCTGCGCGATTCTCTGACACCATAACCCCAGTTTATGTGCCATGCCAGAACACTGTGTCACTTTCCGCTTAGCAGTGACAAACACACTGGCTTTACAATCAGCCGGCCGGATCCTTCGGAAGACGTCATCCGGAACACGTTCGTCATGGAAACTGACAGCTTTATCTTCCTCCATCGCCGGCTGTCATGAAAGCAGATACATCAGATTGCCGCCATACCACTAGCAAACTTTATTTCAGGAAAGCCATGATTGATCCCACTTGGTGTGAACGTACCTGAGCTTCAAACTTTGAAAAGTTGGATGCACATGTTCAGGTTTCATCCAAGATCATTCCACCAATTCCCCAGATTATTCCAGAAATGGGTGCAGCACCACATGGGATTTCACTCTGAAATGTCATCCACCCGTCCGCCTCTTAAGCACTTATCCAGCACGGGGACCACAGGATCGCAGAGGAGGCATGTACAGTATCCCAGGATGCACTGGGCAGGAAGCAGAAGGCAGGCTGGGATGTCATTCCATTTCAGAAGAGACACACACACAGACACACACACTCCCACTCCTAACTGCAGATCTTTATTTTAGGGGGGCAGGCGACATGGGGAGAGTATAAAAACACACAGAAAGGGGGGGGGGGGCGGTAATCGCAGAACCGACCCTGGAGGTGTGAAGCATCTGTATAACCCGCTGAGCCCTCCTGAAGCAAATGATAGACCATAAAGATGCATCGCATTAGACTCGCGTAGGCAGCAAGTGCACTGAAGTGCTTAGGCCCTGAAGACAGGCGGTGCAGGCCTCGAGAGAGGCTGTTCTGCTTAACCTGAGCCTCCCTCCCTGTGGAATGATCTTGCTGTAATGACGTTTGTGTGAAATTACCAGCTAAGCGGCTCAACGCCAACGGGAGTTGGAGCAGTTTGCTTTAAAGTTCAGCTCCTGAATTTTGATTTAATCCCAGCTTCATGATTTTCTATTTAGTCAAAACAGAGGTAGCACAGAACCAGGGTGTGTCCTTAATAACAGAGTGCCTGGAAAAATCAGGGGAAAATCCAGGAAAATTCCAGAGGGAGGTTTTGCAAAGCTGCCCTGTTTCAGATCCCAGTGAGACAAGTGGGTTAACTCCCACAAACCTCCAGGGTCATGTGTAAACCACACCTAAACCTATCTCAACTCCCACCTCATGATGCCATAATAAAAGGTGAACGACTCTGCCCTGTTGGCTGAGCCAGAGCATGGCGAGCCAGAATCAAACATAGCGATCTCACACAGCCTCCGTTGCCAGATTCTGCTGATCTGAGGATTAATTAAGGACCTGTATGGATCTATATCAGCTATAGAAGTTAAATTAAAATGTTTGTGGATGGGTGGAGATTACATTTGTGTGGCAACTCCGAGCAGCTCATAACTTGGCAGCTGAGGACCGGGGTCATGATCTAAAAATGCGGTCATGAGCCATTTGAGCAGATGACACCTTCTCAGCAAGCTGGAAGGTCTCGCGTAGATGAGCAGGAGGATCGCCAGATCAGCCCGGCCGAGGCGGGGGAGACGAGACTGCACCAGGAGCCAAGATGTCACCACACGTCGGCTTCCCGGAGCCTTGCTGAAGGAGTCTTTATTTAAAGCCAGTCGGCTCCCAGATGAAGACGTGATGTGTGTGATGTCTGCCCCCCCCCCTCCCCCAGGCATACTGGGAACCAGGAGGAGACAAAGTGAATCTGAAGGGGGACTCGACAGGGGCTGTCGTGACAGGAACAGCGATTTCCACGGACAAGAGTGACTAAATATCTGGTACAGTGAGCAGAGCATCAGAAAGAGTTTATTCTTAGACCACTTTTTGGTGCCAGTTTGCTCTTGTCCAGAAAGCCCTCAACGGACTTACTTACATACTGGAAAATGTCCCTCCCTGTGGAGACAGAATGTCCTCCTTAGTGCCAGCTAAAGACAGTGAACAACATCACATCTAGTGCTCTGGAAGACGACGGATTTTGTTGAGTGGTGCTGGATTAAGTCTCACATCTGATACTGGCTACATTCTGAGGGCCATATGAGTTTATGACATGGCGGAGGGGGGATTTTGGTGATGTAGAACAGTCTTTTAGTTGTTTTTGTGAGAATTAGAATCCTAAATGCCCCTTTAAAACTCTCAAAACACTGTAAAGGAAGGCCTCTGATCCTCCTGTAGTATTAACAAAACAACAGCTTCATTAATTGCATCCCTGTCTCATCAACTCTCACACCACGCATGACATGAAAATCCATATTTACAAACAGTCTGGCACCATATTGTCTGCTAACAGTGACATCAGCAATGTTTACCAATCATGCTGTCTGAAGGCAGTAGATCACTGAAGGCGAGACTGAAGGAATATTAAAGTCTGTGCAGGAGAAGTGAGCTCCTTAAGTCACCCAATGACACCACTTGCTACATTCCATGTTGCTATGGCGCCATACAGGGATGATGGGGGCTCGTGCCGCATGCAGTCATGCCAGCCTCACTGCGGCTAATGGGCTCATTTGTTTGGAGGGAAGATGCTCTCAGATTCTAATCTGACTCACCTTGTTTCGAACTGCACTCCCAAAAATTCCACATTATCCCGCACCATCACCGGATCGTGCCTTACAATCCGCACCGTTAAGCCATATTACTACCTATTGTAGATTATCTGCGGGTGCACTTTTCTATGAATGCAAATAACCAGTGCGGATAGACTCTGGAAATGTAATATGGTCATGTAATATGGGATGGATTTCGGTGTTTGCATCGAGCAACTCTTAAACCCACTGGAATATAAAATTACACGTTTCTGCTTCGTTTATTTAACAATGGCACCAGCGTCCACTTATTTACACATGGCGATATTTCGCGTATTTTAGAGCCTGACTGTGGTGCGTGTGGAGCCCCATTGTTATGCTGAAGGTACGTGTGTACAAGTTGTCATGGATGTCTGCCAGGCGTCTGCCAGGTGTTCTGTGTGTTACACCCAATGCCAGGCAGCTCTCCGCTGCAGGTTCAGCACCACGGAGAGCGGTGGGACACTGGCTGTCATTGGCAAAACACCTCCCAGCCTCCCAGAATTCCTTGGGCCAGTCAGAGGTCCTGGCAATAACGCCACACCTTCAGTGCCTTCAAGAGGGACGGCTTCACAGTTCTGCAGTACCACCCATGACCTGTAGGTGCCGCCACCTTCATAAACGCCACCACCCCCTGTGTGTGCGGGGTGCAGGTCCCAGGCATCTTCCTCGCATGCTTCCATTAGCCCTGACACTACACTGGAGCAGATAGCGCCGCCTACTCCACCCGGCCCACGACTGCGTCAGCTTGGATTAGTCCATTTTGTGAACGTGCCTCGTACCCTGGTGAGTGCCTAAGTCCTCATCTGAGATCTAGTATGGCACAAGCCAGGTTCTAATTAGCAAGGATGAAGCATCTGCTCGTCGTCCGCAGAGTGTCCCGCAGGGTCCTAGTGCCGGAGCATATGTAGTCCGCATGTAGCTCTTACTTGGGTTACTTAAACAGGTTACTTACCTGGGTTTGTGGGCCACATCGATGACCCTCATTGCCTGGGTCACATGACCAGACTGCCATTCCCTACCTGCAACAGCACAACGAGCTTACAGATCTACGCCAGCTAGCATGACCGGTTTAGCATGTGGCTTGCTGATAAAAAGGTCAGAATGGGGACTGCAGGAATTTACAATCACCATGATCTAAGTGCTCAGTGTTTTAAAGGCTGAAAGAAGATGTAGGTGTGTTTCGTTACATAATTTGCATGTGATCACTATAGCGCCCGGTCCGTTCGCCTCCTTGTCTCTGTGTGGCTCCCTCTCAGAGCGCCACTGTTTGCTCCTCGCCTCGCTGCCTCTGCCATTCCCGTATCTCCCGTATCCTCCTCCCGCTGCATCCACATTGCACTCTGTAAAGTGGCACCCCCCATTTCGCACCCCCATTTGCACCTCGCGGCGGTCTGTTTACGGCTCGTTGTCACGCCCCAGCCTCCGTGTCGATTTCATGCCTTTAATTAACCGGAAGACTTTGAGTGTGACTGCTTTGCAGATGAGTTAATTTGGCTGCCCCCTCCCCATTCTGTGTGTGTTAGACTTGGGGGGGGTACTTGCTTCTCTTTGAAGGTGTTGCACTAACCCTGCCCCCTCCTGAGTCACCTAACAGGAGCAGAGTCACTTGAATAGTGAAATGACACAAGGGACGAAGGGCTGAGGGGGCCCGCAGATCTGACCAGGCCCCCAACCTCATCCACGATAGGTGAAGATGCACAAGGCACACCCATGACTTCCCAGCCACATTGGACCCTGGCAGTGCTGTCAGGAGGGCAGCCCAAAGCACTCAGCCTGGGATTCCATCCGGAAGTTCACTTGGAATACTGGGAAAAGACGGATTCATTTTGGGGGCTGGGGGGTCAGACATATGACCATTAATGGGAATCCATGTATCACGTAGTGTGACCACTCTTTTCATCTGAATGGCATGTAAAATGCCCCCCCCCCAGCTAAACACAAGCAGAGGAGAATGCGAACACTGGAATGTACATTTGCCAGTAATAGGGACATCTGGACAGCATCCAGAGCCTTAATTGGGTGGTGATGTGGAACATTAAAATGAACAGATTACACCAGGAACTTGACAGGCTACATTACTCTGACACGCTACCTGACCGCATTCCCACACGGAAGGCAGCCGCGTTTCTCTCCCACTGCTTGCAACAGTAATATTTACATGACATTACATATTTATTAAATACTGAATGACTGCAGTGAATTAAAATGTTGGTTTAGGGACAAAATCAACAGTAATGAAAGTGTTTTTTTTTTTACTGTAGGGGAAAATTGACTGGAATGCACATTAAATCATACATGAAATTAGTAAATTATATACTTAATAATCATGTGATTTTCTTTCAAAAGTGCTTGATAAAATGTACATTTATTGTAGAACCACTCCGAGGGAATATGATCTGAGATCAGTGATTTTAATTACGTGCATCATCTACAGTGCTAATTGCAACAAACTAATCTCTGTGCGGACTCACGGCAGAGATAAAGCTCTTTAATTATCTATCATTATTGCTCAGTTTGTTAGCATTCCACAGCAAACTCAGTCAAAGTTGAGTATGCGTTTTCCTGATGGCACCCAGGCCTGCCCGTGTACCTACAGTACATAGCATGGTTTCTGTAGAGAAACACCAGGAAAAACACTTGATACTGACTTTTTAAACTTACTTACATAACAATTCCATGCATATCGTTATACCCTTCCATAAATAACTTTTTTGTGCTCAGTTATTACATGTGTTTGGCTTGGGCTGACTTCGGGGTGTGTTATAACCTCTGTGAAATGTGTCTAGTCGGGGAAAACTTCCCATTCAGATAAAGCGGAGGGATAAGTGACTGTGAAGCACGACCGCCCTCATTTGCCGTGTTAAGTTATTCATAGCCGTCAGCGTGCTGCTTGTTGCTGATAATTCGCTGCTTTGCTGATACATCTATGCAGGCAAGCTGTAACTGCACCTTGCTTAACAGGGGCATTTTGGGGGGAGCATCCCGCTTAAGGTGCTGAAGAGGGGACCCTCTGGGCTACGGGCACACACCCGATCGGCCGCGGCAGGCTGGATTAGCGCCCTCACGCTGAGCCAAGATTTATCTCCTCGTACTCCAATCCTCCGGCAAACAGATAACGACGCATAAGGTCAGCCTGTTAACCAAACAACCCGCCTGCACGTCACAGATCTCTCAGCTTGTTCTGCTGGGCGTCTTCTGCCGCCCCTCCGCCTCTCCGCCTCTTCCTCCACCTCCTCCTCACCCCGCACCGATTTTAGTAGGCTTGGGAGAAGAGGCACTCAGCACCAGCCTCTAGAACAGGTATTCCGTTAAAAAGGTCTGGCTGATCACAAAATGTCCGTTGAACACGGACATACTCAAAATGACATTACTCATTTATTTGAGACTCTCCATGTCAATTAATCCAAAGCAACTTACAGTAGAGGAAAGAGTTACAATTTATGTCTGCTTACTGGGATTTGAAACTGCATTGTTAGCGCGATGTTCTGCTTGTGGAGCTACACCAAAATGACTGTCCTCTCTGCCCTTACCATCATACCGGTTACGTGGGACACGGGTCCAAACATCTGTCTGTCAGTAACACGGAGTCCGATTGCCCATCTCTGTCTGCCGCCTGACGTAGGATCCACAGCAGGACATTTCATCACGCACTGCTGGGTGTTTCACTGCAGGAGCTTCTGCTGGAGTACTTCCTGTTATGAGTTCTCGTCTTTAAAAGATATCCACATGCTAATGTTTGTGTGCACCTGAAATATCTCAGCTCACGTTCTGTTTCCTGTGAAAGAGCCGTGACTGAAGCGTGCGGAGTGAGAAATATAAGCAGAGGTTTCCGTTAGTTCCGGAGAATTCCGACCTAGTGGGTGATGGATTTTCCAGCCATGAAAGCCTTCCACAGCCGAATGACGCTGCCTGCTGTTGTGCAGAACGTGTCCCATCTGATAAATGGAACTGGAGTACAACTTTTTATGGAATTTGGAAGACAAATTCCGACCTTTTTCACGGATAACTGTGTCACATGTGAGGGAGGGAGAGACTCCCAAGAGTGTTAAGTCCATAAGCACTTATTCCACTCAAAGCTAAATGAAGTGTGGTGTCCAACGGTAGGGGCCATTAGATAAAAAAGTACAGTTGAATCCATTTATCCCCTTCAATATAGAGGGAAATTTCCATCCCTAAGAGTATGAATTGTAATTCAAATTGTGCTGCATTTTGATTTGCTCATCTAGAAATAAGAACATTTTTGTTTGAATTAATTTCTGAGCTGATTACCAGGGTTGTTCAACAGTGTGACACTTTCAGGAACTAGATGGTTAGTATCCATCCGGGACTGGGGGGGACTTTTATGGGCCAAGATTTTCACCACAGCAGTAAACTCGAGTCCGTGCAGGCAGATCTTCTCCACACACAAGGAAGATGTCTTGAGGATTATGGGGTGTCAGGAATTCGCCAGTAGGACAGCGTTCTGTCTCAGGGAAGCCTAACCGAGTCCCCGGCTTCTGCTGGGAGCCCTAGCTGGTTTCTCTAAGCACCGTTTCATGGGAGCATTAGCCTGTAATTAATCACTTTCAGTCCCAATGGGCTCAGCTGGGCTTGCAGTGATTTGGAGACTAAGCTGAAGTCACCATTAATTATGGCTGCATTTCACATCGGAGGAGCATTGAGTCTTTGAAGGCCACCAAGGACTTAACTATCAGAGGTTGTCAGTCACTGCCTGCTTTACAGCCAGTGGGAATCAATTAAGTAACCAATCTTTGGTTAGATGAATCAGTGACTGGCAGTATGAGGTCATCCCTCCCACAGGGTTACAAATCTTTAAGTGGCCACGCCCATTGTCCACTGACCCTACAAAACCACACCCACTTATTGCTAATCCTATTTTGCATCCCACACGAGGGCTTTAAGATCTTACCTCATCACACTCCATCACTTTGGTGCCAGATAAGGTCAGTGCCTCTGATGCTGGTGTCCAGTTAATTCATAACGGGAACATGGGACCTGTCAGTGGAGTAATTGCTGATTTTTTCATGTCCCTGATAGCAACAGGAAAGCCTTCCAGTGATTCAGGAAAATACGATTCACACGGGCTAATGGGCAATGAAGAGCGAGAGCTGGTGGGCCATGGGCAATTAGCCAAAATCAAGATCCTCCTTTCAAATGCTGACAAGACCCCTGAGTCTTCATGTCACACAGTAGGCTGCTGAGTCACCGTGAAATATGTGTTCCTCTAGTGAGAAGCATAAGCCAGTTTGTTCTCTGGCAGCAGCCCGACAAGCAGGACGAGCTGTTAAAGCCTCTCTTGTTTTCCTTCATGTTTTGATCTCAGCACATTGATTCACAGCATTTTCTCTACGGAAGACTGATCCCTCATCAGTCTTATACGTCTTTTTTCTCCGTGCTTTTATACCCAAAGGTTGTACTGGAATTACAAGAAGACTTCAATAAACCTGCATCATAAACTATTGCCAGGGAAGCATCCCAACAAATCCTTAATTGCATAGTAGATAAAATTACTTCATTTGTTTTCTAGCAGCAAATTACAGCTACTTCTGTGTGATCAGGCGTAAATAATGCACGCGTGTAGCTATATCACATGATTGTTTTTGCGAAATAAAATACAAAAGTTCTCCCAGCAAATGTGTCACGATCCTGAACGCCGGCACAGACACGCCATTCGGGTAATTGTATTTCATGGCTCCGGAAAAAATCAGCTCCGCTGAGGTACCAGCAGTGCTCTTCATTTATTTCCAGAACAGAATTTACAATGCAATCTCCCACACTTGATTAAATCACACCTTCACTTTGCCTCACTTCTTTCTGGATAACTGTGTTACACAAAACAACAACAAAAAAAACAGAAAGAAAATTAACTCAACGCAAATGTGAGATGGCACCAACACAGGTCCTGAAAAGTGCACTTCGTTAAGTCCCGCCCAGTGTCCAGGACTTCAGCAGCTGTGCCATCAGTGATTCTGTGAAGCCACGTCTAGAGCATCATACACACATTATTTATCTGGGAGATGCTTTTTAGTAGAGCGATGTACAGCTGAGAGAGCAGGGTCAGCCAGTGCCTGCAGCCATTGGGGTTTACCGGCATAATTATACACATTTACATTTTTTCTACACAAAACATCATGAGGTCTTTTGCCTCCCTGGTCCGAAAATTAAACATCTGTTTGTTATTCCTGGATGAGTGATGCTCACGTGGTCCTTAGGAAAATGAATGGGGGGGGGGTGACGTTCTTTCTGTCCGCCTCGTGTTCAGCATTGCGGTCTCCCATGTCTTTAATCCTGGAGGATTAGCCCATCCTTTTCGTGCTTACGTTTGCCGTTTCATTTCCTGACATCGCTACACATTTTTCCGCCAATTAATTTTCTTTGAGCACTCTGCCGCTTCCGGACAATGGAAGGCAACCCGGCTTAAAAATGAAATTAAGTCCCACCTTTGTCTCGCAAGCAAATCTGGCTTACAGCATAATGCCACCGCAGAATTATATTACTCATTTGTGACATCAAAGCCGGGACTGTGGCGTCGGATTAGCGGGACTCTGGCCCTCCCACTTTATTTATTTATATCAGCCCCCATTCGCAGATTGAATCCACAGTAATTAATTCCTTAAATACTCAGAATTTAATTCTCGCTGCTCGTTGCGAAACAAACACTTAAACTGTCATCCGTGTACAGTATTTAATTTTCCACTTTTATGTAACAGACTGGAAAAAAATCTGAATGGTAAATTGAAACAATTAGGGAAGTGAGCTTGAAGGAATTACGGGTCTTGGAAAAATCCCGTCAGCAAAAGCGACGGCAGCAAACTGGCTATGCGACTGGATGGTAATGAAGAAGAGTCTTCCTGGATGGTTCTCCAGAGCACGCCGCTTACTGACACCGCAGATGTTTTTCAAATATTTCGTGTTTGGGGATCTTTTTAACAAGCTGACAGTTATTTATTTTTTCCTTCACTTGCTGGGAGGGGGGTCACCTTGACCCCACTCTGTACTTTTAAGTTCCATCGACCGCTAGGCCTGAATTTGGCCAGCAGTCATTAGTGGGGTCCCTGGTGACCCTGCTTCTCGGTGACATCACTGTGTATTTTCATGTCTGGCCTGAGGTCCAAGCCCAGGGCGGGGCCCGAGCAACTGACCCCTGTTGAACACTTACATTCAGCAATGGTGTTTATCACCATTCAAACCATGAACTTACATGGGGGCCCTGAGGCTTGGGGGGCCCCTCTTGGTCACAAACAGTCATTACACAATGTGAAATAAAGATGCTCCTAAAGATGCTCCTGGGAAATGCTGCAGCAGCATGTTTTGCTAACCAGCTAGCTAGCTATCATCTTGCGGCTCTGCTTGCTAGCAATTTATTTAGTTTTAGAAACACAATCTCATTACCTACCTACTGTATGTACTGGCTAACAACAGGAACCTGAACAGTCAAAGAGTTCCCCAATCTCATTACCTACCTATGTACTCGCTAACAACAGGAACCTGAATAGTCCAAGAGTTCCCCAATCTCATTACCTACCTATGTACTGACTAACAACAGGAACCTGAACAGTCAAAGAGTTCCCCAATCTCATTACCTACCTATGTACTGACTAACAACAGGAACCTGAACAGTCGAAGAGTTCCTCATTCATGCCCCCCATTCTGGAGTATGGAAAAAAGGATGGATGTGTAACGCAATGCACCCCCGTTCCCTTGTTGGTAGGTCCCTGCTTGGCAGCTGCTGTCAGGACTGTTACGGGCTAAATGACAGATGGTTTGTATCCACGTTGGGGCCTCTTTGCGGGGATCGCTGAGAGCCGGTGCCACTCTTCGGCCCATTCTCAGGTAATGCCACTTTACCGACTGGGCGGCAGGGTCTCTGCCAGATCAGCAGCTGCAGGGTACGCCTCCTGCCATTAGGGGGGCTGGGCAGTGCTTACGCCTCTGATTTTGGTACCAATAAACACTATCAGCGTTTCTCCTATTCTCCTGAAGTCTTCCTTATTTTTATTTATTTACTTAAATAAGCGGGCCAAGCCGAAAAAAAAGTGTTAAAACACAAAATGTGAAAAAAGGAAAAACTGAACGAGTTTGGAAGTGCGACGTGGTGAAGGCTGGATCTTGTCGGAGTCTTGATGTTCTGGATAATTACGTTTTCTAATTCTCCCTAATAGTATTGTTTTTTCTGAGGTTGATTTGTTTAGGAATAGCTTATTTGTTCCGGATATACAATTAAAATCTTTTTTTTTATTATTATTTTGAACATGACTGAGAGCCTGATGCTCTGGCATGTTCTACAATCGCGTCTCCGTGGTTGTGAGCACGCTGTTGCCGTCGCTGAACGTGTTTCCCATTAAATTGGTTTTTATTTTACGGGACAGTAGCTGTTTTACTGCAGGACACCTCACAGCCAGTTTACAATGTCAGCCTGTAATTACTTGTGTAAAAATGTAACAAATTGCTTTATCGTCATTGTAGTTCTTGTCAGATTATCGTATAAAAAGCTCTTAATAATGTCACCATTTAGCAAAATCTTGAATGTGCTGTTACTTCTGTAAGAGTTTACAGACCCATAAAAATGCTTCAGAATCAACATCACGACGGTTAATACTGTCATATCTATGCGACAGTCACACTCTGAAAAAAGCTTATATCTGTTTTCCTAAGCAGTTATGAATATTTATTGACACTTTGAATTATGTAGGTTTTATATATTCCATTCCAGTAGACGTCCTGGTGAAGAACAATGATGAATATTCATGGCAGGAAAGGCCTGGGACGCCACGTGAATCCTGACGCAGGGTGGATGTTGTTTTTAACGTCACATGGGGAATCGCAATCTTGCCTGGAGCCTCCTCCGGGAATCTCCCTCTGCATTTAGTCTCTGCGCTTTCCCGGGTTTCTGCAGCCTCTCTGAAGGAGCCCATCGCAGGTTTACTGCCTGGAGCCAAGAGCGAGGAACATGGAAAACAGCGGAACCTCTTCAGAACAACGGTGCTTGTGAAAAAGCCCCTTTGCGGCCCCCTGGTAGTGAACACGGCTGTCCATTGTGCCTGTTCAAAAATCGCCATTGTTGCCTGGAAAACAACTGGGTGGGTGCAGAGACACAAACGTGATCCGTCGTGCCAGACAGAAAGCCTCACGCGTCCTGTTTGTAAGCGCTCTCTGGGTGCTGTGATACTTAAGGCGTGATTACGTGTAAAATGTCGAGGAAACAGAGAACGCCAGAAAGGCTCTATGGGAGATGAGGGGCCTTTATTCTCACTCAAAAGCAAGAGACGAGGTCTCCTGGCCTCAGCGTGTAAAACCAACAGCCGAAGGCGAAGCCGGTTTACGATACCTGAGGGTGCTGTGTGCTTATAATCTGCAGTTGAAAGGGGAGTGGGGGTGGTGAGTGGGTTTATTCCGCTGAGTAGCGAAGCTTCACCCTCCCTGTTTCCCGTGTGAGAATAAAGACCTTTATGATGTGCTCTGCTTGTGATTTTCTTTTCAATAAAAGGTCTGACAACACAATTCCAGGCCCGGTTCTGTTTGTCTGTTTGTTCACTTGTTTGATCACCTTTTCTGTCAAAGCAGAAAGTCTATGGAATTCAGATGGTGTGTGATACACTGTTAGGGTTTGCATCTTTGTTGGGGTTTAAGACTGTTTAAAATGGCATAATTTTCTTATAATGGATCTGCATCCTCTACTTCTGTTCATTGTGGAGGGATAATTTTTTGAGGGCGGTCCAGAAGCCCCTCTGCTCTCCTCTTCCCTCCCTCCCCTTTGCAAGCTCACTCACATCCATCACGCAGGTCCTTGTGATGAATGGAGTAAGACATTTCGGTGAAGGATTATGCCATACCACTGCCTTCTGGAAGCTTCTGGAACACCTGTCATGTTAAAGAGATGCCTATAAGATGTTATGACGTGGTAGGAAACCTTATGACACAAGTGGTCCTGACATTTATATTCAGAACCTGTATAATTATCACATAAAACAACTTTCCTTTAAACTGCTACATCGCGGCCTTTTGGCTGAAGCGCCCAAAAGCCTTTAGCCATAGATGTTGGTGGGATTTCACCAGTCACATGACCCTGCCTCCCAAAAAGGATAACTTTGCCTGCTTTGGGTATCAGGGTTATGGGCGGAGCCAACAGTTGTCCCTGGTGATGGACTCACATTCGTCACATTTGACTTGCACCTGGCTGTTTGGTCCCATCCCAGAATGCCATGCTTCTCAAATGTCCTACTTACCACACAGTAACCATCACCCTAGTGGATGAAAAACTGACGTCTGTGAAGGCATTGTAATGGCCACGCAACAGGCGTAACACAAAAGAGCACTTTAATGGACCCTGTACGGCCGGAGCCCACACCAAACTCACAAAAAGGAACAGGATGCAACAGAACCAAGAAAGAAAAACAAGCAACAATTAATGTTCCCCAGTATATATATGGTTGTGCGGACTCTGCTTCTTCTTCTCTTACCCACTCCACAGGTACCCTACATTCCTATCTCCAAACCCCCCGAGATTGGCTGAAAAGGGGTGGGAGGACTGCCCTATAATAAACATTAAATAGTCCTAGTCCTCCAGCCGCTACACTATGAACCTTTGATGAGACAGCTTGCTTATGCTCTTTACCTGATGGGGGCTTGACGGCACTTCACTGAACTGGTGCTGGAGCAAAAAAATGGGCCCCAGGTTTTATGTACAAATATTGGAATCAATTAGAGCATTATTTGTGTCGTGTAAGGCGAGTCCAAGATTTACTCCCGAAACGCCCGCGGGGCCCAATCACGCTATCACCTCTGGGATCCTCCCGAAACACTCGCCATGCTCTTGCGGGAAGTTTCCCCACTGCCTTGTCTTTTCCAGTTTTCTACTTTTTGAGGCTTCGCCCTGGATTTTGCATATCTTAACGTGACATGTTAGGTTCCTCGGCTAGACGGGGAAATCAACGCAGGGAAATAAAATGTGAGGAGTATAAATAGCTTCAAGGAAACATTAAAAATATCACAGTGCGTGACACAGCCACGATATACGAAATGATGCAAGGAACAGTCTCATCTTAAAAGTTAGTGAGACTTTCATTTTCACAGAGCACATAAAATGCATGGTGTTTGGGCCTCAAATAAATGTAGCTGTTTTGGTAAACAAATCCAAGTTGCCCCTCATGAACCACTGTAGAAGGGCTCGGCATTGCTGTTGGGAATTCCCGAATAACGCCACCTATTGGACAAAGTAATCTCTTTTAACTGCGTCTTTTTATTGTAATTTCAGCCATGAAATAAATTCCCTGTTCTAACTGGTAAGCGTTTTTCCCTTATTCAGCATCCTGTCCCTCTCACCTTCTTGTCATTGACACAGTCCGTTACATATTCATAAGCAGCACATTTGCATAAAAGGTGAAGTCACCGATCGGTTGCCGCACAGCTGTCCCGCAAGACCCTGCTGGGAAGGGGGAGGTCGCGACCCCACATCCCCAGCCTCGTATTCACACGGGGCTATTTATCTCTGCCTGTTTATCTTAAATTCATTTTATTTCCGTTTTCCTTCCCATGCTCCCTCAGTCGCAAACAAAACAACGGCGTTCGGCTGTAATGGATAACCCTGGATCGCTCAGGATGAATTCTGGGAATTACTCACAGTGCCGAAGATGGAGAGGAGCAGCGAGAAAGATGGGGGCCGGCGTGCATTGAGCAAACGTGAAAGCTGGAATAAAGCATCACGGGCGGCTTACGTGCCTTTACTGATTAATAGTTTCTGTGCAGAAAGTTCTGGTTACTTCCATAAGGCGATCGTACATAATGTGGGAAAGAGTCTTTATTGATAAGACAGTCTAGGATTTCGTTTAAGCTGCCTAAATGTGCAGGTAACGGTGACGTGCACCCGACCTCTCAGGGATACCCTCGAAGCACCCCCTTTCTGCTCTGAATATCTACGCATGGCAGGCCGAATGCATCCCCTAAGTAGGGAATGATGGTGAAAATATAGCTGAAAAAGGACACTCCCTATAGACTCACTGAATGTTATCAGCAGTAATAAAAGCAATAATACACAGAACAAACGAATGGATGCACAAGTGAGACTCGCAGGTTCTCCTTTGTTGTTTTGCTGTGTATTGTTCATACACAATGGACGTGATACACTGTCGTTTTCTCCTCAGATATTTTCTCCACTATATGTTTTCAGGTAATTATAGAACTGTTTTTACCGCGGTTCATGGTTTCCTGATGAGTCATCGTTAGCTGGAGGTGCATGTAAATAGCTTGTGTAAACGACACTGTAATGTGTATTTGAACAGCCACTGTATGTGGAACTCTGCACCTCAAATCCACCCCCCCCCACAGCCATTATTTTAATTAAAACAACAACTCCCAGCATGCCCACCTCAGCACTGTCATGTGATTCATCACCATCTTTGATTCCTCAGTTGCAGGGAAAATGCAATTCCTCTCCCTAAATGCGCACCGTAAATAAATTATCTTAAATGCACTATTTATACGCGTCACTTTATTGTGATGCATGTCTGCTGGCTACCTGTACAGTGCAGTATCTCACATGAAAGCGTTTCCCACACAGACCGTGCCAGTCTGGGTGTTTACAGAGCGAGACCTGTCAGGTCCCATTAAGCCGCCATAGCAGCTAAAGCCCCCCAGTGTGAGACGTGGGGGCCCCAGGCTCCCATGGGGCCACCCGCTCCGTTCCTGCACTCCTCATTTAGCCCCAAATCCCTTTGTCCTGCCCCTCTGACGCAGACGGGCTGTCTCTCTCGTTCTCACTCTCTCTCTCTCACTCACTCTCTAGCTCTCTCTCTATCTTCTGCCTCGCACTCTCTCTGTCTCTCAGAATGAACAAATCAGCATGATGCCAACAACACAGAGATTCGCCGAGCCGGACAGACCACAGCTGTGATTGGCCACAATCTATATAATGTTTAAGCTCCGATCTGATCACCAGACCGGTGCCTCATTATGGCAGGGACACCCTGCCTCCTGAGAGGGGTGAACTCTGAGGCAGGAATTTCATCAGGGTGCGCTGTATCTCCGGACGGTTAGGCTGACTTCTCAGCACGCCACCACCCAAACGCCAGCAGCGTAATGGCTTCACCATTAACGTGCATCATTAGTGCTCGTTGTGGTCGGCCATATTGGCTCACCGCTACAAGAAAGGTGAGACTTCAGAGCCCAGCATAGCTGCCACATGTGGAACAGTGAGACAGGAGCGATGCACGGCTCATGCTCGCTCAGGTCGTTTGTTCATTCTTCTGTCGTGAGTTCAGGTTGCATGTCCTACAAGGCAGTGCACAGCCAGTGTGTAACAGGACACGCCGGAAATGCGAACAGGCTGAACTGTGGAGGACCGGGGACCGGGCAGGAGCCGGCCCACTGCTGCCCATAGTCAGTCTGTCAGGAAGCTTGTCACTCATTGGCTATCAGATACCTGGGGAGCACCAGTTAACCAGTGGGGGCTCCGTCCCCCTCCACAACCAGACAGGCAGGCAGATGGGCAGACAGACAGGCAGGTAGGCAGATAGACAGGCAAGTGGGCAGACAGACAGACAGACAGACAGGCGGCTGTGTGGGAAGACAGACAGGCAGGTGGGCAGATAGACAGGTAAGTGGGCAGACAGACAGACAGACAGACAGGCAGCTGTGTGGGAAGACAGACAGGCAGGTGGGCAGGCAGCGCTGAAGGCAGACAGAGAGTTAGGCAGTAAGACAAGCAAACAGGCAGGAAGACAGACAGATCAACAAGCAGGTACCTTTTTTGAGCTGCAGCTGTTACTGCACCTGCCCCGAAGCATGGGGAAGAGCAGCAAGGGGGCTGGGCCCTATTAGAGGAGTAAGGCCTCTCCCTGCCACATGTCACCCATATGGAAGCCGTCTAGTCCTTTAGTGCTAGAGTAATTATACTAATGTACATACAGCAGGAATCATAAAATGTTGCATGGATCTAATTATGAGTCTGCCACCCAGCCAGCCCCCAGCCACTTTGCTGGATGGAGGGTCACGGGGGCAGTGTAGGGCACAGGGCAGAGCTGCATCCCACAAGGGTGCCCGCGTGTCTGTGTACTGCAGGAGGACACCGGACCACCCACGCAAAACATATGCAACATGCGATCGAAATGTGTGCGGCTGAAGTCCCGTAACCTCACGGGGTCAGCGGCCGAAAGCAAGTTTGCATATCAGATAAATGGTGGACAGACTGGCCCTAATGAAAGGAAGTGAAGTTCTACATGCGGTTTGCACAAGCATGAGTTCTGGTACATTCCATCCCATCATGCTCCCCTTTATGTAAACATACACACACACGACAATAAAGCTTTGGGCCTGGGGACAGGGTGAAGTCACTTATTCATTGTCCCGAAGGCATTTCAACCTTGCTCGAGGGCCAACAGACATGTGACAATACTGCTGAGGATGGGATTCAAACCAACAACCTTCTGGGCACAACCAAAGCAGCCTTGCGCCGAATACCTGCCCCAACACCCTGCACTTACTAACTGTGATTGGCACAGATGGCACATCAGAGGGAACTCAAGGTAATTGTTGGCTCTTTTGCGATAATCACAGCGTACATCTCTGCATCTGAAATGCGGCGCATTCTCTGTGACACCACAGCAAAGCATGCCTGTGTCTGTCTAAAAAAAAAAGTGCTTTGGCAGTACCACTGAGATTTGTTTTAAACCTAAAACACCAATGATCCTGTTGTACTGAAGCTCAATTCAGGGCTGTAATTTCCTCACTCTTATTCTGAGCATCAGTAAATTATCGGTCAGATTAAAATTAACCCACCATTATTCTGAAGTGTCACTCAGGTATTAGTTTTACAGCATAACTTTTGTTTTCTTCCACAGAGCTGGCTGCGGGGCTCAGTAATTGCGGGTGGGTGGAATCAAGAAAATGTCTCATCACAACAAAGACGCTTTTCTGCTGCTGTTTCTCTTAAACTGTTTTTCTAGTACAATATCTTTTGCCAGCATACTGAGCTCTAATTGGAATGTCGCTGTCATCTGGGCCGAGACACTCCATTTGGGACTTGACAATATTAAAAGGCGTCCTCAGGGGTGGGGAGAAGTGAGTGGGGGGGCACACTTGTCAACAACGCGGGACGAACCGGCGTGGAACGCTGATGGATGCTCTCCGGAATGTAATAGGAATCCATCTTCAAAAAATAAATTCATCCTTTAAAAGTAATTATGCCGAGTTCCTGTGTGCATCCGCCGGGGAGCTGCCAGTCCTGGTGGGCCGTTGATCACGATTCACGGAGCGCCGCCGCTGCTGTTTCTGGGAATTTTTCCTCACGATTAAAAAAAAAAAAGAGCTGTAAGGCTAGAATAAATAGCAGCTGAAGATAACTGTAATAAGTGGCGCATTTAATGCGCGGCAGAGGAGGATTCTGATTTAAATGCAGACACGGTTACCTTGGCGTTGACATTGGAAGGCAGCACAGGGCTACACCTCGCAGGGGCGGGGCTTGATCGCCTCTGCCTCTCACAGCTGATTACGGATGTCACCTACTTCACAGAGAGCACTGCAGTCATCCCTGTCATTCTCATATAACAAAAGGCCCCTTTGATCCAATTGCAGGCTCCTTGAGTTATTCTCTGTGTGGCTTAGTGGGTTGGGACACCCTGCTTCTGATCAGAAGGTTGCTAGTTCAAATCCCAGCGGGTGCATATTGCTTTCACCATTGGACTCTTGAGCAAGGTCCCTAACCTATAATTGCTCCAGGGGCTGTCTGATCCTGCTTTCTGAAGTATGTGTGTCACTTTGCATGAAACTTTACGTGAAATAAGTGTTCCTTTCCAAAATCACTCGGAGCGACAGCATGGTGCGTTCGGCTAGAGGGACGCCATGAGGAAAGCTAACACCTAGTGCGCTAATTAGCAGTAGTCATGGTACTGCCTATACAGTTCTCCAGCAGGTGGCACAGTGGTTAACGACATGTACCTAGAAGTTTGCCAGTTTAATTGCCTGTAGTAGCCCTGGGTGGCGTCTGTCAGGTGTATAAATGGGCAAATCATTTCTATTGGGGGCAGGATGTCAGCTAAGCGAACAAATGAATGGACAGGTACTGTAAGTAAAGACGGCATGCCAGCGGCCCGCAGAGCCGCCACGTGAGCGGGGGGGGAGTCAGCACCGCCAGGCCACCGCGGGCAGTCGCACACCTCCACCTCGCCGCAACCGTGACGCCGACACCCACCTCGCCCTGCTGTCTTCATGCTGGTTTTGTTTTCGCATCCGATCTCAAAATTGTGCAATAATTAGGTCAAATCCCCAGCTTTTCCTTCTCATTCCATCTTCTGCGAGCAGGAGAGACGGCATCAGATGAAAAAAATCCAGGTTAAAAAACACACTTTTTTAAAGTATATTTTTTTCTGAATGATATTGGAAGGTAAAAATACAGACTGTCATCCTCTTCTGAGGCTTTTCAGGGACAGCTTGACATCACCTGTACTGAGTGCTCAGGTTGCTATG
>JAODJW010000043.1:1971375-1985416 GCA_026777045.1 Hyperopisus bebe
AGGTACGGTAATATAGGTCAGGTACGGTAATATAGGTGTACTGTCAGGTACGGTAATATAGGAGCAATGTCAGGTACGGTAATATAGGTCAGGTACGGTAATATAGGTGTACTGTCAGGTACGGTAATATAGGAGCAATGTCAGGTATGGTAATATAGGTGTACTGTCAGGTACGGTAATATAGGAGCAATGTCAGGTACGGTAATATAGGTGTACTCTCAGGTACGGTAATATAGGAGCAATGTCAGGTACGGTAATATAGGTGTACTCTCAGGTACGGTAATATAGGAGCACTGTCAGGTACGGTAATATAGGTCAGGTACGGTAATATAGGTGTACTGTCAGGTACGGTAATATAGGAGCAATGTCAGGTACAGTATGGTAATATAGGTGTACTGAAATATAGCCACAGCCAGAAGGCTGTAGAAGCAGTAGCCATAACAGTAACCAAAAGTCTGTAGCCATAATCGTTAGCCATGTAACTGTCTTCCAGTAATTAAAGGTGTCATGTGACATTTGCTATAAGGTGAATCCTAAGATCACACTGCTGGTTTTCTTTATTAGGATTACATTCTGATACTTTCCAAAAAAATCCTACTCTGAATCACTCTCCACTTCAACAAATGAGTTTAAACAAGCACTAATTATAACTGGCTTCTCTTTTAATTGAAGGATTCGTTTATTTACGTGTAGTGTGTTTGCGTAAAAGTCCCCATCATTTTTATTCAATTTTATTCAGCTTGTGATGACTTTACAGTGCTATCCATAGCATAATAACATTTCATAATGACACAGTAACATTTCAGTTGTCTGCATAATTGTTTGTTGATTTATGGGGCAATTACTGGCTGCACATTTTGTAAAATTATTTCGGGTTAAATGGTGATTTGTGTTCAGAAAAAGCCTCCTTTTGTGTACAATCCTTTTAAAAGGCACAGCATTCTGATAAGCGTCTCCAATTTTACCTTGGAAAATTTCATTAGTCGAGGGAGCAGCAGTTGGCTATCCTAGCGGTGTTCAAGAACGTAAATGCTAATGGGTGCTGTTAATGTAGGACCTGGACAGGACAGAAGTGCCATCCTCTTTTTACAGAAATTATACCCCCCCCCCCCCCCAAAAAAAAGGACCAGTCATCGTGTAAGGTCAAAAAGATGGAGTCTTTTCAATCCAAGCATCCACTTACCAGTCCTTCCCACACCTCAACTACTTGGCCCAATGCCAGACTGGCTGCACAGAAACCGCTGCTACCCTCACAAATTAAACCCCAGGAAACTCTGGGAGTAAAACCTCACGGTCGAAAATCTGTTGTGAGCTCAGCCACGGAAAATGATTATCTGACATATTCCGGGGACCGATGGCAGTTTGGGGACGGCGAAGAGAGTTCAAATGTGAACATCAGCCACGAAATACATTCACGGTTTAATGTCTCGGTCATTTATAATGTCTAGACTGGTGTGTGTCTCAAAACCAGTTATTAGCAGTTTCACAGGGGTTAATTGTTCAATACATGGATCCTCATGAAATTCCGGTGCAGATTCTGGTGTGTCAGCATGTAAGGTGTGGGATACAGATTCATGTTTCTGGAGTTATGGAGAGAGAACCAGCTCTCTCCGGGAACCCACATGGTGACAGAACGTGATGTAATGTTTGCGTGATGCGACCCGACTGGGTGGCGCGTGTGTAAAAGACCTATTTCGGGACCTGCCCTTGTGAACATGTTTAGCGAAGAGGTGCCATGTGTTTTTCATTTACCCACCGAAATCTCCGTAAAGCAACATATTACCGCAGAAATCTCAAAATAATGACCCTATTGGAGGACCCGGGCCAAATGAGATGAATAATTATTCTGTTGAGAAGCGTTTTCCCTTCAATGTATCACACCATTTTTCGCCCAGTCAGCCCACTGCTTATGTCAAAGACCATCTGATGGCTGCTCGTAAGGAGGAGAGTGATAGAGGCACCTCTGTCATGCTGTCAGGCGCTCTGTAATACAGCTCTAGTTGCCAGATACTTTTTAGCAACGTGCCGACATTTATCCAACGCGCAGTATGATGTCGCAAAACAGCCGCGCGTTTTAGCACGCTTTGTGCGTGGCGCGTGCTAACCGCCATAGCAGCTTGTGTGGATTCACTGCCATTGCTCACTTTTCTCGACAGTTCCTTCCTACCGCATGCAGCGGTGGGGTTTTGTGCAGAGTTCTGCGTTTGTTACACTCCTTTGCAGTGTCAGAAGAGGCAGCAGGACCCTGTCTGTGGATCAGCTAACTGCCTTTTTAATAATTGATCTTGTACCATTGACTAGACCTTGAGGTATAATGTGGCCATTCTCGGTAAAAGCTGGGCCTTCCTCCTGGCAGCATCCAGATTGGTATTTTTCTCCTCCTCCCCCGTTCCAGCCCCGTGCTCGGCTTCCGTGATGAGCCTGACTTTTTCCCCTCCGGTCCCTGACAGTCTCCTAATTAATGTCTTGCTGACGGCCTCCTCCACCGTTTCCCCCAGTGGTGTTTATAACCGGATTACAGCGAGGGATGACGACAGCGCCCGCGCCGTGCAGCCAGCCCCGAACAAAGAAAATAACCAGAAAGTTCTTCCTTCTCAGAAAAAAAATGGCTGCAGGTCTTGAATTTTTTAGGGAGCGTTTCGGAGGTTTTTCAAGGTGAGCCTGGAGGTCGGGTACACGTGCATTCAGAAGCAGTAGCACCCCAAGTACACAAGCAGATGAATTCACGCATGCTCTTTAATAATGCAGTGCAGCGATAGGTATGTCACTGCCGTCCTGCCTTCAAAGGAAAACAACAGCAAACCTGGGAATAAATCACTGTTGGCCTTGCTTCATCTCCTGCCGGTGATTATACCATTGATTTTTAGGTGCTGCTAGGTTTAGACGCCGTAATAACAATTTATCTGAGCTCCAGGTTCCATTACGGTGCCATATCCTCGAGACGGAGTGGAAAAGTGCTGCAATTAGGATTTATGGACGATTCGATCGGAGGCAAATCTGAGAGATCCACAGGGGGCAGCAGGCACAGGTGGGCGTGCAAGTGAACCAGCCGTCCATAAGCCTGGTCAGGGGGGCATGAGGGGGTGTCTGTCCCCTCCTGATCATCCCTGGCAAGATCGAGATGCTGTCACCATTCTTTATTTTTGTCCATCCCATGATATGCCAGTAGAGGCAGACCTTGAGGAGAAAATTACAGGGGAGTCCAAGCAGACGTGTGGTTCGGGTGACATTAATGACACCTCCAGTGTTGAGTGATCAACTCTGAGGAGCCGGGTGTCCTCCTCACACAGAACATGTGACGCGTCAGACCCAAATCTGCCAGTGTTCCCTCAAGTGAGGGCTGAGAAGGGAGAGGAGGAGGTCAGATCTAGTTGGGAATGAGTTTGGAGCTGCGTACCTCGGGGCCACAGCTAGACCTTCCACAAGTTGTGTACCTCAGGGCTATGACTGGACCCTCCGCAAGCTGCATAAAACAGGGCTACGACTGGACCCTGCAAGTCTCATACCTCGGGGCTACGGCTGGACCCTCCATGAGCTATGTACCTTGGGGCTATGACTGGGTCCTACATGAACCACATACCTTGGGGCTATGACTGGGCCCTCTGCAAGCTCCGCACCTTGGGAACATGGCTGGACCCACCAGAAGCCACATACTGTACCAACATGCCCCCTGCTTTGAAACTCAAATGTTAAAATTCGGACAGTGCGAATTGAAACTTTGCCATCTTGCTCCTTTGACTTCCTCTGCCAGCCTCTGGTGGATGGGCTCCCCCTCTGAGTCTGGTTCCTCCCAAGGTTTTTTCCTTCTAGAGAGTTTTTCCTTACCACTGTGGCCTCTGGCTTGCTCACTGGGGACTTTGGGAGGGATAATGTAAAGTACTCTGATGTTGTGAAAGAGCACTATACAAATAAAATTGAATTGAACTGAATTGAACATACCTTGGGGCTGTGACTGGGCCTTCCTCAAGCCGCATACCTCAGGGCCACAGCTGAACCCTCCTCGAGCCGCATCCCCGTCATCGACTGGCATTCAAACCAACGTTTAAGCATATCGCCCACCCTCCTGCTCCAAATGTTTTGGTAACATTTAACTGCTGACCTTATTGGTTCCACACACCCCCCCCCCCCCCCCCCCCCGCAATCCTCCTAGCATGATCACACATCGCCTGCAGCCCTGATTAAAGATGATTATCTCCCAGCTGACTCTGACATGCCAGCGGCCCCCGGCAGTGAGGACAACACCGTAACTATAGTGGGGGGGCGTGGTTTGGTACATAAAAACGATCGCCTCTGCAGCTTCATCGATGGGGGGGTGGTAATGGACTGTGCCACAAAGCAGCAGCTCTCCGGGGCTACGCGGGACCACACGGGACCACACGGGGCCTTTGTGCCATCGGCGGGGGGCTCCTAGTGCTTTCTTCAAACTCCTCAAGGTCCCAATTTTGCTCTGCATCCTTTCAATGACAGTGGAGATGAACGGGCGACTTGCGGATAATCAATAAGCGCAACCTTTAAAAGTCAGGCCCGCTGAGTGAGCGCATTGTTGGGAAGTCTCAGCGACATTTGGCACAGGCCAAAATCGGTCCAGCATACTCTCAACAAGTCCCCCAACACCAGCCAAACGTGGCTTGGAGTGGGGACATCCCACTGGGAGGGGGAGGAGCCTGCCTGAGGCTGCCTGGGACACGAAGGGCCGAAGCAATCGAAACTGATTCAGTCTTAAAGCAGCTCTTTGTTTCCAACCCACAGAATTGTCATTTCAGATGGAAACCGAACAGTACAAACCTTTGTAAGAATGAAAAACGAGTGGGAGGGACAGAAATATTCATAATCACATCTGAAAAGGACATTTATGTATCTTATGAGTCATCCAGTGCAATAACAGCTCTCAGTGAAAGCTAGCGGGAATGAGGTGGACTTTACGATTTCACGCCTCACTATAAACCTAAGAGCAGCAGCAACCTGCTTGGATGCTGCTGGGCCGAGTTCTTTCAATAGACGAGATTGTAACCAAAAATTTGTGAGGTTTTTTGGAATTAGGAAGCACGCAGAAAGGCAGATATGTAACATTGTCAACTTTTTAAACTTCGGACGATGATATGGTCTGGCTGCCAAAGACGTGACGGAACCTGGGGATGTTGGAGGAGCAGGTCTGGAAGGACAACCGGCACATAGATGGGAGAAAACACAGCTCGTCAGGAGCTGTGATGAGATTGTGCATGCCCCACATCTGTCACATTCTTACTGAGAAGATGATCTGAGATGTTTGTGCACTGGGCTGGAATGAAGTGGCCGGAAACTGCAAAGCTAAATGGCAAAAGCTTCACTGCAAACCGTACTCTTCTTCCGATTTCACTGCAAACTGTACTCTTCCTGTGTCAGTTGATTACATTTTCATGAAGGTGTCTCTCCACAGAGAACGGAACTTCACTTCTCTAAAAACCTTTATTAGTTCTACAGGGCAGTGAAAAGTTTAGCTTAAGGTTGCCTGTGGTACCAGGTCCAGGAAAAGGACACCTTCTAGAAAGTTCCACTCTGTCCCATGACCTGTATCAGCCCTCGGGTCATCTCCCATCTGGTGGCCCGCTGTGTTGGGACAGGCTGGTGAGTCAGTGGTGACCAGGCAGCCATCCATCCGTAAATGTAGGTCTCGAACCCCCAGTGGGCTGTGTGGACACTGAGCTTTTCTCTCAAACTTACCAGCATACAAAAATTACTTCATTAATGTTGTGGGTGCAAACTCTAATTCTTAACTAAAGTACGGTGTGATATTCCCAGACAGACAGAGAATTGTCGACAACTTTCAAATATATTTTGCCTTTGAAATGCTAAATGTGTCCGAGTGGTGAATTAAGTAAACAACCTGAGTAGCGGTAATAGCTTAAGGAGGACCTTTCTATGCAAGTTTGCTAATGGTGGGTGCCCGTACCAGGGGTACTCTGACGGATGACTGCAGACAACCCCAAAGGGGTCCAAACAGGGCCCCGTCTCAGAGGTGAAAGTCTTATCAGCCCCCATGAAGTTTTGTGAAATTAAGCCCTTATGGTAGAATGGGATTTGGCCTGACACTGTGATTTCCATAAACTGGCTTTGCACTGCTGTGCCTGTATCTGCTGTCAGTAAGGGTGGGTGAGACGTGTGGGGGGGGGGGGGGTTTAGTTGAGGAGACGGGAAAAAATCTCCAGTTCTGTTTTCATTTCATTTTAATGGAAATTCAATTTCGTATAAATGACTTTCGGAATTTCACAGTGGGCGCTTATAGAGTGCGGTGGCGGTGGAGGTCCCTGCTTCCCGGCCCCCACCCCCCCTGGCCTAGCCCTGGCGCGATACCCCCTTGCACTGATTGAGACAGATTCCTCACATCTCTTTGCCCTCCGAGATTTGAAGCAATACCAGAAGCAGCCGGAAAGGAGCTGGGGGAGAAGCTGCAACACCGCCAAGGTGCTCCCTGGGCACCGAAAGCATGTCGAGGCTGTGCTGCAGATAGCAGATTTGCTCTAAAAACCGCAAACGCCAGACCGCCAACATCCATGGCCCAAATCAAACAAAAACATATTTTCTGAGGTTTTAAGACGTCGTGTTTGTGTGGTCCTCTGGGCCTCCGAATATATGCTCTTCCCGAAACCTACACAAAAATTAGGAAAATCGGATCCAGTGTTTTCACGAAGCTCACCTACGCATCGAATATGATGTCACAGCATCACATGCTACCAGGGGGAAGCAGTGGCACAGGGCTGGATTTGAGGTTCCCATGGTGACCAATCACCAGCCCCCATATCCTCAGACACCACAGTTAATGAAAGCCTGCTGGTCTCATTGTGAATGAGCACCCCATTGGGGATAAAAATGGTCAGCTGGTCTCATTGAGAATTAGTACTCTGCAGGGGATGAACATGGTCAGGTGGTCAGATTAAGAATGAGTATTCTGTAGGGGATGAACACGGTCAGCTGGTCTCATTGACAATGGGGGGAAATAGGGGGAAAACATAGTCACGTGGTCTAATTGAGAATGAGTACTCTGAGGGGGTGAAAACTGTCAGCTGGTCTCATTGAGAATGAGTACTCAGTAGGGGATGAACACAGTCAGCAGAGTGGATCAAGTTGCTGCTCACGTTTCAAGCTTCATGTATGGTTCTCCGTGTTGACTGCGTACTAAACGGCATTATATCGCCTAGCTAAAGCAGAAACACAAAAGCTTTAAGCTGGTCCTCAGCGCAGGGTTCATGGACATATATTAACCTTGAGGGGCCTCAGTGCTGTCATTCACATGTGTGACGCCCACATCGTGGGCCGAATCGATTTCTCTATTACGGTTGGGAGTAGGAAATAAAAGCATGCTGCTGCCTTGTCACCTGCAGAGTGGATCTCCAGACACATGTGAGACAGTAAAAGGATCCAAGTAAAAGGATAAAAGGATCCCAGGGAATCACCAGGTCTCATGGGTGGAGGCTGAACCGGACTAGAGGAATCCATTACTAGCTGTACACTCTGCTCGTAATCAACGCTTTGCATCCTTCTGTCATCGCGCGACGAGGCTTATTAGCAACCGACGTGCCATAAATCCGCCGGGGGCCCCCTTTTTCATTTCCTGCTCCAGTGCCCTGCTGGCCACTCGACCCCCCCCAATTCCATACTCACCCCTGTTCCCAGGGAAATATTTTCATTGAGAAACCTCTGTAATGGAGACTGGGTGGCCAGAAAGCAAAGCCTCCCTTCACAGGAGCAGGTGTAATATGTGAGCACCAGTCCTGTTACCCATTGCGGGCTGTGTGCTTGTATTTTACATGGGGGGAAGGATGACCATGTGATCAAGCCCCCATTTAACTCTGGCTTTCACCCTTGACAAAGATGTCCCTCAAACCACTTCAGTAAATATCCAAATAAAGAGCACAGGCACGCAAGCTGGAAACAGCAGGCGGGGGTTGTGTGCCAGGCAGGGTGTAATCTGCAGCGAACACTCACCCATGATCTCTCCATCTTCGTCTCTGTCTCCGAAGATTAGCACTCGTTCATCATGCGCCGGCTTGTCTTTGGGTGGCTTGTTTGGGGAAAGCGCTGACCCAGTTTCGTGGTGCTGCACGGGACGTTCGTGTCTCTGGGCCTCTCCGCGTGGCTTCAGCGCATCTCAGTACCAATGACCCAGGAAGGTGACTGCCATCTTACGTGGCCCAGAAAAATGCCAACTATTGCTAACTTGTGTTTTTCCCCTAATTCCATGCTCAGGTTTACGGAGTGCAGTCAGCAATGCACCATTGCAAGATCGCCTCAAAGCGATGACTCTGATGGGAGAGGTTCGTCGTTGTTCATGACCAGATCTGGAATTCCTGTGCCAGAAGCAAAGCAGGGGAGCTCCACTAGATGGTTTCCAGGCCTACGATGTTGTTGGCATGATGAGGGAAGTTGGCAAAAAATAACGGACAAACAGGTGTCAGTGGAGGGGAGGGAAGGGAAAAGGGCTGATGAATGAGGAGGGCCCTCTCTCCCACTGAACTATCTGATTGGCTGCCTGACAATCAGTTAAGATTCCGAGGGAGGCCAGATAACCAAAGCAGCTTTTCTGTATCAGACGGATCCAACAGCGCTGCCAGCTCCATTAGCCAACCCCAGGGAGCGAGTGGGATGGTATCAGCCTTGTATCTGATGAGTCATCTGACACAAACACATTTGGGAGAGTTATGGGAAGGGCCGACGTTTTTTAACCGTGGGAAGGTCGAGCGAGGACCCCTTTCACACCTCACGTGTTCTTTCGGCTAAACAGAAAGAAGCGTGACAAATGGCTCTCAGAGTGGCACAGGTCAGGGACTACCCTGACGACCACAGTCTGTGATCCAGCATATGAACAAGAGACTCAAAGCTTTAATAAAGGGCCTCCTTTTATAACAGCTCTTCTGTGCTCACCAAATGGACGGTCTTAGCGATCCAGGTGCTCTGCAATGCTGACATAAAGTCAGCAGGTCCATGAAAGTTTCTGTGATGTGGCTTTAATGAAAGACACCTCTTCAATGCTCTGCCACATGAAGGACCTTTTCCAGACTGCCTTCTTCGTGGACAGCTAAATCTTATATTGGAGATTTTATATTGGAGATTTCCTTTGATCGTTATCTGCTCAGGCGCTTCTGTTATCAAGGGCATTCAAAGCCCATGTGGAATCCTTTATCTGATCGGTCCGCAGCCCAGATCTCTAATGCCTACAGCGTAATTAATGGGTATCAAGATATTGGGTCACCTGGCCCAGCAGCAGGCTCGACACCTCAATCTATTACAGTTCCAGGGTTCACTAGAGCAATAGCTAACCCTGTGACCCCAAATTACTTGTTTTTGGCATTGTGATTGTGAGGAATTAAAGATTTCCAGTCCTGCAAGCGAAAGAGTAAAACCAACAGCAAATGTCTCCATATACATTTAAAGAAAATGTTTTCAGGTGGCAGCAGAGATGAGTTAACACACCGTGTGAAGAACAGATGCGTCGTGAAGACAAGCTGGTGAAACGTTTGCATTTATCTCCAGGAATCTGCGAATAACGTGCAGCGCAGCAGCAGTCCCATGTCACAGACGAAATATCTCATTTAAAAGGGTCTAATTAGGCTCAGCCGCATCATTTATTAAGCATGTTTGGTGTGAAGAAGTCTGATGGTGCAGACGCTGACATTTTCCACGTTGCATTTATTGACACAAACAATGTATCGGACGCGTAAGCGTCAGCCTTGCTGTTGATGTTGGCAAGTTCTTCTTCATCCGTGCATGTGTTAAGGGTTCCGTTAGAATGTTTCGGGTGCGCATGTTTACCATCAATGACCTTGATTGTCAGCCAATCAGGTGCTCTCAAATCACACCCGGCTTGACTCCGCCCCAATATGTGACTTCATGTAAGTGCAGTAACCTTGAAGGCCACACTGGCAGCTGTCACATTGATTCTCTTTTCATCCATCACACTGCGCTCATAGCCTCCCCCCAAAGAATCCACAGAGTCGCCCAATCTCTCCATAAACACCGCCATGTGCACCGTCCTCCAGGTGGTCCGTGGGTGCTACCCCAAAGGCAACCCCATGAACAGACCTTAGAAGAGCCAACTGTTTTTGGGGTCAATTCCCGAATCTTCTTTGCCTTTCTCCATTATACTGGCTTAACTTTCACTTCATCCGGTCCAAAAGAAGCAACTTCATCCAGTAAAACCTCCTTTTGTTTTGGTAGCTATGCTATGTTCCTACCGACATCATCCAGTCGCTAACACGACATACAACAGAGGCGTTTATTTCTACGAAACATCTTTAAACGCAAAATGACTTTGTTGCGTTTTTGGTGACACTTGCAGCATGGACCCAATCTAATTTCGGGATAACTACTGCCTCGTGGGACCCAAGCAGAGCATCAATTAATGCAGGATATAGCCGACGGTTTGAGCATAGAGAGATAAAAGCGCAATACTTTCCCTGCTTATTACCCAAGTCTGAGGTTTTCCAAAGGCACCCAAACGTCCCCTTTGAGTTGGGAGTACTTCAGAGTCCTGTTTGCCGGTTAAACAGATAAACTTGGTGACTGCAGGAGGTTGTGTATTCAGATGAAAGGCTTGTTGTCGTCACACGAAGGCCTCACTGCTCCTCGAAGATTGTGCTGTTCGAGGACACTAACCATCATCAAAGGAAAGCACCAGCATCTACATCTGCCAAAGTCACTCAATTCACAGTCTCAGCGTCAGTGGGAGGCCTCGCACCGAAGCCGCCACACACTCTGTATTTTATATCAAAAAGCAGACCGGTGTCAAACCAATACAGCAAGATTTGAGGTTTTTTTTATTCCTTGAAATTCCTAAGCAAAGTTCAGATGAAGCAGGAAGCCGACGTCAGACAGCAGCCAGGTTGGCAGGCGTCGGCAGGCGTTAGGAGCTGCGCGGGTGCATTCGCTCCATCTCGCATGCTCTCACTTCCCCCAACCACAGTCGTGCAACTTGCCACATCCTGGACCCCGTTTCCCTGGCAGTAGAACGACATCACTTGATCCACTTTCACTCGTTCCAAGAAGCACATTCTTAAAACCCACCCCCCCGGTCTCAAGTCGAAGATAGAGACCTGCTGACTGTGAGATCTGCTGACACCTTCCTGTGGGAAATATGTTTTGGCAAGAAACTACAAGTAGAAATTTGTCATTGAGGTTATGCCTCTCTACGGTTTACCTGCGGTGAAACTTATTGACATTCAAATTTTATTTATGTAACATTTCTGTACTCTTTTTCTCACTTGACGTATCTGGGGTCCATGCACTGCCAATGCAACCATATCAGCCCAGACACAGGAGCTCAAGCAGAGGAGCAACCAATGAGGAATTAAAGATTTCACAGCTGCTAAGCAAAGTGTGTCACCGTGTGCCAGGGGCCGCAAGTCATGGGTCAGGGTCACGGCCCATTGCATGATGGGAAAATTTTGGTAGCAGCAATGATGACCCAGCATAAAGCACTGTAGCACCTCGAAGGGACAGTGCCACAGTTAAGATATGGTCAGCATCATGTATCTTGCAGATTTACATATTTTCCTGTTAGGAGCAGAAACTCCTCACGTGTGCGTCCCTAAAATTTGTAACAGGGTGTGCAGGACGTGCTGTGAGTGAACCCAAACAGGCATGATTGTTTCATATGGCACCTTCCCAGAACACGTAACAGCAGAAAATGATGCAGCACCTGCTATAATCTATGGTGATGTGAAAAGGGAATGTGGTGAACCTGGAGGAAATGGAAAAGAGCAAAATAAGATGCTAAAAGGGAATCCAAGAGAAAATCATGGGGATGCAGGGCACGTTCAGGGATGACTAATGGCATAACTGCCCAGCCCAAATCACTGAAGGTAGCCCAGAACCCGGATGGTGTTATTTTAATTTAGTCACTCTATTCTCCCTGACATCTCTCTGTGTTCAGGGATCACCTCCACTGGCATGACAAGTGCAGCGAGGAAGCACATGAAGCTTCCGGCATATTCCGGCTCTTATGGGTTTGCCAGGTAACCCCATGGTGTTCAATACGCCCCTAAAGTGCGGCTGAGGGACAGGGACGCTGCTCAGAGAAGGATGTTAATGCCTAAGGCAGACCAAACCATGTGGGATGAGAGGGGGGAGCAGTCGCTTTGGCGGGGAGGCGTGGCAGTGGAGGTTGAGGCAGAGACCCACAACCGAGAGAGCACTGAGCTACGGTAGATGTTACCAGCTAAACGAGGCAGGTGCGGCCGTTAAGCGGGATTCTCTGTAGAGTGGTGTCAGCAATATTGCGTACCACCATGGGGCCCCCTGATGGCAACAAACAGTCACTACACTAAATGTGTAATATTTAACATATGCTGAAGCTAGCTAGCTCTTCAAACTCTACCCGTTAGCTGTATGTTTTTCTGGGGGCGCAGGAAGTGACTTTTTTACTGGCTCCTCCAGGAAAAACTCCCCCCGCCCTGTGCGGCACGGAAGCGAAGCCCCACCACCCCCCAAGTTGGCCAGCCGGGGTGGGCAGTAAGTTAACAAGCGGATGACGAGGCCTCTCTCTGGGACTTATTTGTGTGTTTCCAGTAAGCAATCTGCAAACGGCCGCACTCCGGGTCAGAGTGGGAACCACGAAACCCCACCGTCACTCAACATCCCCATTAATGTCCTGGACCTTCGGCTCATCTCCTCTTTCGCTTACATTCCTCCCTCCTGCATCACTCTGTCATTACTGCCAGCCACAGCCGTGGTGACTCGCGTTTCTCATGGTGATATCCCCATCGCGGCCAATGCTTCAATGCACCGGTATTTTCCACCACTGATTATAATACCTGCTCTCAGCTGAGATATTCAGATTCAGGACAACACGCTTCCGAGCAGGCTGATGGGAACCATCTGAGCTGTATGTGTGCACCACGGTAAAATATCCCCCACCCCCGGTACCGCAGCAAGAACACCGTCCAGGGTCAAAGGTCAAGGTGTATTTGTTTGAGACGGGCCTCCTAGTTCCGCTTCCATGCCACCTTGACTCTCCTTCCCCTGAAGGAGCTGCCCAGTGTTCCCCGTGCTTCCTGTTCCATTGTCAGCCAGTAGGTGGCGCCGCGTTTAAGCGAGCAGACCTACAGTCTACAGAAAGGTAGCTAGCAAACAGCCTGAGCGATGCCTTCGCATGACCTGAGTCGCTCCATCCAACTCCCCTTCATTAGCATTAAGGTATGAATGTAGTGGTATGATTTCGATGCAATCACAGCTGCTGTTTATGGAGTCAGATACACACTACGCTTGCATGCTGTAGAGGCTGACCTGGGAATGATGGGCACCGTGGGTCCTGGTGAGTTGGCATCAGCCAGAAGGCTACAGGGTCCCCCGGCTCGCTGGCAAGGGCTTCTATTAAAGGCTGTGCACGTGGCTCCGGGTCTCTGGCGGTTAATGACCTGCAATATGTGAAAACAGCTCGGTGACTCATCGTCAGCTGACCGGTGTGGCAAAGAAAACAGAGTATAAATAGGAGACAGTCTGGCTTGGAAAAAAAGAAACAATGCAAACTAAAATTAATAAAACACCCACATGTAACAAGCAATACCCCATATTCTATCTGCATCAGGAGCATGTATCAGAAAACTGCCCTTTGCAAAGTTCCATGTATTTAGGGCATCGATTACCCTTGTGTTTTTAAGAAAATGAAGTGAAAGTGGTGCATTGTATTGATAACCAACAGTTTGTTTTTTTTTTCCTCCTAGCCTTCCAGCAGACCCCGCCGTGGGGACTTGGCTTCCACTGTCTCCCCATATCGCAGGTGGTGAAAGCGGAAACAGGTCTTCCGATGTAGGTCGCCGCCCTGCTGGAGAAACACTGACCTCACCATGCAAGCTGCCCACATAACACTAGAATACAGGGGTGTGTGCATCTAGCCTGAGGGCGATGCCCTACCCCGGGCAGACCGAAAGCTCCTGAAGCCAACCCCTCTTCTCAGAACCGGAGAATAAATAATGTATGGCATTGCCTTCCTCCAAGGCACCAGGCAACGCGTTCGACCCGTCGCTCCGCAATCCTCTGCCGCAGCCACTGGTGCCCGGACTCCTGCCTT
>JAODJW010000043.1:2008547-2022975 GCA_026777045.1 Hyperopisus bebe
AGTCACAGCATGGGCCTGAGAGTCACAGCGTGGGCCTGAGAGTTGTGGCCTGGGCCTGAGAGTCACAGCATGGGCCTGAGAGTCGTGGCCCAGGCTTGAGAGTCACAGCATGGGCCTGAGAGTCACAGCGTGGGCCTGAGAGTTGTGGCCTGGGCCTGAGAGTCACAGCATGGGCCTAAGAGTCACAGGGTGGACCTGAGAGTTGTGGCGTGAACCTGAGAGTCATGGCCTGAGCTTAAGAGTCATGGCCTGAGCTTGACACCCATGGCTGGTCATGAGAGTCGCGGCCTGGGCTTGACAGTTGCAGCCTGTGAGTTGCAGCGTGGAGGCGGAAGGGGGTAGGCAGAATACCATTCAAATGGTGATTTAAAATCTGGTGGCGTATGTGCGAAGTGGGGGGTGGACTGCTTCTGTGATGTCATTTTATGATTCCTCATTGTGTAAAATTAGGCCTTTAATTGATAAGACTGAACAAGGTGAAGCACAGAACAAGGAGTTGGGGAGCATTCCGGAGAGAATCCTAGAATAACAGCATCCCGCCATTCCGGCCGTCACATCCTGCTGTGCCAGCTGTCACAGATCCATCATCCATCATCGTTACCCTTCCAGCTCTTATCAGCGATAATCACGCGCGAACTGTGTCGAAATGCACGGCAAAAAACTAGGGAAATGTGCTGCGTTTTCAACTAGGAAATGCAGAGCTGACATTAACGGCCAAAAATAAGGATCTGTAATCCACCGTGACGCCGGCACTTGGATGGCAGGCTTCCCAGTCCCTCCAATGCGGGAGAACCCCGGCAGAAAATTCACCACAAGACAAAAGAGCAGAGCAAGAGACCTGAAAACAGTGCCTGCCTGGGAGGTCTGACAGCGATGCAGCCCGGAGTAATGTTTTTTTTTAAAAAGCAGCGGAGAGGACACTGGCGCATGCGGCGGGATGCAGGCCACGGTCCATAGCCTCTGCAGGTGGAAATTAGCTGCCATTGTTACAGTAAATGAGTGACTGGCCGGATATCAGCACGGCGCCCGAGTGAAAGTGTGAAATAGCGATCCCTTGATTATCGTTTGGCACTTGTCAAAAATACCGACCTAAAGAGAGGTTAGGCATTCTTAGCCGCTGGATGGTGCACACGGCTACGTCAGCGCTTACCCAGGAGGCCGCCGTTAAACGCCAGGTTTGTACCAGTCTAATATGACTGATTACCTCTTCAAGTCCACCCCATAACGGTAATTAAAACGTTTATGGAGATGACGAGAAGCCCTCATTAGTCACTGAATTACTCATTTTGGTTCTTTGAAAGCATTCTTGAATGTGTACTTTACCGCCTCGTGTTTGTTACAGAGCCCCTACTCCTTCCCCTACACTGCCACTTTCCCATTTATTGATAGACCAACCTAAGGAGCACCACTGCCCCCTACTGTTTGCCAGCACAAAACGCCATGCAAGTGAGTGAGTAAACGAGGATAAGGATACCCTTCGTGGAGAGCGATTCCCTTGACATTCAGGCAACGCTGACAAGAATACGTTTGTGCCACTAAGTGAAACCTAAGGATCAGGGATTGGCTGGTGCCGAGGTTTGTATGCCGATATCCACGGGCCACTGGTGGGATGAGAGCGGGAATCAATGGCCAAGATCGAAATCAGGCCAAAGCGAGAAAAGCAGAGCGGTAAGACTGCTAGGAATCTGTGTAATAATATGGCCCTCGCTGTACGAGCGAGATGCTCCGCTTTTATGAGCTGGCACCGATTTCTGGAATAGTTGGGGCTCATTCCTTCATGAAAAATGTCACGTGATGGCGTCGCTAAGGTGCTAAGAAGATCGGGAATGATATGTTTGGCGGGAGGCTGGAGCGAAGCCCTGGTGCGACAGCAAGAACTGTGTGTTACTGCACAGCAGCTGTCATTTGCGGATGATCCACTCGATAGGATTAAAGTGTTTTGATGTGAGTAGTAACTTGACAGGGGAATTAGATGAGAATTTCCACCTGAAAGCCCCCAGAGCCCCTTCAAGGCGTTGGTGTCTGACAGCTAATTAAGCTAATGATCATTAGCAGCAGGGAGCGTGTCGCACAGCTCACCCTTCCGGCTGTGGGTCATGGCCAGCCATCCCTCGCTCCACTTCTAGGCGGTATCCCCACTCAATGGGTCACTGAAGGTCTGGCTCCATGGTTCCATTAATAAAGGAGCCCTCAGCTGTACATTTGAGAAGGCAGGGCCAGCCATAGTCCCTGGAACACCTGGGGTTTAAAGGTTCAGTAGTGACATCACTCCACGTCCACTCCAGCTGACCCCCTCATGCCACAGATGGGTCACCAACACTGCTGGACTGAGGAACACTCCGGCACCAAGATGACGGTTGTGCCATAGCTCATCTGGGGGGACATCTGACAGCTTTAGTGGAAATCAGTGCTCATCCAATCAGGTGCCATCAGGTGGGCAGGGACTTACACCGATTGGATGTGAAGATGTCTTGGCATGGACATAAGACAGGTGGGATCTTCAGGGGAGTCTCATGGCTGATCTGCAACCTTTCTTGGGCCTCTGGGGTTTTCCGCACCCGGCTGGAGAGAGGCCCTCGTCTTGGGGCCGAGGGAGACTTTCTGACAGGGCTGTTGTTTAATGAGGGATCATTCTCTGGCCCAGTCCACCTGGCCCTGGGCAATGGGCAGAGCCTGCAGCACTCTCACACTCCAACCTCTTCAATTTAAAGACTTTCCCGGCATCTCTGCCAGTTCCAGCCTACGGGCTCCCACTCTGCCAACGGAAGCGTCATGCAGCTCTCGGTGCCGGAGGGCGCTGTCGCTGCCTTTTCCTCCCCGACATGTGGGAACAAACTGATCTCTGGCCCAGAAACCCAGCATTTCCCATTAAAAGTGCCGTCGGGCCCGAGCTGAATACGGCTCTGTTTCATTGGCCATGCTCCTCTGTGTGGGCGGGGCCATGGCACGCATGTAATTAAAGCGGAAGGTATCTGCATATAGCAGCACGGTGTCACGGCTGGAAGCGGCGTGCTATTCCGAGAGCCGGAGCTTCCTTAATCCCCCCTGACAGTGATGGAATAAATCTCACTCGACACCTTTATGTCTGATATTGTTACAGTTCATTAATTTGAACAAAATCTATTTATGAAATAATAATAATTAATGAGCATTGCTTGAAACAGTGCCTTAAATGACGAGGCAAATTAATGAGCCCTGTTAACCGACAACAGTTCTTGTCTGAATATATGCCAGCACCCGCCAAGATGAGCAGAAGCCTGCCCGTGTTTCGCGTGACTCGGGGAGGGGTGAGGACCTTCGCATTCACAGATCCTGCCAGCGGAAGCCATTTTCTCGGATATGATCGGATGGATCAGTCGTCAGTCTGTTTTGCTTTTGCATTCATTTACATAGATTTGGGTGGTGACTCTTGAACCATCCAGAACGTTTGGTTGTGAGTTTCAGGCCCCCGTGAGCACATCCAGCGTTGAACCATGACCAAACATGCATCTTTCTTTAGCATTCAGGGAGTCGGATAAACAGATGGCTTTTGAGCACAAAAATCGACTTAATGCAGCACCAACACATCACAAGTGAAGCATTATCTCCTGCTAAAGGATATTGCGTGTGATCTTTATTGCATTATAGCTAGTATCATACCAGGATTGAATAATATTTTTATAATAAATGATTTAGGAAGATTTCTAAAACGCCTTTCGCGTCTGACAACCCCCTCCACCCCCGCCCCCCCCCCTCGCCACCCATGATGTCAGATGCTTCCGTCTCTGAACACCACGACCACCCGTCAATATCATTCAACTCGCTTGATCATGTGATCAAAGTGGAGCGACAGCTGCCGCAAAAACACCACAAAGGAAGGTATAAAAGGCTTAAAACCAGTGGAAGAGGCAAGGATCCCTGGCCAATTAAAAATCACTGCTGTCTCTCTCTCGGTATAAAGGAAGGAAATTAGGGAAGCCGCTGGTGGCGGTCCGGCTCGGCTCAGCTCGACTCTGATCTGATGCTGAGGCCCGTTCGCTGACACGCTTTGTAACCGCTCTCCCGGCATGTGAACACGCTCAGCGCTCACGCGCAGGCCCAGCCGGATCACGCGTTAAATCACGCGGTCCCAACATGACTGGCTACCATCGCCGCGGTAAACACGCCACATCCATCAGCGCGGACCAGTGGGCTGTGAGGAATATCGCCCTCTATCTAATGAGCTCTTTTAACGTGCGGTGATGCCGGTAAATCTGCCGGCATAAATCAGGAAGCATAGCTCTCACGTCGTCCCCGGGGACCCGGCCCTTCTGACATCAGGGGCCCGCTCGTCCCAGCATCGCTACCGACCAATCAGTCACTCTCGGTTCGCTTGCCGGTGTACGGTGTCAAAGACCGGCCTCCCAGGCGAGAAATGTTGATGTGTTTGGCCTTTAACAGAAGGAAACCTCTACTCCATATTCTCAAGGCATCTAATTTGTATTCTTTGAAGGCCTGACTCAGTCTCTGCCTCAACCACCAACTCCTTAGATCCCAGACCAATCCCAGAGTGCCTCACTTTGGCAGCCTGTTTGGGCCCATTGGTTCTGTTGACAGGTGTACTGAGCCCCAGGATAGCTACATCGGTACATTCACGGCAAAACCAGCCTGACTTACAGCCAGTGGAAGCCAATTTTCAGAACAAACCTTCCCATTTGCTACAGTAGTTGTCAATCAAAGGCAACGACTGGTCCCACCTCACAGGAAGGGGGAAATGTGAAATGTTATATTCAGGCAGGGCTGTTAAATGACAAACAAAGTAGCTGAGAGTTTTCATCGCTCTGACTGGATGTGGGACTCTAATTATGAAAATTTGTGATGTGAAATTATGGATCAAAGTATGGATCAAGAACAGCAGTCGAGGCATGCTATGGTGGATGCAGAGATGTTTTTCTTAAATCTCAGAAAATATGCTTACTGCAACATCAAAAATTAGCTAGTACACTGGCTTTCAGACATTGTGTACCCCAACGTAAGTTTCATCTCTGACATCTCTGCAGTTTCCTTTAAACACTCTGTGACCCAGGAGTGTGGATACATGTCGTGAAATCGCGTGATCGACCAGCCTTGTCAACAAAGAGTATCATGTGGAGAAATGTCTGTCTGTGCCTGAGAGTGACATCTCCATCGTGACTGCAGAGCCGTGGAAGCAATCTCAACAGGGATCTGAGACCAGAGAGAAAATCCTCTGAGGAACAGGTGATCCATGCTGCCCGACGTCTGAAGGTTTTTGTGTATCTCTGGTGCAGAATCACTCAACCTCCCAGCAGCTGCTGCAGGATTTTCCCTGAAATGGGCCAAGTCAGTGAAGAAGAAGAACAAGCTCTGCTCTTGTAGAACAATCTTTATTGTCTCACAATAAAGCTACTATCTCAGCTTGCGTGGAGAACAAAAACACTTCTCTGCTTCCTCTATGCACTTCTGACCGAACAGCATTATGAAGCAGAATATGAAACAAAGAATCAGGCTTACTTTACAAAGTTCCCCCAAAAAATATTGCAGCACACGTTGGTGCTTGCCTGCTTGCTATTATACATAGCTTAGTAGGCAGTGAAGTTAACCAGTCCCCACTTTTTTTTGTCTTTTGTCTTTGTTATGCAGTAAAGTTTTATGAGACATTATTAGGTCATGGTTGTAGAGCAGACATTGCTGGACGTACAGGTGGCCCTTGGTGTCCATCACTGAAATTTCTGTTTGACCGACAGCAAGCGAATGATTTGGGCCCTTTGCTGACGCCCTGCAGGATGTGCGCAGACCACCTCCCAGCGTGTCTTCAAGGTCATTTTCAACACCATATGCGCTGCTGTCTGTCAGCCCAGTTCAGCAATAAACCTCAGCCTGGGGTTTTCAGATGGGCATCAGCACAGTTGTCACGTGACACCAGGCTCGTCCAACTGATCTTATTTCCAAACATCTGTGTGCAAACTGCACCCGTGATGGTACCGCTACCGCCGCTGGGCATCGAGGGCAGGGATTCGGCACCGCAGTGCCCTTACAGGCCACACAGCTCGGCGCTAAAATAAAATGATGCGGATGATGCATTCATGTAGGGGGAAATGGCCGCCAGGGACTGGCGAGGTCACAGAATCACCGCTAAAGCGACTCTGTCACGCGGACGTCATATTGGAAGGGAGCCAGCGGCTCATTAGCTTTTCAGACACAGCGGCTTCAGACGTGCGTCTGGCTCAAAACAATGCAGGGGCTATCTACCTCTAGCAGCCCTATCTCCCCGAGAGCCAGCACCGGAGGCTTTCAAATACCCGAGGTGCGGTTAAAGCTTTCCGGCCCGGCAATTAAACTGCGGCCTGACTTAATGGAGAGGGAATTGTGAGGAAAAATAGGCGGCGAGACGGGGGGTCACCGCACAAAGGGACGTGTGAAGTTGGAGGTAATTGAAGCAGGGTCCCGTGTGAGGAGCGTAAGAGCCGTGTAGCAGGTTTTGGACCCAGGGGGTAATAGTTGCGACTCCTCGCCGCCTGCCCCCCCACTTCAGCTGCCGGGGAGCAGACGGCATTTCAAAGGCTTATTAAATAACTAACTTTTATTTTTGGGATCGGCAAGCAACCTTTTAAAAATCTGAGGGGGAGACAGAAACCCTTCCCGCACATGCACCATGCTTCCGTGATTCCACGTCACGGGCTACCAGCTGGCCCAGTTTGCACCCGTCACCCTGCCGCGGTTTGTTATCCCCATTTACGGCTCTTTATTAACGTCATTTTACTCCCAGGTTTATTCAGCCTGCAGCCAGGCCACTAAAGTGCCGTTTATACCCTCGCAAATAACTCCGCAGGCATAGAACAAACAAACCGACGGGAATAAAGCTGAGCGGCTAATACATGACCATGTTTCTGATCGCAAAACAGGAATTAAGGACGGGTAAGCTCGACGGCGTCCTTTTCCGATGCTCAGAGGTCATTACTGTGAATTACCGCTTCCCGTGACAAAGCGCAACGGCTCTCCGCTGGACCGAAATTGAAAAAGAAAAAAAAAACACATACACACTCGGAAAGAGACGCCCTAATAACAGGTCTATAATGCGCCTTTGGAAAATGGAAGTGGGCTGCTTCTTTCGCAGCCGCTGCCTCGGCGTGACGAGTCGATTCCCGCCGGAGACGCGTAAGTGTTACGGGAGCGCAGTTTCCGCGAGAGGCGGCCTCCAGCTGGGCGGAGATGCTCTCAGACGCGGTGATTAGCTTGGTGTGAGCCTGCTTGGCCACAGGGGTAATGAACACACCCTACTCTCTCACAGAGGAGCCTTGTTTTGAGCTGGGAAGAGGCATCTTCAGATGTAAAGGCCAAGGGCTGGTTTTTGTGAATTTCTTCTATGTCCATAAAGATGGAACAATTAACTGGCAGAGTCTGAGCAAAAAACAGTCCCTGCAGTCAACATCTCTCTCTGTCTGGGGGCTCAAGATAAACAGAGGGATGTAAAAAAATTATTCTCTAAATGTCTTTTTTTTTACTGCGGCCTAGACATAGTTGTGCGTTTCAAATGCCGATAAGAAGCCCACTGGGGAGAGGAACATGATCGACTTGCAGAAGGTGTGAGGGTTAGGGGTCTGTGGTCACCGCGTTCCTGTGCTGTAGCTCTGTTGAGAGACGTATTTAAAGCTGATTTAGCTCCAGTAAAATACCAAACCATATAATTCAAATAAGTATAGAACTATCTACCATGTGTGTGTCATTCCTCATAAAATTAACTATTATTTAATACCAATAAAATTGTAATTGTGTCCAAGGACAGTGGCTTATCTGTGGAGATGCATACACACAGTCACGCGGCGTATATGAATGACTCAGCGCATTTATGTATGTGACACAGGGCCCACACCGCCCCCAAGAGGCCGACAGGGGCAAGAACGTGGGAGGAACCTAGAGCTGGCAGTCATACGGATCCGTGGAAAACGCCATGACACTAGGACTGGAAGCCACATGGGGCAACCTCCAATCATAAGAGCTGGTGTAACAAGGCCACACCCCTCCAAGCTGGGCGGGGCATGTGGATACATATCCTGTCCTCAGAATCACTCATCTCAATGAACTCATCAGGGAGTTCAAAAACAGCTATTATTCCCTTAAACAGACAGTAATCAAAGCACAGACAGTAATCAGTTCCAGTTCACATTCTTCTCTCTGTGTGACATCCAGAAGACCTGGAGAAGGTTCCTCTGATGGAAAAAGGTGTGGATACAGAGATGGAGACAGGAAAGCAAGGTGACCCCATGACCTGGGCAGACCCGGCTGACATTAACGCGCCGGCAATCCAATCTGTATCCAGCCTCGTGCCAAGAGCCATTAATAATATGGAGGCTGCCATCAATAGCAAAGGCCCTGTTTATGCTTTGGGTCCGCAGTTGTTTTGTTCTGACTGAACTAATGAACATATTGGAAAAATGCATTAATCTGTGCACTCAGGGGCAGCGATTTCCTGCTTGGAGAGACGCAGTGGGATAAATGCAGCCCGCTCTCATGGGGGTGGGGGGTGCGCTGTGTCTGTTTATAGCTGCCTTTGAACCCAAGCATTATTGAATCAATTACAGACTCAATTAGCCCCAATGACTGTGTGTGGTATTGGCTAAATTACTGTTTGTAGAGACCTGGTTTTTGGAGGGGGGGGTAGGATCTCAGTTGCCAAGGCAACATGGGAGGGTTAGCTGGTGGTGAGGTCTGGCAACCATCTGCACAGAACCTGCCCTCAGTTCACGATGACTAAAGGGGGCCCAGATGTGTGTGTGTGTGTGTGGGGGGGGGGGTGGGGGGGGTATAGTGGTTGATATCCAGAGATGTAAGCAAGATTACCTTGACAACCAGACTGTGGCTTGACGAGCTTGGGGGGGGGTGACTTCAGCACATAACAGAATCCCAATGAGCATCTCCATAAAATCAACAGCTCAGTCAATCTGCATGTGTAGAGCACTGTATCTCGTTATAAAATACCTGCAGTCTTTTGTTACTGACCAGTCACTCATTTCTCAATCAGTGTGTCGTTTATCCACCTTATCAGTTGTATTTGAGTTAACCAGCTCTCATATCTTACTTAAAACTGGAGCTTTTTCACTGTGAAAAATGTCTTGAACTTTAAGGTCTTGGACAATCTTAAACAAACAATAGTAAGGTAAAATTATACACTTGCAATTCATGACCTGAGGGTTAATGAGATGAATGCATTATTTATATGAACAGCTTACAGAAAAACGCATGTGCAATTTAAATCTACTCCATAATAATCAGAATTGAGAATATACTGAAAAAAGCAACTCGAATCAACTGTCTGGCCTTGGTTTGCTGTAATGTGAGTAAACACTGCCATCTAGTTGTAGGAGGGAGGCACAGCAATACCTCTGGTTTATTTGAGCATGTCGTTCGATTGCAAACTGATTGGCTGTGACTGAGGTGACCCTATTTTGGGTGCCAGTCATAAATCTGCTGCATGGCCCATTACTGTTCGAGAGACACATTAATGTTGTAGGTCTGCATCACTTTCTTGCATCTTAGAGCAGACTCCAGTAACTCATTCCTCTGGTGACCCCATGTGACTAGAAGCAGCACTTCTGTTGACTCCATTGCTTAAAGGTGCGGTTTTGCTCACTAAGGTACAGCGTCGCGTCTGTCCTGGTGCGGCCCCGCAGCGCTGCCACTGGACGGTATTTTGAGACTCCTTCTCACCAGCGGTGTCTGGCATTTGCACACGCCTACGTAAAAGAAGCCGGGCGCATGTGGGTTTTTCCAGCTGATGGTCTGTTTCAGGCTGGCTGGTATCACACTACCGCCTGCCCACGCATAAACTGACATGATCCTGCACCTTATCTGCCAATAAAAACGTGACGAAGATACCGTGAGGAAAAAGTGATTCACGATTAAATGCCATCTGGAGGCTTAGCGTAAAAGCTGAAGATAGACCAGAAGGTCTTGGTTAATCGCCTCTTCCTTTCATGGTAGGAGATATCCCTTTCGAACCCGAATCCATATAGTGCCTCAGCAGTTTGCACGTCCTGTAGCTTAACTAGCAGATCAATGCGGCGGCAGAACGGGGGGGGCCATTTAGTGCTGTCTCTGAAGAAGAGGCCCAGCTGACGTCTCCGAGAGCGGCGGTGAAATCTGGCCCCTTATCCACACGCCGCACCTGCTACCGGCACACCTGGCTAAATCTGGAAAGGCTCCCGCCTCGGAGCCGATTCGGCTGCTTGTGGAACAGCCCCCAAGGGTGTCTCCCGTCGCGGTGCACTCCCCAAACCGCGCATTATCCAGCCACCAGGCTAATTAATCAAAGAGACAGGTCGATTCTTCCGCAAACTGTAATCTTCCACGAGACTGTTATTAATTATCCTTCCTTAACAACAAGCAAGGGAAGGATTCACAGGGAATGCAGCGGAGAATCAGCCTCGCATGCCGCCACACGCATAATGAAACCATCCCTGGGTCCCCCGCAGAAGAACGAGCCACCCGCGTGACCGGAACATGGTCAGGGCTGCTAATTGCATATTGTGTGCGATGCCATTGAGCTTTGCGCATGAGCCCTGCTGCATTGTGCTTTGTTATTGCTGTCATCGCCATCCTGTTCCACAACAGTGACACCACAAGACAAATGCCCCCTTCAGTCACAACAAAGGGGGCTCTTCGCTCCTCTTCCATCAGCCGGTGTCTGGATGCAGCGCGGTCCCTTTCACATGGGGAGCCGGGCAGCGGGGCTCCGCAAGAATGGTACAAACAGTGGGAGACTGCCCCGCCCCCCCAAGAATAGGGAGACGTCATATGAGTCATGTGACAGTGCATTTTTAGGGCTGCCTAGAAAACCGCTTAAGGTTACAGAAGCCCCTTGTCATCCTGCCCATGTGACCAAGGCCTGCTAATGTGATGAGGTCCACCCATGTCACCGAGGCTTGCCCATGTGACCTAGGCCCTCCATTGTGACTGAGGTCCGCCCATTTGACCCAGGCCCACCCATGTGATCAAGGTCCACTCTTGTGACATGCCCATGTAAGCAGGCCCATGTAAATCAATTGAGGTTTGCCTTGTATACTTGATGGCGCTTTACCATTCCCAGTGTCCCATTCCCAGTGTGAAGTCTCAGAGAGTGGACTGAGCTGCCAAAATTCCAATCTAAGGGTATGAGGTTCAACCTCCCAGATCAGCAACTTGTTCACAGTGTACCTGATACCATACACACGTACAAAATGAAGAATGAACTGGGGACACTGTAAATAAACACTACATTGTTTCAGCAAACAATAGAGTGCATCCCTTTGAAAGGATTACCTGCGGTCTTATTCTACTGAAGCATGTTTGTGGCTTATAAGGATGAAAAGATCCCTTAAGGTGTCTGTCACCTTCTGCAGAGGTGTGCTGGCAGCCTGGTACGGCCTGTTCTGCTGAGCAATGAGAGGGAAGCTGTCGGCACAGGTGTGCAATTCCAGGGATGACTGACAGGTGGCATGGTGACTAAGGTACCTCAACATTCCACCAAAAACATTCCGGCTCCCCTCCTGGAAACCCCAAACAGATTGTGGATGTTTTGCCCTGTTTCCCAAGCAGGTAAAAGCAGCTAAGCTGTTCTATAGATGGAAATCAGAGGAAACACATTTTTGTATCGCAGGGAGACCAGTGGGTTAACCCCATCTGACCAGCTCCCTTAGAACCTGGTCTATATGTATAATCTCAGAAGAGAGGGACCTTCCCAGATAATCATGGAGGTTTGATGGCCAGATTTATTTGAGTATGTTCAAACAGGGGGGGCGCTGGTGTGAATAATTCAGGATAAATGAGGAGAAAATCTCTTGATATAAAGGGTTGGGTTGGTCGAGCTCTCCTTGTACACAAAGTCTTTCTCCAGTTCAGTAACAGCCTGAGGGTAGAGAGACAGCAGGGGCCCGACTGTTTGATACTAGTATATTAAAGAACAAAGCAGCAATCACATGTACGGATTCAGATTCAGTCATGCCTGGAAGTGCTGATGGACGGCAGGAAGATTAGCGAAGGCTTTGTGGTCCATCGCTAGTCTGCTTTCCATCTTCATCAGCTATCGCTTGCTTGCAGTCCCTTGGCAACGCTGGACATTGTTGTATATTGCACATCTCTAATAAGAACGTTCTCACAGGATTTAGATTTGAATAGCTTTTCCGATCTTAGCTCCTCACAATGTTTTGTGATGCACCCTAGAGACTTTGCTAATGCTAAGTCGCTAACCCTAAGTCGCTGCATGCTGCATGTTCGTGATGCTGTGTCCTTCACTAGCACGTCGCTAAATGTAACCAGCATCATGTGTGGATTCAGCTTGCGCTTTGGGATTCGGGGGTCTTCTGATGCATGACTGGGTATTGCGAGGAGTGGCAGCTGATTAAACTGCCTGCCCCGGGGGGGCGGCTGCTATGTTTTGACCCAGCGTGCATTGCGGCTGGATGCCAAGAACACCGTCCGGCGCTATGTGTCGGATCTAGGCGGCTCATTTCAGCTGAGAGGGCCGAACCAGCCCCGATCTCTGACCCGATTCGGCACCCCTGGTGTTGCCGCATATGTGGGCTGGTTTCCTGTCAAACGCTCGTTACCCCTGCAATGAGGTTCTCTGTCGCAAGTTAATTTATGAACCCTCGAAGCAAACACAGTCAGAGAAATTGCCTGGGTGCTTTTTTAAGCCCTTAGGAAAAGAGAGTGAACCCGACCGCTGTTCCCTAACTTTGCGCTTAGAGACCAAAATTCCCCTGACTGTCAATTACGGCCTCTGCTGATACCTGGGAGGTTTTTACTCAAGAGCCTTCCGCCAGCAAGCTTAGTCCGAATGGCCGTGCCATCGGCCAAAGAGGGCAGGGAATCGGACATACACAAAAGCATCTGATGCATTATTCATTTGTGGGCCAAGCAGAAGCTCATTAAACCAAGCAACGGTGAGAACGTCTTGTTTTGCATGGGTGCGGAAAAGCTGGGACGCACAAATTCCTCATCTTGGAGAAAGCAAAAAATTTTCCTATCAGTCACGTGGAGAATGGAGCAAAAAAGTAAGCAGGTGTACATGTTGTGGGGTTTTTGTGGCTAACTGGGCTGGTAACAGTTATTTGACAGGGAATGAGAGGTGGAGGCATCTGAGAGTGACATAGACCAGAAGGGGGAACCATTTGAGTGTGACACTTAACAGTGACTATGAGGAGGAGTCGTTTGAGGGTGGCACAGAACAGAAGGAGGAACTGTTTGAGTGTAACACTGAAGAGCGTACAAGAGGTGGAGGCATCTGAGGGTGAAGCAGAGCAGAAGGGGAACCATTTGAGTGTAACACAGAAGAATATACAAGAGGTGTGGTATCTGAATTCAGGTGTCCTTCGTAGGATGCAGGCTACATAGCCTTTGTAGACTGTGTCCTTTGAAGGGTCTCACAATGAATGTTGGGATCTTGGCAAATGAACACATTTCTAGAATGCATGTGACGGAGCCTTCGAAACGTGACGGCCTTGTCATGCCACTGTGACATATTCAGTCTTCGATTGCAGCCTTAAAAGGATGAAAAGGATGCAGCCCCTGAATTTCGACACAGCCATGGAGGCATTTGAGGGTGACGCAGAGCAGAAGGGGAATCATTTGAGTGTAGCACTGGAGAGTATACAAGAGGTGGAAGCATTTAAGGATGACGCAGAGCAGAAGGGAGGAAACTTTTTGAACGTGACACAACACAGGAAGACAGGGAGTGATCGGAAGCTTTGAAATAAAAGAAGAGAGGGGGCTTGTGGCAGAGTGATTCAAGACAGATTTTAAAATTCACCTCACAAATCCTGAGTTTGTCATCTCTGCATTTCTCTCACAAACGCATCAAGAAGCCAAATATGAGATTTTCGTTTTCACACCCCATTTATGAAGCTGCATCGCCCCCATCTCCTCCATCATTGCTGTAAAACCCATTCCCTTCCCCTGTTTTTCTTTTGACTGCTAGAACAGTGTTTGGATGTTGTTCATCATATATTGACCCCTGTAGCACTAGTTTTTCTATATGATTTCTTGCAGAGTTCTCTCCCACTGCACATGGTCACTATAACAGTGCTTTTTCCTTTCTGCAGCACAGTCCTGACTGCACTCCATAATGACTGATCCACCTGGACTGTAGCTACAATAAAATGTGCTAATAGTCTTTTAATATGCATGTGAGGAGATGCTCTCTCTCTGGAGTGATACTCTGTCCCAGGAAGTGCTTAGCAAGCTGCCGGGCTTTAAGATGAGCAGCCTCGGAGAGTGAAGGTGACCGTTATCCTTCCCCGGACTCGCCCACATGGCAGCAGAGCCGAGAGGCTGGGGGGGGCATCAAGTCCCAGCTGCCCCAGCACTGCCGGCAGGGATGATACCCCGTCTTCTGTTTGTCAACAGCTGTTGCCATTTAACAAGCATCCGCCAGACATTCCTGCACGGCAGAAGCACGCCTGTATATGCGGCGGGG
>JAODJW010000043.1:2035848-2049845 GCA_026777045.1 Hyperopisus bebe
AGATTCATGAAGGCGACTCTTTGTTTGCTTGTTAAGATAAGATATCCTGTCCTTTTCATTATGTAAATAACCTGGCTAAGAGTAAGAGATTTATTAAGAAAAGCATGGGGGAAGTGCAGAGCTTCAGGTCAAATCCCGAAAACAGCAGCAGAAGCTGGAGGGTGTGCTTCCAGAGTGAGCGTAAGCAGACATGCCTGAAGGTGAAGCTGGAATGCGTGTGGGAAGCACCCCGTCGCTTTGCATCGCGTCAGGTAGCCATGTTCGCTGCGAATAGGCGCGTCCGGTGGCCTGCGGTCAGCATCTTCCTCCTGCTCTGCCAGCCATCTACCTGTCAGCATCGCTGTTCCTTCCCAGTGTCACCTTTTACCCACCTGTAGCACGGTGTTCTAACACTTCTGTCAGTCCACTCCTCCACGGCCTTGTTTTGCTAATTTTTTCTTTTGCTGACAGTTGTACCCTTTGGACCACAGACACATCCTAAATTAAGCTGAATTCAAATGATTCTGTGGTGTTCTGACACCATGTTGAGTACAGGTATGTCCATATCGGCGCTGTGGCATGCAGGCTGTCCGGTGTGATTGTAGTGGATCCGGGCATATATACGCACACCCACAGTGCCGGGCGGGAGGAGACAACCGGGTTGAACTACTCTCAGCCTATTAATATTCAGAGTGAACCGAGGTAATATTCTGCTCTGGCCGATTTCCAAGAAGCAAGACATTTTGCATACATCGCTTCTTATAAAAGATAATCCATTTTATGAGTTTAATAAAATTTCATAAAGATGTACAAAGAATTTTAAATGGATGCCAATCACATTAATGGAGGGGGGCAGCGAGGTTGCAGTGCTGAGAGTGGCTGCTGAAGGAGGAGAGCCTTCTGTGGTGTGTTTTATAAATATAACACCTGGCAACAGCTCCAACTCATGAATGTAATGTACGAAGGCTTGGGACCAGCAATGCTGGTCATCTTCATAACTGGGGGGAGGAGGGTTTGAAATGCCCAGTCTGGCCTTGTTGAGGGTGAGGGTCAGGTTGGGGGGGGTTCCTCAAAGACAAGGTCTTATTTGACCCATCATATTGTTCCATTTTTGGGGGAGGGGAGTTTTGCTTTTCTGTTACTTACAGCCCGTGGACAGGGTCTCTCTGGCATTTCCCCGTGGTTCAGACGTCAGCCGAGGTGACTGGCCACTGCCCCCACCCCCCATTTGCCCAGTTCACGGCTTCCTGACTATATTTAGTCAATTTATGAATATGTAGTAGTTCTGAAGGTAATTCAGCCAGACATGCCACTGTCCAGCCAAATAACGTCATGGTCATTAATGGAAGAAGAGGGCTCCATGCTGACAGAGGGGAATTTGGAGTACCCGCTGCCAGTCTACACGGCTGCTCGTCCAGCCACACGCGTGGAGATACTGCGGCTGACCTACATACTGCTCCGCACCCCTCTAAGATGACTGCTCTCACACATTAGCACAGCAGTAGTTTTATTTGTTCTGTCTTGTGACCACAGAGATACGGGTTTTTAAGGTGGATCGACATCAAAGCAAATAAAGAAGCATTTGTTGCAATTTGACACATTTAAATGGGGCAAAAAATGACCTAGATGTACGTAATCCTGTTCTAAGTCCATAAAAATTTATGTCCTAAAGATGCATTTAATTATTCCTCCATTGTCCTAGAAAATCACCTGTATAAACTGATCCCTTGTTAACTTTTCATTGCTCTCCAAGGGGTCACATAGGTGTCGGACTCTTCCCTGAGAGTCATGAATCAGGATTTGCTTGTGCACCAGCATTCAAATTGCATGCTGTTACACTCAGAGCTTTTTGCACATTGTTTGCTTTTCTTAAGCGTTAGATGCTCACTCAGTGAGTCAGCTGTCCGAAAGACTACAGTGATGCCAGCGGTTGACATCTGGGTCCCGCATGACTGATTCCTTTGTCGTAATGTAACCGCCTTGGATGTCCAAGGTAAACAGTCACCCAGGACATGTTTGATACCCTGAGCTGGGTCCAACTGTCACTTCACGGGAGGGGGTGCAAAGATCATGGTGATTCCTGACGCAGAGCCCAAGTCGAGGTCTTCTATTGGTCAACTGACGCATGGTTTTTGTGCTTGAGGGACCTTCCAGGAGGTGACTGGACTTCTCATGCCACTCGTGGCCGCCAAAGCCCATTCTGTCAGTCATCCATGAACTGTCAAGGAAAAAGCAGAACAGGCCACATGAAGCCCATGTCTTCCCAGAGTATAACCACCAGGCTCTGGAAGGGGCTCTTTCTATGACCGTCCGGGAATATGTTTAGATTGACAGCTGCATCCCTGTTGAGTGTGCATGTGAGCACAATATTGAAATCATTTCATATAGATGTCCTGGAGATTATTGCATATATCCAAATCCACATGGTCGATAATGCTATGACTAAAAGCCTATGTGCTTCTGGGCTGTAACACAGAGGAAGGGGACACAGAATGGTATTGAACGTGTTGAAAATCCGTGTGGGAACAGAAAGGACGACCTGGCTCATACTCTTGCTGCCAACCACTGTCCCCCACTGATCTCCCATCAGTAGGACCAAGGTTATAGAGCAGACTCTATTTTTCTGCTATGCTGGGTACTGTTCAGAGATCAGTGTTTATGAGGGGGGAACTGGGGTGATGTGGTGGAGTTTTTAGATCGTGACCCAGAAAATTCCCCCGTTGTCTGTCTGGGCCGCAGCCCCTCCGAGGCCAGCCTCGCTTCCCGGCAAATGTCAGTCACACCACCCAGGCAGAACCCCCCCCCGATTCTGCAGGGCCGCCGTGAGCCGTGACGAGTCATCTTGTCAGGAAAACAGGCTCTCGACACGCCGGCTGAAAGGTCTCTTTACTGACAGGTACAGGCCGTTTGTTTTTTTTTTTCCCAGTGAACTTGCATCCCTTCACATTAGCTTGATTACAGCGCTCCTGTGATGAAGGAAAGGCTGCCTTGTGAATCCTAATTAATTCAGGCCTCCCTCCTGCTCTGGCATCATTACAGGAAGAAAGGACAAGGCGAGACAATGGCATTTGAGCTCCGTTACCACCATTGTAATTAGGATTCACCTTTAGCTGGAACAGTAGTAGCTTCTTTTGCCTGTGATTTTCTGTGTAGCGCGAGGACAGTGCCGGTCCAGGAGCTGTGGTGGCGCCATGGATTCGATCCGCCTTTGCACAGGCGGTTTTGTGCCACATGACAATGCAGTGGTGGGTCAAGACTGGACTGACCCCAACATCTCCTGGTTCTGTATTCAAAGTGCAGCGATCCATCATGGTTTCTACAGCTATCCTTTGAAATAACTAATGCAGCACTTAATGTTGGGTAGTGATCAAACCTCTGCGATCATGAAGGAGTCTTCTGCATAGGCCTGTGTCCCGGATGTGCTTAAGGGCTGGTGGTGAATCTTCTAGGGGTGTCACGGTACCCAAAATTCATGATGAGGTACACACCTCAGTTTCGAGTTGCCGGTTTTGTGCAGTTTTGGTACAGCAAGGCAAACAGAATCTGTTTTGGAATCGCATATTATGAAATAAATATCAACATAAAATTATATTAATACGAACACCATTAGAAACAGTTGTAAATGAGAGGCAGTGCCCTGTCGACGTGTCTGAACAACAAAATCTGACACATTTGCACATTGCAAAAAATTAAAATTTGCAAAATTTAAAAATCAAAAATATATCATCACCAATATATCATCATTATTGTCACAATAAACTAAATCCCATGTTCTCTATTACTGATTATGGTCATATATAAACACTCCTATAGGCTATGGCCTACTATTTTTTAGTCCGGTCTGAACTGGCTGGCAGAAACACCTTAAATGCTGAAGACTAGCTTGCAGAGGCTGTTTCGCTCTTGCTCTGGTCTTACTATATGCAGATGATCGTCTCAAATGAATTAGTGCATTGGATGTGTTTCCAGCAGCGTATCCAAGTTCAGTTTTCTGGAGCCAAAAGACAGTGTTAGTCTCATGAAGTACATTCTCTTCGATGTTGGTGTAATCTATTGGGTAACTGAAATGTTCCCAAACTGCCGATTATGACTGTAACCAGCATTAGCCATAACCAACTCACAGCCACAATTAGCATAATGTTTTCTGTGTTGAACACCTACTTGTGAATTTAGGTTCCGTCCATGACAATAAATGTATTAATTTGTTTTATTGTGCATACCAAACCAAAACAAATGTACCGTTACAGACCTAGTATCTTCGTATTCGTTATTCATAAGCCAGTGGTGAAACTGCCCTTTTAAGAATCTTAGCCTTTTAAATCTTTAAGTTAATATTTTCTGTTGCTTATTTATTGCCTTTATTTCCCACATTTACAGGATAACAGATGAAGAGCAAAAGAAGCCTCTTCAGCTTTTTATTATGTGCAGAACAGGCCTGCATGAATAACATGCATTTGGCTCCATTACCACTGCGAAACTGAAGCATGACATCCGTTTTTAAGCACTTAAGAAAATATAATATGCTAGAACATTCAAAATAAAAAGCAGAATGAAACCAAAAATCCAATGAGAGAGCTTCCAATGAGAGCTATCCCATCATCCCAGGCAGACGGTATCTCTGAGCTGTAAGGCATTGTCACATGACTTCAGCTGATCACGGCCGTGTAATTAAGGACTGAGTAGAATAGCCCTTTCAGACTCTTTCCGTGTTATCAGTCCAAAGTCATTCAAACTGCTGATGGAGACACACAGCACGATAAAGGGACCAATCAAGTTTTTATTAAATATTGTGTGGGGAAAGTACTCTTCTGTATTAAAAAAAAGCATAAATATATACATGGTATAAAAAGCTAATATATAAGCTAGGTTTTGAAAGCAAATCTAATTTTGAGACTATTTCATTTTCATATGACCATGTGCACCTTGGAGGAAATGTTATTCACAGTTAATAAGATGAAGAAGCAGGTCAGGTATGAATGTTTCCATTTTAAAATGTGATTAACGTGTAATGTGAAGCAACCTTGTTTTCTTTTTTAGATTTAAACAGCCCAGTGAAAGGTTTTTGACTTTACCCTGGCTGGCGGACAAACAGTTTTTTTGTAGATTTTTTTCCCTGTGTGTATTGGTAGCCCTTTTGGGAATGTTCTGTGGGATAATATCTCAGTATAACTATGGTTAAATCCTGACCTCATTTTGAGTTATTCCATCTACTCTGTGTGTTTCCCAGCTTTTAAATGTGGATTACTCGCGGAAGTATTCTGGTAGATTTTCCAAATGTGCAGACAATTCAGAGACAGTCGAACAGGATGTACCTGCTGAGGTTTGTCAGCGCTCATATTTTCATGCTTGTTTAGCTGGTGAGCACAGGGTGAATCGGGATTATTAGGACCAACAATTTGTTCAGAATAATAGAGAAAACGTACCATTTTGGGCCTGGCTGGCTCTTTTCTGATATCTGAGATGACTTAGAAAGCAGATAAGGAAGTTCTCCAGTGTCAGCAGGGACAAGCTTAGGGTTAGGTTTCCTAGATGTGCAGGGATGTCCCGGTATGATTATTACTTGCAGGACAATAGTTCAAGGGCCCCACGAGACTGCTTCCAGTTGGAAGTGGGGGCTGTTTACTAGCTCAGGTCTGGAAACTTTCACTTGCTATTTGTATAGTATAGGTGCATAAGAATTCTTGGATTTTCACATGTCCCTTCTTGCTCTCAATGAGACAGTCATACAGGTGAGAGCAAAACCATTTTATCTGGTACCTCTGTGCCAGCTTTTGAAGTTAAGGGTCTTGCTCAAGTGCCTAGTGATACGGTTACTCTGCCAACCGTAAGACACAAATGGCAACCTTCTTGACAAGTCCACATATTGCTAACCTGCATATCCGATTGGGACACCAGTTTTAGGATGTTCAGATCGCGCCACAGTATGTGTTGGAATTTCTAAGGCAAAACGTTACTGACCGTGTCCAAGGTGACAACTGTACCATTTTATTGTCTTGTTAACACCAGTGGCAGAGGAAGGAAAGACCTCTGCAATGCTTAGCCATGTGAAGAAGGGTTTCGCCTCCTAATGTGCGGCCTTATTTCCCACGGAGAGCTGCTTTCCGCATGATTTTTCCTCTCAGTTTCAAAGCCATTGGTTCTTGAACTTAATAGACTTGGAAACCTTGACACGCGTCTCCAAAGGCTCATATTAAATCCAAGATGTCAAGCGGGAGACCCAAACTGCCACGCTAACATCAATTCTCTCCATAAGAGGAAGGTTCTTGTCTCTCGCTGTCAATAAAATATGACCTTGTGAAGGATATTGTGACCTTTTAGGGCCATTTGAAACATTCCTGGGAACCAACATTTAGGAAACAACCTCTGCTGAGCAAAGCAGCCACACATGCCGTAAACAGCATCCTTGTTTTGTATATGTGGGGTTCTGTATTGCAGTGTTTTGTATAGACAAAGAGCACAATAATATACACTGCAGTCACTTTAATTTTACTCCTAGTGATTTTTCATTATTAGCTATAATTAACTTACTGTGACCTTCACCAGGATAAGTGGTTCAGAAAATTGATGGAAGGACAGATAAATAGCATAATATTTCTGCACATTCCTCTAAGTATGAAGGCTGTTCATGGTCTTTTCTTGTTGCATGTAAAAGCTGGATTTAAAGGATCGTCTTTTGCTTTAAGAGACTAGCTGAAATCGTCAGGTCTGAGAACTCCGTACCTTTTAAAATGACCACTATCGCATGTAAATATGTATGGAAGCCCGTTTCCGCCACCGTGGGAAAAAAAATATGTCGAAATTTCAGATGTCTCATTATTTCGAGATATCTCGAAATTTCTACTTAATATTTTGAAATAACAAGATAACTAAGTCGAAATTTCAACTTGGTTATCTCGAGATATTAAGTCAGAATTTCAAGATAGTTATCTCGTTAATTTGAGATCTCAAAATTTCAACTTAGTTATTCATTATTCATTATAATACTCATTATTTCAAGATAAGTTGTAATTTCAAGATATCTCGAAATAACAAGATAACAAAGTTGAAATTTCAAGATCTCAAAATTCAACCTAGTACTTATTTCGAGACCTTGAAATTTCAACTTTAGTACTTGTTATTTCGAGATATTAAGTTGAAATTTCAAGGTCTCGAAATAACAAGTACTAGGTTGAATTTCGAGATCTTGAAATTTCAACTTAGTTATCTCGTTATTCTGATCTCTCGAAATTTCCACTTGGTTCTCATTATTTCAAGATAAGTTGAAATTTTGTGTTATCTTGTTATTTCGAGATCTTGAAAATTTCAAATTAGTACTCATTTCAAGATATTAAGTTGAAATTTCGAGTTCTCGTTATTTCAAGATATTGTCGAAATTTCAAGATAGTTATCTCGCTATTTTGAGATCTCGAAATTTCAACTTAGTTCTCATTATTTCATAAGTTGGAATGTTAAGATAATTATCTCGTTATTTCGAGATATTAAGTTGAAGTTTCAAGGTCTCGAAATAATTTTTGATAATTTTGAATTTTGAGATGTTATGTTATTTCAACTTGGTTCTCATTATTTCAAGAAATTAAGTTGAAGTTTCGAGAGTTATCTCGTTATTTTGAGATCTTGAAAATTTCAAATTAGTTCTCATTTCAAGATAAAGTCGAAATTTCGAGATAGTTCTCACTATTTTGAGATCTCGAAATTTCAACTTTGTTCTCATTATTTCAAGATAGTTATCATTTCGAGATATTAAGTTGAAATTTCGAGGTCTCAAAATAAGAACTAGGTTAAATTTCGAGATCTCGTTATTTTGAGATCTCGAAATTTCAACAATATCTCGAAATAATGAGATTTAAGTAAAAATTTTGAAAGTTCTCATTATTTCGAGACTTAACGTCTCAAAATAACGAGAAGTCAAAATTTCGACTTAGATATCTCGAAATGAGAACTGTCAATTTTGACTTCTCGTTATTTCGAGAAATCGTTGAAATTTCAAGGTCTCAAAATAAGAACTAGGTTGAATTTCGAGATCTCGTTATTTTGAGATCTCGAAATTTCAACAATATCTCGAAATAATGAGATCTAAGTAAAAATTTTAAAAGATGTCATTATTTCGAGACTTAATGTCTCAAAATAACGAGAAGTCAAAATTTCGACTTAGATATCTCGAAATGAGAACTGTCGAAATTTTGAGTTCTCGTTATTTCGAGAAATCGTTGAAATTTCGAGGTCTCAAAATAAGAACTAGGTTGAAATTCGAGATATCTCGTTATTTTGAGATCTCGAAATTTCAACGATTTCTCGAAATAACGAGAAGTCAAAATTTCGACAGTTCTCATTTCGAGATATCTAAGTCGAAATTTTGACTTCTCGTTATTTTGAGACATTAGGTCGTAATTGAGAGTTCTCGAAATAATGAGAACTTTCAAAATTTTTACTTAGATCTCATTATTTCGAGATATTGTTGAAATTTCGAGATCTCAAAATAACGAGATCTCGAAATTTAACCTAGTTCTCCTTATTTCAAGACCTCGAAATTTCAACTTAATATCTCAAAATAACTATCTTGAAATGATGGTAACCAAGTTGAAAATTCAATATCTTGAAATAACAAGATAACATCTCAAAATTCAAAATTATCAAAAATTATTTTGAGACCTTGAAGCTTCAACTTAGTTATCTCGTTATTTCGAGATATTATCTTAACATTCCAATTTATCATGAAATAATGAGAACTAAGTTGAAATTTCGAGATCTCGAAATTTCGACAATATCTTGAAATAACGAGATCTAAGTAAAAATTTTGAGAGTTCTCATTATTTTGAGAACTCTCAATTATGACTTAATGTCTCAAAATAACGAGAAGTCAAAATTTTGACAGTTCTCATTTCGAGATATCTAAGTCGAAATTTTGACTTCTCGTTATTTTGACATATTAAGTCAAAATTTCGAAAGGAAAAATAGATGTCACCCAACCACTGAAGAATTAGACACAGCTTTATTCAGTAATTCATTCGATCAGCAAGTACTCAGCACAATTTACATTTACAGGATTTAGCAGATGCTCTTATCCAGAGCGACATCCAACAGTGCTTGGTATACCACAACTATACATCAAACTGTTAAGCTAACTTAAAGTCAGTTCTCCAAATCAGTCTTTTCCAGGAAAGCTGTTTAACACATGCGCACGTGACTGCAAGTTTCTCATTATTTTGAAATAACAAAGTTGAAGTTTTTAAATACTAAGTCAAAATTTGAAGATAGTTATCTTAGTTAAGTCGAAATTTCAAGATATCTCAAAATAAAGTTGAAATTTAGAGAGTTTTCTCTATTTAGCGATATTAAGCCGAAATTTCGAGATAGTTATCTCATTATTTCGAGATATTAAGTCGAAAGTTCAAGATAACTGAGTTGAAATTTCGACTTAAATTATATATATTTTTTCTATGGTGGCGAAAATGGGCTTCCATAAATATGGGATATTCTGTATCAACATTTTAGAATTTGGACATTTATTTGAAGAAAGCCTTCAGCACTGAGAAATAAGGGAATTTAGCCCACAATTAGAATTGGGTGATCGAACAGAATGTCCCCTCCATGGTCTGGAGAAAATAGCAATGAATTCATTTAAATTAATAGCTAGATATCAGCAATAATCCTAAGGTTGGTTTCCTCTGTGTTAATATGTAAAACACCATAATTAGAGGCCATATTCCCGATTAGCTGAAGACCATGCAGAAGCTGTAATTAGTTGATTCAGTAACCCAGCTGTGATTAGCAAAATCTGACCAACCAGTTTTTTCTGCTCATCGCATGTTAATCAGCTTTCTGACAGCAGTGTGGTTTAAGCTACATAATACAGTCACAATGGATCTTGTGAAAGAGGAAAGTCAGTTGAGATTTCCATTTGTCTGCTTTCTGTGAGTGCTGGAAGATAGATACTTTCTGCAAGTGTGCTTGCTAAGCACGATCACCATGGAAAGGCCACTGTTGCTTTTCAGGTATAGGTTTGCTGTCCTGAAGCTAGCTTTCCTTTCACTGTTGCTTTTCAGGCATAGGTTTGCTGTCCTGAAGCTAGCTTTCCTTTCACTGTTGCTTTTCAGGCATAGGTTTGCTGTCCTGTAGCTAAGTTTGCTGTCCTGAAGCTAGCTTTCCTTTCACTGTTGCCAATGATCCTGTCATTGGGTCTTAATTTGATTCTGATTTCAGTGTTTCCCCTAGGATTACAGCTTTGGGGGAGGGTGGTGGGGGGGCAGACAGACACCGACAGGATTCATGGTGTTCATGTGTTTCTTTTAATGACAGGAGTCAAAAAAACGCAGATATTTTTGGCTGCTTTTCAGGTGGTTGTCGCAACATGTTTTCAGACGTGCACGCTCTGTCCGCTGGTGTTGGGTCCCCTCTAATGTAATGGTAGGGGAAACATTGAATTTATTATATTGTTGTCAGACTCTAGTTGTGTCTAAGACCTGTAGTGTCATGGGTATATAGGATTCGGCGATACCATGATATTTTCAAAGATTTATCACAATACGCTAAAATTCATAAGTAGAAAACTGTAAAATCTGACAGGTGGTTTTGGGTCTTTCTGATTATGACCAAATTGTTTTACTAATGACATGTATATTGATGAATTACAACAACAGACTCATACCTTGATGGAATTTGTGTAAAAATGGTACATGACTGTGAATTATACAAGAAAACAACCATTTATGCTATATCACATTGCTCACAATATTCAAATTGATTACAATATGAATGTTCATAATGACGATACAATATTTCATTGATATTCCACCCAGACCTATCTGTATATACCAGGGTGGGGGCCCTCCACCGCCACCTACTGGCTGTGCATAGTTAATATTTGACACGCGAAAGTGAAGAGATGTAGCACTGTCATACCCAAGAAAACAGTCAGAAACAGACTTTTTAACGTCATCCTTAATGTGCCGACTGATTCCTCATTATCCCAATAAGTGGCATAGCTGACGGTTGTTTCACTCAAAAACAAAAACATTTACCTATTGGTACAAGCAAAATGCCTAATCGGCATAGATTTCAGTCAGTTTTAAGTGGACCTTGCGGTGAACAGTCATTTTCAGAAGGAGGAATCAATGTGCAGTTTCTCAACAAGCCTTGAGCTATCAAATGTCAGAAATGTGAGATCAAAGTTAACTGTGACATAATCATTCTAAGTTGTTTCAAAACATCTTAATCTCTGCATTTTAAACTGAGTTGCATCGGTTTATTACTATAGTCAGTGCCCAGATTTGAAAATATTTTGATCTCTGTGATGAAGGGGGTGAATTCCTGTAACCATTTATCCTTTTCTGAATTCAGATTTGGGAAAACCATGAATTACTGCTAATAATCTGTGTGTGTGTGTGTGTATACATGTGAATAGTGAAGTAATAGCCTGTATCACAGTGACATCTACCCTCCCTGGCCATAAGAGGTCACCACTGTTTCACTACCAAATTCATCTTTTGGAGTTGAAGAACCAGTAAGTGGCGACGACATTTAGGATGAGGGGTGTTTGTGGTGATATTGAGGAGTGAAAAGGCATAGAGAACAAGATTGGTTTTTAAGAATAGTTACATAAAATACTGTGGGTAAAAATTATTTTTTAACTGTGGGGTACATAAGAAATTACTCAGACTGCTTCTGTAGTAATGTCATGACATAGCAGTGGTCCAACACAACTGGTTCCTGTACCACTGACAATGATACTGTCTGTTGTCCCTGCATCAGACATCCTTTTGCAGCATTTTAACAGTGATTTTTCTATCACATCAACTGTAAACTGTGGTTATCTGTTGAAACTTTCAATATATAAGATATAGGTTCTGTCACTTATGACTGGCAGATCTATCTGAGAAACAAAGACAGTGTTGCCCCAGCCTACAGAGAGGTGTCTTGGCAGATTGTTTAGATGCAGGAAAGAAAGGGTTCCTTTTACTGTCGTTTTCAGCAAGATGTTTCCAGGGGAAACTGTTTTGGCAACGTAGCTGAGAACAAAGTCACCCCACTGTAATATTTTCCACAATATGTGTGTTGGCGGGGCACAGGCCACATCAGGCGGACTCTGCAAATGTGTCATCTGACACTTCTGTTGCCACCATGTCCCAGATGTTTGCCTTACCTTTTGACACCTACGTAGGAACTGGGTGCGACTATTGCTCACATCGCAGGATTCCCAGTAAATTATAATAATTGGCAAGTATGATTCACAGTACTGAATTAATACATAATTGCAGGCACATGTAGTTTGTATTTCTTTGTCAAAATTGTGCATAATTGTGTGTGTGTGCGTGTGTGTGAGTTAAAAATAAGGCTTTCTTATGACCCTGCTGGGATTGTGCACGGCTGTCTCCTGACTTGAGTGAATTAGATCACAGATAACACTGCTAGGATCATCGGACAAATTTTCCGAAAGATAGGTCAGGAAGTGTGCCGCGCGGGTGATTATGGCTGCCTGTGCTCCATGCCACAAGCTGTGCGTGACGCCCTTGTTAGCTCCATTCGCGTCTTAGCATCTTTGCAGGCACTCTAGTGTGGGGAGAGGCGCTGGGTAAACACAGCTCCATCTGGAGGGCTGTCAAATCGGACTGGGGGCGCGTTTTCTAGGGGAGATGTTTCTTTCAGTTTTAATCAGGCCAAGCTCTCCCCAAATAAAGCTGGTTAGAGCAGAAAGCATTTCTGTACTTGTGGTTTGGGGCACTTGGCGTAGGGGTTAGCATGGAATCCTGGCCTGACAAGCAATGCTGTTATGTAGGACTCTGGCCCGGGAGCGGGTTCACCAGGATGCACACACAAACAGGAGTGTGTGTGTGTATGTGTGTGTGTGTGGTCCATCGGCACACACGCACACACAGGTGAACCTTGCAGTACACCCCCTGTAAGGGCATGGAACGGATGAAAGCACAAACGGATGAGGAGCATGCCCTGCTATAAATTTTACAGGAGGTCCCCACAGATTCCCTCTGTGTTATTTGACCTCTTCCAGGTAACTGACTCACCCCCTTATGGACCTTAAAATCTGCTTATGTATAACACTGAGGTCCGATCTCACTTCCTTCCCTGAATACGTGGACACACTCCACAGCTCTGGGGAAAGCATTACGATGGCACATAGTGATAACTCCTGGCATCAACAAGGAGGCAACAAAGCTAAAATTAACTACATGGATATGTGCTTCCGGTATCCTTTGTAGTTTTTGCCAAGGTAATCCATGAAACAGCACACGTTTTTGTTTCGACATGTACACATTTCCAGCGATTTTTAGGATTTGTGTTCCACAGAGATAAGGCGGGAACGTGCTACGCACTTTCAGCGAAACCATCTCGGGGCCCTGTTTTTTCAGTCCAAGGTTATTTGCATTGGTGCATGTGTCTGTGTGGGGGGGTCCATATCTGGCTCATTAAAAAGACAAGAAAAAAGCTTTAGGCAAACGTGGTAAACACATTGTACGCATTGCGCACACACACCCACACGTGAAGTGAACATTTCCTGAATTTCAGAAGTATTTACAGATTCGTGGTGCGGAGACATTTAATCGTGTCTGCAAAGCAAAATTAATCTTTGCAAGTGAGTTTTTAAACAAGTCTTTTTACATAGGCCTCTTAAGAATAGTGCCCGGTGTCCTGCTTTGTGAAGCAGCATCACTGTGAGGCTCTTACCCAAATGTAAATCTCCATTATCCTCCCTGCTCACTGCGCCAGTCTCATATGCTCAGCCTGGGGGCATGGCCCCGCCCCCCTGGGCCGACCCCGCCCAGCTGCTGTCACTGCCTCTGCGGTGCCTCTCCCGCTGGACTCGGTGCTGCTGCCGGCTTGGTCCACTTCCAGGTCCAGAGGACTCCAGAGACATCAGCAACTGCTGCAATTAACTCCATCCCGCACTGGGTGTAATTATAGCTCAAGAGCCGCTCCCTTGAGCATGGATCAGCTGCAGAATGCTGTTATACATTTGCGAGGCCTCTGCTCTTTCTTCTACACCATTTAGTCATCTTCACGTAGCC
>JAODJW010000043.1:2049855-2061163 GCA_026777045.1 Hyperopisus bebe
GCTGCAGAATGCTGATACATTTGGGAGGCCCCTGCCCTTTGTTCCCCCCCCCCCCCCCCCACCCGTTTCACTCAGTACTTGTCGTAATAGTTGTCATTTTCCTCTGGACTCAACCAGGAAAGAACAGAACATTACAGCGTGCAGGAGGCCATGATCTAGGAGGCGTCGCTGCTCCGAGGCACTACTCGTCTACTCTTGCTGCTCATTGTTCCTCCAGATATTGACTGTTAGATTGTCGGAGAAACCCTGACATGAGCCACGTCTCATTCAGCTGTCACGCAGTGGCCTTGGTGTCTGGGTCACATGGGTGTCTGGGGCATTTACGATATCTGGTCTGTGCCACCATTAAGCCCCTCGACCTCCACTTTGCTCTGCTCTCTTGCCTTAGGAGGGAAACCAAGCTAGTCCAGGCTAGAGGCAGTAAACATCATGTTGGCTCTGTTAACATAAGAACATAAGAAATTTACAAACGAGAGGGGGCCATTCGACCTATCTAGCTCATTTGGGGAGAACTTAACTAATAGCTCAGAGTTAAAATCTTATCTAGCTCTGATTTAAAGGAACCCAGGGTTTTAGCTTCCGCTACACTAGCAGGAAGACTATTCCATACTCTAACTACACGCTGTGTAAAGAAGTGCTTCCTGAAATTTGTTTTAAAATGTTCTTTTACATTTGTTTTAAAATGTTGTTTTGAGCCAGAAGTTATTGTCTATGTAAATGCCCCCAGTTAGCTTAGGATAATACTGCGGTAGGCCCAGAATGAAGCTCTGTGTTTAAGCTGATTTTTGCTTCATAGATGCATATAAATGAGAGCATTTCCACCTGAGACTGCAGCCTCACATGTCCCACACCCCCAGCGCTGGGTGAAAAACAGATGCACATTTATTTGAATGAAACAGCTGGGAGCAGAATGATATTTGACTGGTATTAGACGGAGTGTGTGGGTAGCTGATAACTGGGCCAGCTTTAGAAAGTGTCGTTTTGGTCCTGACGGCACGGGGATTTCGCGATCTCCTGCGAGGGGCAGATACAAGCACAGCCTCAGCACGGCCTGGAAGCTGCAGATACTGACGCGGCTCCCTGCGAAGCGAAAGGTCAGATGTGTGCTGGAATAATAAGCATGAGGCCCGGCTGGGGATCCGGTAGCTGGAATTAAAGCGGCTTGGGCCTGGATGTTCTCCACTTGTGTGGTAATTATTCAGCTCACGTGTGGAATGGGCGAAGGCTCCTCGACGTGCTCTAAACCGCACTGCTCTTTTCAGTCACTTCTTAAGGCTAAAACGAAGGTCAGTTTTTTCTTTTTTTTTTATAAGTCTTTTGTTCACATTCATAGAAAAAACTGGGCATGTCCACCCCACTCTTCCAGTCATGTACAGGATTTGCTTTCAAACAATCTTGATTGCAGGGAATGAAATGTATGACCACTGGGAGTTTAAATAGTGGCCATCAAATTCAGTCTAAAGCAGTGATGTTTATTACCCATCTCACTTAATCCGTTTTCTGCACGCCTCTCCCACACCGGCTGACCTTTTCCTGGGAAGCTCCTGAACCAGCGGATACCACAGAAGACTTTGTTTCGTGGGCCGTCCCTCGCGAGGTGCCGACTGCCAAATAGCGTGTTAGGGGAGCCGCGGAAATGTCAGATCGCTCCCGGAGGGACCCCTCGTCCGTACCCTGCCACATCGTGCTGGGTGCAGGGTAGACCAGCACACGTCGCACCCCGCCTTTTGGGTACGCCGGCAGTTTGTCAGTCGGAAGCAGGGCCGCATTCCTAAGCGGCTAAGTAACATGGGCTGTGCAACGAGGAATTATTTGGGGGGGGATCGACCGTGTGCTGAAATGCGAGCAGAGCAAACAGGAATGTGGGGAAGAGCGCTCTGCTCCGGAGGAAATGAGGGAAACGAAGAGGTTACCTGGGGAGAAGAGCCGCAGACCCCATGGAGTCACATTAAGTAGGAAGAAGAATGAGTATAATGATTAAAATACATTAGAAGCACACATCCAGCAGTTTCCCTCTTTCATGTGTCAGAGCTGAAGTAAATGCCTTTGATAGCAACAAGACGGCTTTCCCACGTAATTGTATTTGATCACGTTGTCACTCCCACAGGCTTTGTCATGCCCTGTGATTTCTATCCTTAAAACATTCAGAAAGCATTCCTAATGCCGACGCTTTTTTTTTTCGCCCCACATTCCCTTCCCCTTCAGAGTTCTGAAGTGAGCTCGGTTGGTAGAACAAAATCAGAAATCCCCACCCCCCCCCACCCCCCGATTTATCTGCTGAGGGAGATAAGTAAGAGCCCTTCCCCGCATTCTATTGCGTCGGCTCATAAATCGTGCCTGGGAGGGACCGGTGTCCCAATGCCCCCGGCCTCCTCACTCTGAGAAGGGTGCGAACCACCCCCCACCACCTCCCCTTCCTGCTCAACACTCAGTGCCGTAGCACCAGAAGCTAAAACGCAACACGTCGACATCAATGGCATGCTGCGCAAGGTGAGAGGTGGCGATTGTCAAGCACTCTGTTCTATGCATCCTGCCCTTGACCCAAAAATCAGGACGATCATTTGGCAGAGCTGTCAGGGCCTCTCAGTGTTTATGCATGTTTGAGCATCTATACCACAGATGGCCACAGTAGACAGAGGTCCTCTTTAGGACAAGACAGGGGGAAGGCTATACATCCATCCATCCATCCATCCATCCTTCTATCCATCCATTCATTTTCTGTAACCATTTATCCTACTTAGGGTCACAGGGGGTCCAGAGCCTATCCCGGAGGCTACAGACGCAAGGCAGGGAACAACCCAGGATGGGGTGCCAACCTATTGCAGGGCAGGGAAAGGCCATTTCTTTAATAATTGTAATTATTATTTATTGTTACACTGAAATGTTATTCTTTCCTGATCTACTGGGAGAGCGAAGGCCTCCGTAAGATATGACGTAAATATGTCAACTTTGTGTAGCATTTGAAAGAATCCAGGATCAGATAATATCAGATGTGTGTAATGAAGGGAATTTGCTGGGTGTGCAGAGTGTGAGGGAAGCGCATGTGACTGTGGTCATACACTGTGGTGATTTTGTCATGTGGTAAAAGGTCCATCTTGCCTGCCTGGAGACCCTACCAGACCATGTGACCAGGCCCCACACACCCCCTTCTGAAAACCCACCTCTTACTCGAGGCCATAGTTTGGCAAGACCTTTGTGTGTGTGTGCTTAGTTAATCTATAATCTTTTGCTGGAGAATGCCTCTTCGCTGCTACTGAATATAAGTCACTGTATGCTAACATGTCACATGATTTGCTCCCTCATCCCCCAAATTTTCAGAATTTTCCAAGCCAAAGTACAGGGCTGTGGGTTTGTGTCATGCTTGTTTGGGGTTCATTAAAACAGTGCTAACTGGAGAATTAATATGCACAGCACACTGTATCAAAAGCAGCTTCTGTAATGTGTTGTGCAGCTTCAATCAAGCACTGCTTATAAAAATGCAAGAAATTAATTCAATTCAGTGATAACACACCAGTGTGGAACAAAAGAAACTATTTATTTGGAATATGCATTACCAGTACAAATTAATAGACCGTAAAACCTACACCTTGTTAGTTTTTTTTGTCTTCTCCACAGAACACAAGTTTTAGGTTGGAATTAAAAAGACACTGTGTTTCCATTTGTATACCTTTTTACATATGCAGAGGTTAAAGGTTGGAACTGGGCCGGAGGCAGGCTCAGTGACTTCACACTCTGAAATCTTATAATAAAAAAAAACAACAAAAAGGAAGAAACATTCAAAAACACTGCAGTATTTTATTAAAGAACGAAAGACATGCAACAAAGAAAACATTTGATGTTTTACAAATTGCTCAGCTTTTTTTAATAGGTTTTTTGTTTTGTGTTTTTTTGCATTTAGTTTTTTTTTTGTTTTGTTTTTTTGTTTTTTTTGTTTTTTTTTCTGCAAAACCTGAAAGCGTCATTACATGAGGCTTTTAATAATACCGTGGTACTGGACAGGCAATGTGAAAAGAACATTTAAAAACGAGGGGCTGTGCCTCAGGGTCTCTGAGCAGACTGAGTTGCTGAAATAAAATTTACCCTTTCATCCTGCTGGGCTGGGCTGGGCCGGGCTGGGCCGGGTGGGGCAAGGCAAGGGTGGATAACTGAGCAACATAATCTCAAAGCGGGGTCTAATGGCTTCCACAAATACCGATCCTTCGGAACCCATGACATGAAAATGGAAAAAGGAGCCTGCCACTCCAAAACAATGACTGCAGCTAACGATGCTGCAGCTTCGCCGAACAATTAAAACATTCTAATTGTAAATACAGCTATTTAGAGATAAAAGATTCAATGGTACAAGTGTTTCCGGAGGACTTTTTCTCCGAGTGTATAATTTTACTGAATCCTACAGGATGCATTCAAATCTAAATGGCGTATAAAAATATATACATTTTTAGAACTGTCAATCATCAGCAGCAGTTGAGCGCTCTTCTCATTTTAGCTCTCAATAGCTGTATTTCAGCATGCCACCTGTAACGCCAGATGTCACTGCCCTTTCTCAGACTGTTTTGTGTGGGTTTTTTTCTGATGGGGATTTGGCTGTTAGAAATTAATTGCAGAAATAAAATGTTCACATCACCTTAACAAGACAGTATCCACTGTAATCATAGGTACATTTTGTTCGCACTTCACATATAAAGAAAATCCCCAGTGAATCTTGTCCCTAATGTGTCTCCCCATCCCCAATCTCTAAACTCCTGTAAAATATTTAGCTGCATTTTGTATGAAAATGGATACTGTCCCTTTCCAACAAAACAAACTCTAAACAAAGGTGCACATCTAAATTTATATAGAGCTTCTTGAGCAAGGTCACATATGAGTACAAGGGAAATGGAAACTCCTGTGCTGTAACAAAGCAAAAACAGAACATTAAAGATGAGATGTGTTGTCGCCCATAGCGTAAGGACTAACAAAAATACACCTACACATATTCTGAATTTCTGTGCTGTAAGCATGAATGCTTTTTGTCTTCTAAAAATGCTAATGAAATTGTGACTGCTTTTTGGTTCTGAAAATAACCAGAACATTCATAAATGTTTGTCAGCATTAAGATGACAGGAAGAGTGAGTTTGCAGGAACTCAAAGCTGCCAGTTAGGCTGGTGACAGACAGACTTTTTTGGGCCGATGTGGGATGGAGAGAGAGACGGGGCACCACATAGGAACACGTGGAAACGTTGGTAAACATAAAACGCAGTATAATCACAGGGGCAATGAAGCAGAACTAAAATGACAAATTTCACATTTTGGATTTCTTTGCGTAGCTGATGGAAATAACAGCAATGTCTATTGCATACTACATTTGCCACAGTTAGACAATGGTGTTTATGCTGGTTGACCTAATCTACTTCAGCTTCTGGGTCTTCTTTTCCTTTAAAAAAATAATTTGATAAGAGGCGTGTTTAATGGCACAGTTCTGGTATTACCTGAATGGGCAGAACTGGAATTAACTGTAGAAATGTCTAAATCATATTATCTTAATGACTTCCACATTATAAGTAGATTCTGCCAAGATGTGATTTAAAGCACTGAAAAACAAACTCAGTTACTGAGACTCTTGTCATATATAAATATACTTTAATTGGTGTTCAATTGAATTTTTGGACAAAACCATTTTTAATCATCTAGGGGATGTATCTGATTTATTATATACATATTTAGCACCAACGGTGTGGTGGGGGGGATACAGGGTTAATTTTAATCAATGACACAATAAACACACTATGTATTTAAATGATCATATTTCTGTAGAGCTTCAAAAAAAAATGTCAGAGTCCGACTCATTCTCTTATGCACTTACTACACTAAGTGTTTTGGTTAACAGCAGCATTTGGTTACGATGATACATCTTATGTGTAGTGTGTGAGTATGTGTCAAAATATTTTTGTGTAACTGCAGTGGATAGGTATAGCCTGCTCCGTTGCTGGGTTACTTGACTATCTGTGGCCTTTACAGTCTTGGGAACCCACTCAATTGTAATAATTGGAGGCTGAATCTGCTTAACAATAACAAAAGGAGTGAGTTTGCAGGGAAGCGTCTATTTGATGGCATGTTGCATCGATTGTTTTAGTGGCCCTGGGCTATCACCTCCTCGAAACATATGCATGTTAACCTTAAGCCAACTACACAAGACAGAAGAACATGAGTCATGAATTGAATGAAAAAACCATCACCAGACATACTAATTACACTGTATGCTGAAGCTACTATGAGTTCTTATGACATTTAAGGGCTGGGAGAGACATAGGACTCGTTCCCTTGGAGTTTTACGTTAGTCAGCTGTTCCTCCATTGTCATTGTGAACTTCTGCGAGTCTTTGTGTCACACCATCAGTGGTAAGCTCGTGCAAAATGGATCATCACTTCCAGTCCGTTTGCTCTCCAGCCTAACGGCAAATTGACACTCCGCTTTCCTTGTTTGGCTCTTTTCGGAATGAACAAAGTAAAGACTTTGACAGAAAGAACAGCTGGGGCTGAAGAATGTGGCCTAAGATAAATACAGGATGTCCTTTAGAGTCTAACCATCTGGAAGAACAATGGTGGTCGTCTACTTGTTTTGGGAAATGAAAGTCTATGGTTTTTGTACATTTTTATGTTGTTTTTCGCTGAGAGGTAGTGTGAAGCAATAGAAACAGGGGTTTGCTTTTACAAATTACGAAGGCTTTTTTTAAATAGTTGTAAGTAGTTATTTTATGACTAATAATTACAAGGAGTTAACCCGAATCTCACATTAAACTGTACAAATGTTGGATTTGGTGAAAAACTCATATTTTGATTTCCAGATATTTTAGAGTACCAGGTGTATCTACCCAGAGACCAGAGATATCAGTGCTGTCAGTTGCCTTTTTAATTTTTTTTTTTTTTTAAGGATTCCCTTCTAAGGGGAAACATAAAACCCTTTTTGTGTATTAACGGGCAGTTGACCTCCGTTCTGAATGGTGTTGCTGGAAAAGGCAGGCTCTGAAGTTGCTGTGGTGGGGTTGTGTGGCAGAGGGATGGATCAGTTGGAGGTGTCAGAGTGGACGCTCCCAGGGCCCTCTGTGGGCGAAGTCACTGATGAGGGGGTTGTGGCGTCCTGCCAGCCACCGTTTGCCTGTGGAGTGAAGTAGCACGTCAGCGTGGCGTGTAAGGTAAAAACCATGCCGCTATTTTCAGACTAAATAATTAAACACTGCCCATTTTGAGATCAAAACCAAAAAGAGATGTTCCGCACCTCTTTGAACGTGCAAGGCGAAGCAAGCCGAATTAAAAAGGCATTTAGCGGTGCTGTCAGAAAGTGATTTACATGAGAGACAATAAACACAAATTATAATATTGAGAATGTATCCAGTGCTCTCTGGGAAAAAAAAATCAAGACAGGCAATGGAAGAATCAATTATAGCAAATTATCACATTGGAGATTGGAATGAATATATAATGGGAGACATGGAAGCCATTTCAAATCCCTGCGACAGGCCTGCTAAAGAGCATTTGAGACATTAATAGCAATTTCCATGCCATCAGAAAGGGCTGAAAATGGTCTGTGGCAGGCTCTTATTTCAAAGCCTGTTATTTAAGATGGAGGCAGTCTGTAATCAAAAAAAGAGTGGAAAAAGAGGGGGGAAAAACTTTTTGAAATCTTCAGCGTTTGTGACACACTACGTCTATTTCGAGGCCATAATTATTGTTCTTAGACAGAGAATGAACAGTTCTCCACATAAATGCTTTGTGTGTTTGCTTGGTCATTACCAGCAACAGGGTGAGAGGAATTATAAGAACCGGCACTCTGCCAGTCTGTGACCCCCCCCCCCCCTTCCCACCTCCTCGAATGTCGCGTAAACAGGACAGTAACACCACAGTCTGTCCATTATAGTGGTGCTCATTCACATCCCCAGTTATCAAAAGAAAATCATATTCATATGTATCAGAAATACATATTCATTTAAGGAAGAGCCCTAACAGGGACGCTAGGGTGCTCTTTGAAAATGAACACTTGAAAATGCTCACCTCCCTAAATTTATCATCTTATATATGAAAAAATTTCAGGATTTTTTTTGATGGTTGCTCAAGCAGCTTGAATGGCTTAAGCCTAGTTCAGTCGTCCAGCATGGGTAACAATCTCTCAGGTCATTCAATTGACTGTAGTATTTCTGTACTTTATTGTATTTTATTTTCTTGATTGCTATAACCATGTTAAAAAATATTCGATTCATCCACCATTTTCTGTAACCACTTGTCCTATTCAGGGATCCAGGGACCCAGAGCCTACAGCTGCAAGGCAGGAAACAGCCCAGGATGGGCCACCAGTCCAACACAGGGTGCGTGCACGTACACACACAATATGGCAGCTCCAATTAATTGCAGGGGTGTGAGGCAATAGTGCTCCACCATACCACCCACGTATGATTCATTTAAATTAAAAATATGGCATGAAAAATATTGAAACACTTCAAGCAGCTACCATGCAAAAAGAACTTTTTGAAATAGCTTTCATTGTTCTTAACTTCACATTTTTACAAGGTGTTTCATTTGGTTAAATGAATCTGGGTGGTTTTTTTTTTTTTTTTTTTTTTTAACTAAAAAAAAAAAGTTAAATTTACCAAATGGTAAGAAAGGCAGCAGCATATAAGTGACACTGTGGTCTAGTGGTTTGCACTTTTGCCTCACATCACAGGGACCAGGGTTCAAGTCCCTGCCACGGATCCATGTGTGGAATTCACATATTCTTCCAGTGCAATTGTGGGGTTTCCTCCAGGTTGCCAAATTGCTTATATGCGTGAGTGTGCCATGTGATGGTTTGGCATGAATGAGACATTATTATCAACTGACTAGCCAGCTTCATGTAAGTTTTGCTGAAATGTAGTATATTTACAGTTACAGACTTTAGAATTAGAATAATTTAGTGATCAGTGTTAATGAAATGTGTCCTCTGCAGCAGAAGGCAGTACCTTGCTGGTCGGGGATTCGAACCTGCAACCTTTCAATGGCAAGTCCTCATCCCTAACCATTAGGCCACCACTGCTTAGTCTTGATAAACAACATTTTGCCAGGAACACGTTCTTAAAATGCATCACAAGATTAAAAGGCGATTGCATGAAAAACTGCCATTTTTAAATTTGACTCATGGCTAAGGAGCACCCTAAGGAGTGCATGTTCACTCTGGCCACTTTAAGGCTGTCGTCGCTTTGAGGTAAGCCACCCCACTCCCAGCCTACCCCAGGCCGCTGCAGCGGGGCGTGTGAGCACATGCTGCCAACACACAAGTGCTAATTAAAACATATCCTAGAAGTCGAATTTCAAAATGAACATTTCATATTCACAATTCTAAAGGGGACCCTAATACATTTTGTAATTATCAGCAATGGTTAGCATATTAATTATTTTTAAATAAATAAAATATTTTAATCATAAATCAATTTGTTTAATAGTAATTGAAATGTGATGTTTCAAATTATATAAATGCTTTTAATGAGTTGCACAATTTTTTATTTTTTCATGTGCGGAGGTGACTGTATAGCAGTTGCTTTCCGAAATAAGGGCTCAGCGCGTGTTAGCATTCAGTGTGGTCTGCAGCCGGACGGCTCTGGGGAGTCGGTCCTACGACCTCCGAGGGACAGCACTGCCTTGGAAAGCGTCCCGCTGCATACGCTTCAACTGCAACTGGGTGGGTTTCTTTTCATTACTAGGCGGACGCTAGCAGAGGACAGGCTCCGGGAACACGTCCTCGCATTGCGGCTTGCTGTCAGCGCCATTACGGTGGCGAATGTGTGATCTGACCAATGTGCTTGGATCGCTGTCCCGAATCTACACTCGGCTTCTCTTGTGACTGTCTTATCGATTTTCTTTCATACGACACAGCCTGTCGCTGCAAATTTCCATGGCAGCCTCAGCCGCCGGCATCCCCCAAAAAGCCACGCAGGGAGCGCCGTTGCTTTTCACTGGCTAGCAGATTTATTTTTAGGCGGGCCCAGCGCTCGATTCGGAACAGTCTGTTCGGAAGGCGCTCGGCCCTCCGATGGAAAACCCAAGCCCAGTACTCAGTGACAACCCGAACTAGTGGCTGTCCTAGGTGTCACCTGTTTTATGGATCCTCACAGCGGGGCGCCAGTGGCCGCAGGTGCCAACGCAAACGCTGATGGGCCCTGACAGGCTAAGACGCCAGCTGCCTGCGTGGAGCCAGCCCAGCACCGTGCCTCTCATGGACACTGCTCTGCCAGCGGCATGACCGATACATGGACAATCAGCTAGGTGACCGTGAAGCCAAGACGCGTCCTACTAAGTGGCATTCCGAGCCCTATGGCTTTGAAATAATTGGTAGGGGAAGGGAGTATTTAAAAAAAGAACCTATTTTTCTTACGTTGATGCCCTGTGGACTGTACATCTGGCTCGCTGCAAGTCCGTCACTGTATCCGCCTGTCTGACTGATAACATGGCGAAGGGTATCCACCTGAAACACAAGAAAACATAGACAAAGGCCAGTCAGGCAACGCTCTGCAGCATATAAAGACCAGAAGGCTGCTGCACACGCTGGAAAGGTCACCCAGCGATCAGCACAGAAACATCCAGGCACCAGTGCCATCCTATTTCAGCGTTACGGAAGACGAACTGAAAGCCACCGTGTAAAATGATGCACGACTGCTCTGCTGTAATCACACGGTCCCAGCAAAGCTCGTTAGCATGCATGAGAGACATTAAAATTTAGTTCTTCAAAAACAGATGCAAGGACATTTGAACTGCCAAAGGATCAGTCCAGTGGAACTCGAAGCTGACCCGCAGGCCGGTCGTTTGCATATTCATGAAACACCCCACAGCATCAGTTAAATCAGACTGAGGGGGAACGTAAACAAACATCGCTATGAGGGAAATAACGTGCCTCTCTTTGAGGAACAACACAGAAAAGTAGCTTACTGCAACATGTTGGCAAGGTCAAACGCCAGCAGCGGATAAGGGACCGTGACATCCAAGTCAGAAACACAGACACACGTTGAGCCGCTTCCAAAACTGTCTGTGGTCATTTATAATGAAGGTGACGATGGAGTAACAGGCTGGATCAGACAGCCATAATGATGTTTAAAATCAAAACCAGTACAACATCCAGTGCTGTTTAAAATGGCAAAACAGTGTAAGCAAAATGCCCCTGTGCAACACACAGCACTACAATACATTTCTACAAAATCAGACCGAACTCTGGGCCCCAGTTTCTGAATGAAACTGTAAATAATGCAGAACAGAACAACAGAAATTAGAGAAATACTAAATACTATATATATTATCTAATCAAATATTT
>JAODJW010000043.1:2108178-2122705 GCA_026777045.1 Hyperopisus bebe
GGGGGTTAGGGTACAAAAGTACGAAAGTAACTCCAGATCTCCTTCCGAATAAAAATGACTTTAGGTAAAATGGCCTCCTTTGGAAGAACTTCCTCCGTTTGGAAAGCAGCGGAGAAACAAACAAAGCAGGGAAGCCCCCTTCCGAAAGCCCCCCCCCAGCTCACGGCTGCCAGCGGCGGCTGTGTATCAGGGCCCCAGCAGTCAGGAAGAGCTCCAAGTCACTTTGTTCTCCGTGGCCATTCGAACTCTGGATGAACCCACAGAAAACGCCAGGGTGTAAAACACCCGGCACAAGTCTATCACTCCTCCGAGGACCTCGCGGAACAACAGAGGGGAGCAGAAAGCGGCCGAGCCGAAAGGGCCCCCACGTCCCGCAAACAGAGGTCGATTCATGGCGACTTGCAGGGGTGGAAACTTCAATGAAAGCGGCACAGCCAGGCCCCGGCATTAACGGCAGGCTGCGGTTAGACAGCACTTCACGGCAAAGGAATCTCGCCGAATTACACTTTGGGGCTAATTAGCTAGAAGGGATGACCTCGTTTACCTGGCCAATGTCCACCTCCATTTCACGCAATGAGCTGGAGCAGACGCAGACACTGCCCTTAAATACCGACAAATGGCCAAACGTCCTAGAGAGTATTCAAAGGAGAACAGTACAGAACAGCACGATAGGGGGAAAAAAATAATCAACTCCACGGCAACAGAAAGACAAGTTATTAGATTAATGACGTAAGGAGATCGAGTGAACGCCTTGGTGACACCCGCAGCATTCGCCGCCCCCCCGCCATCGCGGAAATTAGCACTGAAACACGCCTCGCAGTTCTGACAGAACCCACACAAGGCACACCTTGGCCCCGGCCGGCCCACGTCACTCCCCGTACACTGGAGATCACAGAAACTGAAGCTGACGAGATGCAGAGCCCATCGCACGGCTGCCCCTCCCCCCCCCTCCCCCATTACCCAAGACCTGGTTACGAAGGGGTCGCTCCTTGGGACACCGGGGGCAAACCAACCCTTCGTATAGCAGGAAGACCGGACCCTTAAAGGGCCCCCACGTCCAGTACCACCACGCTATACCATCACCGTACAGACAGAAGAGAGCATGTCAACAGGCCAGGAACGTGACAAAGTATCGACCCGAAGCCGGCAACTCGCAGCTGAACACACATCCATCCTCGAAGTCATCGAACCCAAGACCCCGACACAAACACCATCTCACAGACCTCTGTAGCATCTCTATAAGGTCCGCTACGTCGTAGAGTCCGCCTCCATGCCGCAACGCAAACAGGCTGCGCTGCCTACTGTAAGGCGTGCATACACGCGCACACCTGATCCGACGCGCTCCCGTGACAGAAAGCATGTTGCTGCACAAACAATCTCCTTCTGACACCTCGGAGAAACACGGAGTGCTCGACAGGGCAGAGTGAGGCGCTCAAGCAGGAGAGCACGCCGGTCGACTCCCATTTAAAGGCTCCGTGGTGCTAAAATCCCATCAGGACGATGTCAGCCATATATCTCACTTCTGCGCTAATGACGTTTCCATTCAATGTTTTAGTCAATATGAGTCAAGCAATTGTAGAGCTGCGAGTACATTACAGCCACGTAACTGCCTCACTTCAAATTTATGTCTAACAAAAAACACTGCATTTTATTTTCCAACAACTGCCTTAAGTTAAACAGTGCACTTAATTCACAAATACCAAAACAGCACAAAAATTCTAATTATTTCATTAATAAATGTAACTACATTAAATATAGAGTTACAAGCATATACAAACAAGAAGGCAGTAAAATTCATGACCACTTCTGTTTAAAGAAAATTAACTGTACGGAAAAGAACACATTACGCTTAGGCATTTTTACAAACAAGGTGATCTTTTACCTGTTTTTTCTTTAATTTCACATAAGACGTTGAAGAGAGCCGGCTTCATTCTGTGGCAATTCAAGGCATGTTTCCTAAAACAAAACAGGCAAGGGCGCTTAAATCAGCCGCAAACGGGCAGCGCCGCATTAAGTTAAGCGCTCATACTGATAAGGGCAAATTTTCATTAGCGCCGCGTGCATGTGCGGCGCGAGAACAATAGTGATGAATTAGATACGATGAAAATGAGGGAAAAATAAAACACGCCGACTTTATTATTATTTAATACAGCGACTATAGAATGGCTTTGGTATAAACAGGACTTAACAGACTTTTCCCTTAAACTCAAATTTGCATATGTGAAAATATTAAGCAAGAAAAAGCAGTAATATTGCGTACAGTTTCCTGTAGGCCTATATGTATCAGAAAATGACAAAGTAAAATTTTAAATTATAATGACTTCTGGTTTTGCTAAATCATCGCATAATTCCAAAGTAATTCTGGTTATTGTATACCTGTACATTTGGTAGTGCTGAATTTTAAATTAGATTTCCTATTTTATTTTTAGAATACTTCCAAAATATTCCGTTTGGTAAAAACACCAGAAATATGTCAAGTTCATTTTTTAAGCATTAATTATTATTATTATTATTGTTATTATTATTATTATTGTTATTATTATTATTAACACTATTAACTTCATGTACATCATATTAACGAACTCGTGTAATTATTATAGCAATATTATTTTTTGAAATACTAAAAGTTTTATTGATCTACTGTTGACTTTGACGGCAGCACATAACTTGTTCATCATGCTACTACTACAAAGAATAATACAGTAACAATAAAACAATAATAAAATAATAAAACAAAACAATAATGATGGCAATAATGATGATAATGATGATGACACTCAATGAGACAGGCCCGATTTGCCCCGACTCCCTGAAGGCGCCCTTCGGCGACCCCCTGTCCCCCCGTCGCTGGCGGCCCCTGGTCCCCGCTGTCCCCCTGTCGCTGGCGTCCCCCCTGTCCCCGAGGCTCGGTCCCCGTCTGACAGTGTCTTCCGTAAACAGCGTACGGCCGGCGCACGTGTCGCCCTTCGCCTCGCGCTATTTTCGCAGCTTGCCGCGTGACGTTCCACGCGCCTTTTTGCACCTTAGCAATATTAATAATAATAATAATAGTAATAATAATAAATAATAATAATTATACTTAACAACATTTACTGGCCAGTGTAATCCCGACCGCACTACGAAGTGGCTAGACGGGCGGTGCAAAAACACTCGCTGCGTTTGAGATGCGTGTTTCTATCCGTTTATTTTTATGCATTCATTAATTAGGTGAGACAAGCGTAGTACATCACCTTTTATATGAACCAAGTTAAGCTGTGCTTGCACTTAAATGCAGAACTTAACGTTGTACACAAATTATTATTCCCAGGGTGTATTAATACATTTCAACTTAGTGCAATAAAAACTATCAGGCAAGGATTATCCCATCGCTGTGATACGGTTATGTGTGTATAAAGCCAATAGTGGCTGCAAAGATTAAAACTGCCAACAAGCAACACGCAATCGGACTTGGAGAGCGGTATCGAGTTAGCAGCCCGGAATACAACGGCATGAACTGGAGAGATGCAACGTTAGCCTGTTAGCTAGCTGGGGGCAACCCGCTCCCCAATGCAAAATCTCCAGATGTCTACCACCATGCCCTGTGCTTAAACATAATTTCATCGCTTAGAGTGTTAGGTTCGTGCTTTCCAAAGTTTATAATAAATTATCGCATCGGGATCGTTAGCAATGCGTCGTCTGTCATGCTTGTAAAGACGTTAGGCAGTCGGAATTTCCAGCTTAATTTTAGCAACCTTACTGCTAGCTTCTGCCAGCTCGTGTTAATTGTTTTACAGCCCTTAATTATACGACAATTGCTATTTTAAGTAACCCACGACACGGCAAACGTAATTTACAGCATGTGCCGAGTTGGAGGTCTCCATCCGACAGCTTACCTGGCCTGTGCTTCGTCCAGACTTTGGTCTGTAATGGTCATGATTTGCTGTAAAATGTCTCCAATGTCCTGCTTTCTTCCCTCCCCGTCCGTCCCCCCCGTGCCATCCTGCATGTGCTGAGACAGGCCGGGGTGTCCGGCCATCCCTACTCCGTGAGAGTGCATCAGCCGGGGCTGCTCGTCCATCTCAGTCTTCTTCTCTGCCTGTCCCCCCAAAGCTAGTGAGACACGCGTCCCCCCTTCGGGCTACAGGAATATCCTAAGAAAATTCCTTCGGATCTATGTGCGTCTCCCTCCCTCCTCTCTCTCTCTCTCTATTTCTCCCTCTCTCCCTCCCTTCCTCGATTGCTCCCTATGAAGACCAGAGAGGAAAAAAGGGGTAAAAAACAAGCCTCCTCTACGGCTCTCCACCCGCTGGTCTGAGTGAAATCTGATCTGAACTGCTGGCTTTGGATTTAGCCACTCCTGCTCTGCAGGAGAGAAAAAATACTTTCAACTTTAAACCTAGCTGCAAAATCTTTTGCAGTAAGCACGCCCGTAGCCTTTGGACAAATGCAAACTTTTTCTCTCTCCTCTCTTGCTATGTTTCTGCAGTGCGCAAGGACATAGGTTTTAAACGCGCAGCTTTGAGCGCCTTGGTACGATCCGCTGCTTTTGTTCAGCTTAGGACGGGTGGCTGACACATTGCGAGAGTATTGAGCTTTGTCCCCGCCCCCTGGGCCCCGATTGGAGAAGAGAGGCTGCGTGGCTCCGCCCCTCAGCACCGCGCCGCTTTACGAGACGTCAATCATTAGTCAGCGGGGGCGGGGCTGCAGTAATGAGCTTAAAGACGCGGTGTTTGCACTGGGACAAGTCCGGGGTGGCGAGATGGTGATGGATTGAACCTGAACTTGAAATAAATAATGCGCCTTGACGCGAGAGGTCTGCTCCTGTCTTCCACTCTGACCAGAGATAGACCTCCATTTTCTGAACTGCAGTCCATTTAATTTTCCCAAGTGTTGCCAAGAAATAGATTTATTCCACCAACGTTTATAAAACCTATCAAAAGAATCGACTTTTCTCCCCTACATTACAGATGTAACGTTAATAAGTTATTTAATTTTACATTAATGAAAAAAGCAGCAGTCCATGGAAAAGGAGCCTTTGTAAAAAGAATACTCACCACGGCGGTGAGCTGCACACCACGCTCACGTAAACGCGTGTCTGTTTGCCATGGAGTCCCTGCAAACAGCCGCCAGCGTGCAGCTGGGCCCCTGCTCTCTGGCTCTGTTTTCTTTTCTGTGCTGCTTGTTTGCCTGTCAGGTTTCCAGCTCCACCGCCCGCGTCCGCAGGTGCCTTCGCAGGCTGCGCTTGAGCGGACATCGCCCGCTCCTCTTAATGTGTGCCAGTGACCCACGGAGAGCAGCCGGGCCGCCGCTCCGCCCCATCGTCGCCCTTCAGATTCCGAGGCATCCCCGCGACGAAGCGGGCCGGGGACGGTCGTGTCCACAGTGGGGCGCGGGGCTTGTTCGCTGCCACTGCTGTAAGTTTGAATTATTTCCTGTAAAAACAGGAGGAGGATCACGCACCCCCACCCCGAGGCATCGCGCCCTTGCCGAAGGAGGCGCTGGGTCTTCTCCAGCTCTACATTTTGGCTGCATGTTTATCAAAAGAAAAAGGGGAAGCAGCCCTTCATGTCCCGTCCGTGCCAGCACAGGCACATACGGGCTCCTCGCTGCTGAGTTAAAAGTCCATAAAGTTTAAATTACAGTAACGGTTTGTGGTTTAATACCTGCATACACAGCAGCCGAACAGACGCCTGATATAATTTATACAAACTCACTGTTTTGAACAAATGTCTCTTTTGCTCTTTTGTCGCTATACAACATCATACCGGGTGTATTAAATGTACCTGAGAACCGACCGTAACGTAATAAATTCCACACAGACTTTACATCTTGTACTGAGAGGGAAAAAACAAGAAATGCAGAGCAGGCCGGCAAAAATAAACGTCCATTCAGACAGCGCTGATGAAGGCGCCATGTTCAAAATGCTGATGTTGGATTAACACATATGGATTCCATTCAGCATCACCGGCTTGAGCCTTGTCTCACCCATTACTGACTGTAGGGGGCAGCGTGCAGCCAAGTGGGTTAGAGATCTGTCCCCCTGTCCAGAAGGTTATGGATTCAAATCCCACTCCCAGGAGAGCAGTTGTATCCGTCTTGAGCTGGACCCTTATCTCCAGAGGTGCATGGTGTTCTGGTCCCAAAGCTTTCTCTCACCTGTATCTGTGCGTGTGTGTATCCGTCTCGGTCATGGAGGCACTATTTTGCTCATGAGGCAAAATAAATCACCACTATTCTATTCTAACTGCTAACAGGTCTTTAAGTAGAGAAGGTCTGCACCTGTAGCCATGCAGGTCACTGCATTAAGTTATGGGTCAGTCTGGACCACGGTGATGTTAACGATAGATCAGACGGAGCGTTCCATCCTGGTGCCAGTATAAGTCCAAGGTTCAGCGGCTCTTTGTGGGACTCGTGGGCTCTATACTGGTTAGCACAGGCATGCTCTTCACGTCCTGTTATCGGCCGGTTTCTCCAGTGCGCCGTTCATGGGGCCCGCATCCAGGGAGGCTGCACATGGTGAGGAAGAGGATGACAGCAGCGGCCCACAGAGGCTCATGCACAGTCCCTGTGAATCTGAAAGCTTCCCCCACATCCATGCATCTCCCCTGACGGGTTTGTTTAACCTGCACCGCTGCAGGCGGCACGTTTTTGGCCACCTAACCGGCTAAATTGTCGAATGCATCTTGTCGGGACCCGGAACCCTCAATGCCTTGTGTGGCAGCACCGTCCCTTAAATTCAGCAGCTGCATCAGCAGCAGTCAATACCAATTGCCACAAACAAATCAATACTCCTGATGACTTTGTAGGGCAAAGAAAATGCCCACACATTAATGACTGCAGGAGGCTCGTCGAAAAAGATCAAATGGCCGCCTTTTAGTTGAAAGAGAGAAATGATGGCTCCATCTTGATGCTTGCACTGGCTAGCGGTGGCAGATCGAAGGCGATGTGGGGCTCCAACTCCCCCTCCCGCTGTGATTCCTGTTACTCAGCAGCTGCCTGAGACGGCCTTGTCAAATCTCACACTTCTGTGGAGGCTGCCGCTCCTCTGTTTACCACAGTGATATAGCGTGAGGCAGGAGATCCTTGTCCCGCCCAGCCCAGAACACGCACACACGCTCTCTGTAGATACCCAGTCTGTAAAACACCACATTATTTGAAACATAGCCTTTTTAAACTCCAAATTTAACGCCTGTTTTTCAGCTATTTCATCTTTATATGCACTTATATTATAGAACGTGCATTTTTTGCATATTCCATCAAGCGTTTGACTCCTGTACGCAGGGCCCCCGACTCTCACGCATCTGCCGTTGACACTCATGCTTTAAGTCTCTCACGCTCATGCAAGAAATCTTACAGCAAATCTATATTATTCCATTATAAACCTAAAATTAAGCTACATCATAAGTATTGGGGTAGTTTGCAAACCCTCCAGACTATTTACAAGGTAATAAAACTTACATACATGTAAATGCGCGTGCAGACTTCTCACGCCAGCCAGCTGACAAAAGTTGGCAACCCTGCCATATGTATATTATATCAGTCCTTACCACCTGATTGGGCAAAGTCTGAAGGATTGTTTTCCCTGTGACCCTGATCAGAAAAGACAATTAGAAGATGGATGGATGGATGGATGGATGATTTTACCTGATATCCATAAAAGCCATAATCTTATTGCAAGGAGCCGCTCCAGGCCCTTTCCTGTGACGGCAGCATGAGCAGCACTGGTTAGCCCCGCCTTCCTCGCCAGCACCGGAGATGCGTCTCTCCCTCCATGCAGATCTTCGGGTCATCGGCGGAGCCGGCCGTCAGCAAATCAGAGCTGACAGTGTTGCAGCAGGCCGTGCACTGAAAGTGGACCTCTTCGTCTGCGTCCCCAGGCCCGCCAAGCGTGAATAAATCTGCACTTTCCCCGTGACTGGAGACCCTTCCCAACAATGTTTGGGGGGGGGGGGGAGCCGCTCGGTGTGGAGGAGGGGGGTACGTAGCCAGCAGGTGAGTTTTCCTGGGTGGGTGTAGTACTCAGACCACTGGCTGGGTGCTGGGAGGGGGGTGGAGTTTGGCTCCTCTTACAGTGCCCCCCCCCTCTTTGTCATGCTACCTGACAGTATCGGTCCATGTGGTCCATGAGGATGACCACTGACCCTCCCCTTCCGGGACAGGTGTTACCACTATACCCTCGGTGGGGTCTCCTTAATGCTCTGAATCCCCCCCCGGCAATCTCAGGGTGTGCATGTGTGTATGGTCCAGGTATACATTACATTGTGGGGACTGAAAGTGCGGCCCAGTGCGGCCACACAGTCTGCGACGGCTCTGGGTGTCCCCCTCCACCTGCGAGCGACGCAGTCAAGGACACGACCCAGCGCAACCACACCGTCTGCGACAGCTCTGAGTGTCCCCCTCTACCTGCGAGCGACAAGGACACATCCCTGTGCACACTCTGGAGCAGCTACACACTCACACATGTGTTTTTGTACCAGGGGCACTATGTTACAAGGTTTACAGGGGGCAGTTTAGTGGTTAAGGACAAGGTTTCATATCTCTGTGGTGGCTGGTTTGAATCGCGGGGGGGGGGGGGATTCTGCAGCCCCCTTATCCCAGGCACCAAGCTGTAACACCAAAAGGTCGCATCTGGCTCGCTCAGAACCACAGCTAGACACCAGACTGCTTAATAAAAATACATACATACAAAACTCCATGGAAGTGACCATCACATCAATCACAACAATGGGGGGGGGGGGACTTCACCAGTGGGTGAGGACTGTGGGCTGGTATGCTGTGTGGGACAGGCTTTCTTAACCAACCAACAAAGTACTTTACCTCACTTACCTCAGACCACAGTGTAAGGTTTATATGGACTATAAATCACTCTCACTAAGTGCTCCGGCTGAGCAAACATATGGGAGTATTCGGTGAGCAACATTAAGTAACAGGAGAATGTTCTGGGCCCTTTCTTCAAATTAAAACCACCCCTCTCTCTCTCTCTCCCTCTGTCCCCATCGTTCCCAGTGCGGCTTCATCAACCACGATGGGCAGAGGCTTCAGAGGTCTGTGCTGCCGTCACCTGAGGTGAGGCGGAAGCCCGAGGACAGACAGAGGTTGGCTTATTTAAGATATTCGGAGTGGCGCCATCTCAGCTCGCTGTCGAACACCTGGGGCCCAGGCTGACATCAAAGCAGCGAGTATTTGAGGTAATGAGCACCGAGAGGCGGCCTACCCCCACCGAGGTTATAAATAGGTTAGCCGTAATGGTCAAACGACCTGCCATGGGCCTGCAGACCCACACAGGGGGCTGACCACAGCCCAGGGACACCTCCGGCACTCCGAGAGCATGGTGCACGTCTGGCGGGGACCCAGTACTCGCCATGACAGTCTGAGTACTGTAGAGTAAGTAAATAAAAGCTGTTTCCCTGTGACAATGCACATGACAGGTCTTCTATTTTTACTGAAGACCTTGGGAAGGAGGTTGCTTTTCTCGTTAACGCCAGGATTGATGTTTTTCGACTTTATTGATACTCACCCACAACAGTGACATTAACTGATACGGGGTTCACACTGCAGGGAGAGTGTGTACCTTGCCTCGATATGCCTGGAAGAATAATAGAGATTTATAATTAATTTTGTTGCGAACGGTAACACGTGTGCAAAGGAGTGACGGTATCCAGTGTTGTTGACAGTGTCCAGTGTCGCTGACGGTGTCCATTTCGAGAGCGATGGCAGACTGGCCCTTTTGCACCGGCTTGTCACCAAACCCACTGTGTTCGGAGGGAGAGCCACCTACAGGCGCCCTTGCCCAAAATTCCTGGCGAGAAATCGAGGGGCGGCCCTTCAGAGTCTGTGGAGGGATGCCTACTCGCTCTCCTTCATCAGGGGCGGCGTGATAAGAAGCCAACAGCAGACTCGTCAGCCCTGCGGGGCTATCTGCGTGTTGCTGCACACGTGGCGTTCCCCGGGGAACAATGGGCAGGCAAACTCAATCAATCGAAGAGTCAATACAGTGACGGATGGGTTCATCCATCCCGCTGAGAGATGTGTGTGCGCACGTGCCCCGGCGACAGGCCTGTGTTTGCAATGAACACAGGGAGGCGTGGAGAATGGGGAACCATTTGGCTGGCGATCAGGCAGAACCGGGGCCGGGACGTCCTACCGCTCCAGGCAGGACCGCATGATGAACACCCCGGCGGGGACTGGGGAATGGAAACTGCACATACAGCTCGGGAACGGATGGGCTGATCCACGGAAAAAAGAAGAAGCCGTAGACCAAAGGGTAGCAGCGACTCCGCCGACGGAACACCTTCTCATACATTTAAATGGAGGCCATGTTACTGTGTTTATGCTCCAAAACAATTAAACAACATCAGATTAAAATTCTAATAAACCTCAGTGTACGATATAAATTACTCGCTTATGAATATTAAATATTCGCTTGCATCCATGCTAAAGAATCCTCTTGCATTTCTTGTTGGCCGTGCAGGATTTTCTTCGGAATCAGCAGTTTGATACTCCCAGTCGGAGCGCGCGGAGCAAACGGCCCCGCGGGTGGGTCCGGCCCGCGGTTCCGCCGCACGCCCCCACCTCAAAGACACACAGGCAGCCATTGTCCCTGGGCCTCGGCAGGCGTCTGTGGGACCTCAGTGCGCCTTGTACGAGCGACGTCCTTTAACCAGGAGATCAAGCGGCGCGGATCACGGGCAAATGGGAGTCAGAGGTCAGATTCTTACATCTCCTCTAATATTTCAGTGACGCGCACTGTGCCACTCCAGCAAGCTCGCCCCGCCGCCTTCACAGCCAAACCCAGCAATTACATAGAGGGACGACGCCTCCTTAATCTGATGCTACGCTCCAGCGTGCGCCACCTCTGGCCCCAGAGGGCCCCAGCGGGCCCCGGCGGTGCAGAGTTCAGGCAGGGGCCCGATCGGCAGTACAGGGGAATTCTTTCCTCAGCACGAGTGCCATGTGCCATTTTAAATTACCTGGATCTGACCTTATAAAATAATTCTTACATTAAAGCAACTGTGCATTGCATTGAAAGGCCCACTGGCGGAACGCAAAGTACAGCCTGACCCAAAAAAAACAAACCCAAACCTATCCTCAGTGAGGATATATATATATATATATCACACACACATCGAAATTACTGTAAATTCAACAGCATATTAGAAGTGTGTGTTTTTCTTGACGTATCAAATGCTCCTTTCTGAGTTCAGCCGCTAATACAATTTACCACATTTTAGTGGTTTTGAAAGGTTTAACTTCAATTCAGCAATTGTTTAAATGCATGAGGATTTAGAGAACTCATGCAGGATTTAATCCCGCTCACGCTAGAGCTGTAGATTCACTCACGGCGTCGACGTCGGCCCAAGTCGAGGAATTCAATCCACGCTTCAAACGGCCACGGTGAACTTCACTTTTCATTTTTTCTTCCTTGTTGCGTTTTTTTTTCTTTTTTTTTTTACTTCTGCCCTTGGCAGTGTTCCACCTCGGAAGAAAGGATGGAGATGAAAAGGCAGAGCTCGTGCAGTCGTGGCGCAGCTGTCGGCTGCCAGGCGAGAGGGCGTTGGCGGGTGGGCGGGGTCAACGGGCACGCCGGGCATGGGGCGGGGCCAGGCAAAGTGGCCCGCGGTGACACCTCTGTACATTTCACATCCAGCTTTGTGGGCCCGGGTGGGGTGGGGGAATCAACCAAAATAAGCCAAAGTGTAAAAAGCAGGTGATGTACAACTAAAGGGAGACACTTACAACTCCTAATTCCTAGCAGTTTCTCCAATATTCTTCATAATGTTTCATCAGTCTTCATGATATAAATTCTATTTGGAGGATGTTTCACGCACAAGGATGGGGGCCATTTTTTTAATGGCATGCCGACGGACTTCGTCAGTGACGTGCTGACGGTACGGCACACTGGGAACCATTATAGGGGCACTCTGAGATCATAAAGCAGGAGGATGAAACATGCGTGTCTGGCTCAAACTCTGCCCTGAGCTGCAGAAATGCGTCCTTGCAGTAATCTGGACCCTTAGACTGGGGAAGCTTTTTTTCCCTCTTCCTCGCAATTAAAGTCCAGGAATGTCTCCATGAGCAAGCTGTCACATCAATCACCGGCTTGTTTATTCATGCTCCTGATTATGTTTCCGTGGCGACACTCCTCCTTGCCCGTAATAGGCCTAATGTTACGATTGCCCTCACAGACTAAACAGCTTGGAGAAAATCAGCAGTGGAGCAAATGCCACAGACAGGAAATTGGGTTTATTGAAGGTCTGAGAAATCCACTTTATTGGAGGTTCAAGGAACTTTATTGTTTTATTGTTTATTGTTGTTTTTCTTATCCGTGTGGGTTTTTCTTTAGGTTGGCGAGGGCTTACAATGAAAGGAAATAGTAAGGAAATAAGGCAATGACATCTTTTAATCAACCGCTTTGCCGTCGCTACGGTACAGAGACTCCAGCGAAAGGCAGTCGGGTTTTCTTGTTTCCTGGAAAACGACTCTGAGGTTCCAGATTTCATTGAGTTTACAAGAAATAACAGACTCTTTTTATCCAATCAGAACAGGAGCTTCGGGGCAAGAACACGTAATCCCATTGGCTCCCCCAAGGGGAGTTCAAGCAGGCCACAGACTAGGGTCTGAAATGAATGTCTCCCAACAGAATAATATGGCCCTGAATTTAGACCCAGTGTTCACCCCTTGACAGACTATCGTACATACTCCCACATACCAGCATCTGGGAGAAAAAAAAAACAGATGACACAAATCTTCTAGTCTGAGCAGTCAGGGTGAAAAAAGAGGCAAGGAAAGAACAGAGCGCAGTATCCATATGCCTGATTCTGACTGAGGAGTCCTTGATGAAATATTCAGTTGTTTGTGTTACGCCGCACCCCCAAGCATGAATAAAGTACAGTTCAGAGAGCAGATCCAGTCACGGCTTGGCGCTGCCAAGCAGAGTGAACCTGTAAAAGTCACCGGGGTCCAGGCGTACTGGCGACAGAGCAAGCATTACGCGCTAATCAAAGCTCACACACACTCGGAGGCATTGCTTGAGTCAGCACTCCTTTGCCCTAGCGATCCATTGACCCTACGGCCGGCGTGAAGAGATTGAGAAATGCTGGTTTTAATGTCTATTCAATATATACAGCATCTAAACCCAAGATGGGCTGAGCAATCAACTATCAATCCATTAGAGGGAGAGGTTTTTCAGGAGCGACACGTCGCTGCGGTGGAGGTGGGGGTGGCTGAGTCTCAAGGTTAACTTTTTACAGGCAGCTGATTGTTGCTAGAAGGTTAAACAACACATTAACATGCATTAAAATATTAAATTATGGCTCCATTTTCTATATGAAAGCAAAGACAACAGCATAAAAAAGGCTTTTAAAATTATGAAGGCAAACCGGCGAAGTAGGAGCGACTGGAAGGAGTGCCTGAGACAAAGGAGCGGGGAGAGGAGCCGGGAGGACGGGGAGGTCGCCACGCCATGCCACGCCATGCCACGCCATGCCACGCCACGCCACGCGGCCGGCACATGCAGCCCTTACAGAAGCGGGCAGGTGTGCTAACAGGCTAGCGCCACTTTGATTAGCTCCCATAAACCCTCTGTGCATTATTAAAATGCCTTTCTGACACTCGGCTGATAAAAGGAAACGGCGTTCATTCCAGATGACGGTGCAGGGAGATGCTCGCCACGTCGGCCGTCCATAAAAACGCCACGTGCTCCGCGGTGCCACAGAGGGCGAGGGGCACGTGTCTCTGCTATTTTAGTCACGAGTCTGACTGGAGGACACGGCCCGGTCTGCTCCATGAGCACGAGCGTCCATGAAAACGAGGAACGAGGTTAATGAGGAACGGTCAGCGAGGGAGATGTTCTCGGGAAGCCCCTTAGCTGGGAGCTGAACCTCTATGCGGGTCGCATTCAGAAAGCTGCAGGGATATGGTATACCTCCACTCCATCTTTTGGGTTCAGCCCCCACCGGACCGCGCGGAAAGGCCACCTCGCACATGGCGCACCCCGTCGGAGGCATCTCAGTGACGGCTCGGTATTGCGGGTAAATGTCAGAGGACTCTCCCAGGAGGCGGGGGCTCCTTCAGTGATACGGTGGTCCGAGAGCCAGACAGCAGGAACTCAACACGCGGACGGAACAGCGAGAGAAGACGGCACGGCCCCTTCATCAGCGGCCATCAGCCGCCCGTCTGTAATCCCTGATCGTTTCAGACGTAAATCTGCCAGCGGATCCATTTGCCTGCTCCTGCCTTTTCATTTACATTCCAGCCACGGAGGCCAAACTCCTTTAAGCAGCAAATCGGAGCTTTTTAGGCAACGTGGGTGACGGGGGACACTTTATGGCAGGGCGGGGTTTCTCACTGCAACAGGGAAAACGGGCCGGGCCCCAGGGGGTTAACAGGTGATGTGTACTTTGCCGCAGGGCTACCGGTACTGGTTTGGAAGGTGACTGGAGGGCGGGAGTGAATGGGGTACAAGAAGCTAAATTAGCACTAAAACTGCAGCCAGGTTACTGGGGGGGGGGGGGGGGGGGGAATTAAAAACCCGCCCGCACCTTGGACC